>JAHXMU010000637.1:531881-573911 GCA_019455685.1 Philornis downsi
GACTGGACTGGACTGGACTGGACTGGACTGGACTGGACTGGACTGGATAAGGATGTCTATTCCAGTCGCCACCAAAGAAGAAGAAGAAGACCTGACTTATATATAACGGGTTATCCATTTTTCGATTTCAAAGCAAAATTAAATAAAACTCACGCAAAGCTATGATTTCTATGAAACCTTTATCTCATTATAACGCTTGGACCTTGCCATCATGTACGAAATACAATGTCATTTAAAAGACCACCTCTGGATTGGCTGCAGAAGTGGATCATTTTGAGATAATTTTCGATCCCTTTTTCGCACATTTCGGACGGTTTCTCGTCAATAACTTAACGAATGTAGGCTTTCAAATACTCCATCGTTTGAGAATTATGCGCATAAACACGATGTTTGAATTAGCCCCATGATCCATGATGTAGGTGGCCAGTTGACGTTGCCAAAACGTAATATTACACTTTCTAGAAACTCCTCATGCAATCAAGCCAAAAATCGGAGATGTTGTGTGGCTCTTGGCAGTGTCTTATTGAAATCACATATCGTCCAGTTCATAAACTTCAATTGCAGGCCAAAAAAAAGTCGATTGTCATACGGCCATAGAGCTCTGAATTAACGTAACAGTTCCTCCAGTGCAATTTTCGGAAGAATACGGCTCAATGATACCTCCAGACCATAATGCGCACCAAACAGTCACTTTTTTCGGATGCAATGGCTTTCCCACAATCACTTCTAGGTTCTCCAAACTTCATATGCAACAATTTTGCTTGTTAACGTAACCATTGAGTGAGAAATGAGCTTCATAACTGAAGAAAATTTTGTTCTTTTGAAAGCCCACGTTTGAATCGCCACTTTTGTAGTAAGTTTTAACTATTTTTACGCATTCTTCGATTATAAAACGAACCAATATTCGTAAATGGCAAACATTTCACTAAATATATAACACTTCAGATGACAGATATTTAACAGCTGCCAGCCTTGACAAACCGGCAGACCTTTTGTGCTGCTGCAAAAAATATTCGTTATTAAAACGCAATAAAAAAAAACTAAATTGCAACTTTCTGAAGTCCTCTATTTGTAAAACGTAAAAGTAACACCGATCTTTGCTATATCTGTCATTAAGGTACGTAAGGGGCGTGGCTGTGCAATTAACTTTTATTCGCAGTGCCAGATGCTTGATGTGATGTTCATTGTAATGAATAGAATGCAATTAAATGAAAATACGAATCTACAAAAATGTAAGTTAAATAAGGTAATTTGAATGGGAAGTACCAAAGGGGGAGTGGTCATTATATCGATTTTCTCACATTTTGCTCAGTATTATCATGCACACATAATTGATAGAATTTGAGTAACTTCAGGCTATGAATTATGGATTATGGTATGAAATCAAATTTTGATGCATTTTTCAATTTACATGAAAGCTACCACAACGGATGTGGCAACGTCGACTATTTTCGTTCTTCGAACTTGGACTGCCATAATATATGGCAAATTTGGTCGAATTGAATATAATCGATCGGGAGATGTAGATATAGGAATATGTATAGGGTGGCGCATAAGTAACGCTAAGATTTGGTCAGTGAATACATTTTTTGTTTGTTTTTTTTTTCGTCTCTTTATAGAATTAACTAAATAATACTTGGGAAATTTATAATGGAAAGGCTCAGCACAAAACAAAGAACTAAAGTTGTTCAATTTTGCTTTGAAAGTCAGCATTCGATTACTCAGATTATATCGAAATTTCTTTCATGTTCGAAATGCTCTTAGCGCTCCAACAATTTACCTATTGGTTCAGCGTTTTCGGCAACAAGGGGCTGTCTGTGATCTTCCGCGTGCTGGAAAACCTCGTGCAGTTCGAAATGAAGTGACCTTTGCTCGAGTGCAAGCAAGTATTGAGAAAAACCCCGAAACTTCTACCAGGTGACGTTCTCAGCAGTTAGAGATGTCTAGGCGGTCTTTGCAAAGAATTTTACATACGCTAAGTTACATCTTTTCCCGTATAAGATGCAATTGGTTCACGAGTTGAAACCAAATGATGCACAAGAATGCATTCAATATAGTCGCCGTTAACGTTACTTATGCGCCACTCTTTAAAATAAGTTGGCCTTCCGTATGGCCCTCCAGAAGAGGAGTGGTTACTCGATCGATTTTTATGCGTTATTGTGAAGAATTGCAAAACAATCTAATGGACAGAAATATGTATTGCTGAATTAGATGTACGGCTGATTAGATATTGCACAGAATTGATTGAATATAAAAAAAAAACAATTTGTATTGGAGGAAATTTGCAGAATGGATACAAAAATGTGCTGCGCTTTCATTCTGAGTTCATTCTACTTTGACAAACGGTGGTCCCGAAACTAGCCGACCTAACAAAGAAGACTCAAAAGATTATTTTTTAACATAATCTTATTTTAGCTCGACATATAAAGGGTGTCCCAACAAGAACGCAATATTTAAATTTGTCGCCATTCGAAGTGTCATTGTTTGACATTTGAACAATTGTGTTATTGTTTGCCAGTAGAAGGTACGAGGTTAGTAAAAATGGAGCGCTACACGAATGAACAACGCATTCTCATTGTGAAATTGTTTTACCAAAATGGTGAAAGTTTTGCGGCAACAGTTCGCAAATTGCGATCAATTTGGGCTCACAATAATGCTCCAAAAGAGTCAACTGTAAAGAGATTAATGGATAAATTTGCCAAAACTGGGTCTGTTAGTGATGTAAAGACAACAACGCGCCTTCGACCAGGTCGATCGACTGAAAATGTCGCAGCTGTACGTGACGATGTCGCTCAAATTCCATCCACCTCAATTCGACACCGAGCTCAGCAAATTGGTGTCTCTAAATCCACTATGCAGCAAATTTTGACGAAAGATTTGCATCTTCATGCATACAAAGTTCAACTGACCCATGAACTGAAGCCAGCTGACCATGGACAGTGAAGGGAGTTCGTTAATTGGGTATTGGAGGGACAGCATGAAAACGCTGATTTTGCCGATAAAATTATCTTCAGTGTCGAGGCCCATTTCCATCTTGATGGCTTCGTCAATAGGCAGAATTGTCGCATTTGGAGCGAGGAAAATCCTCGAGTGATTTACGAGAAGCAAATGCATCCTCAACGTGTCACTGTGTGGTGTGGAAGGAATCATAGGACCTTTTTTATGAAAATGAGGCACGGCAAGGGCAAACAGTCAATGATGTTCGGTGTCGTGAAATGATAACCAGTTTTTTCGTGCCTAGAATTGAAGAAATTAATGTGGAGGACAGAGAAACAATTCAATTGCTACATCAGTCATTTAAATCTTGCGTTCTTGTTTGGACACCCTTTATTTAACAGCTATATTCATTGCTAGCTTCACTGTTAATTTCGTAGCTAAACTCCATTTTATCAGAGCACAAATTTATGTGGCAAAAATGGTGCAGTTTTTTGGTAAAGACTCAAAATCATTCGAACGAGGAGACGACTACTTAACTTATTACATCTTGCTGTATAATTTCTGTACCGATTTTCATTACTTTTGCTTTGTTGACTTAAGTTCAGGTCATTCCAATTTTAAAACATTGAAAAGGATAGCAAATCTCCTTCAATTTACAGGCCAATTAGTACATATGTTAAGCATAATTGCCAAAATATTCGATTAAATAATATTACGAAGAATTTCAGAATTTGTGGAGGAAAACCATGTTTTAATCCAAAAACAATTTGGATTCAGGAAACGCCACTCTACCGTCCACCAACCAAAGAGAGTTATTAATATAATATCAGATAACAAGAAAAACTGAAAAAGTACTGGAGTCGTTCTACTGGATATTGAAAAAGCGTTTGATTCTGTGTGGCATAATGGTAACATCTTCAAGCTAAATAAATTTAATTTAATTATCCGCAAAAAAAATTTTTAAAAGCTTTTTGTCCGGGTGCAACTTGAGCGTTTATATTAACGATGCAGAATCTAAACTGAGAAATATACCAGCTGATGTTCCATAAGGTTCAGTTCTATCACCCACTTTATATTCAATATATAAATTGGGATTTTAAAATACTAACAAATCAGGATGTCGCTTTTTATGCAGATGACTCAGCAATAATAAGTAACGGAAAGGTCTCAAATGCTATTACAAAGAATATGAAAAAAGCTTTGCTAATATCTCTTTCTTCCATTCATTTTCTTTATTGAATCTTTCTTTTGAAATTTACAATAAGTATTCAAATCTTAATCCTATCTTAAACTAAAGTATCCTGCCATTGCCGGATCTTATTTTTGGCGAGCCGAACTTTGTATCATCGGACCAAGTCTAGCGTGTCCTTTCTTCTTAGCCGTATATGACCTGGAAAATGTTGAACGTTTTGAGCAAGTGGGTTTGAGTGGGAAGACAACTTCGATACATATGACCAGCTTAATTTTTTTATTTCTTCGGAAATATAAGGAATGTTTAAATCCTTGTGTATGTTATCATTCCTTATATACCATGGGGCACCACAAATTTGACGCAGTATTCTTGATTGTCTTCTCTGAAGCTCATTTATGGCTTCAATATGGTTTTGTAGATGGTGATTTTATTTTCCAAACTGAGAGTAGACTGGGAGCCAATAAACCAGTGGAGTTGAGCCATTTTTAATTTCAATTGTATGATTTTTAAGTCAATGTGATTTTTCCAGATGAGACGTCGGTCAAGGTGAATACCCAAATATTTCACCTGGTTATGAACGGGTATGGTACTACCATGAATAGTGAGGGCTGGGCAATTGTTCTGTCTAAGAGAGAATGTAACCTGTACACTCTTAGTGGCATTTACTTTTATCTTCCACTTTTCGAGCCAAGATTCTAATGTGTGTATATGAGACTGCAGTTGTCTAGAAGCCATTAATGGGCAAGTGCTAATGCTCATGAATGCAGTGTCATCAGCGAAAGTTGAGGTCTGAATTAGGGAATGTCAGATGGTATGTCAGAGGTGTAGATGGTATATAGTATAGGGCCTAGTATACTGCCCTACGGAACTCCTGCTGAAACTTTTCTTTGAGTTGAAACAGAGTCTTTCTATTTTACTGCAAAAGATCGATCCTTTAGATAGCTCTCTAGGAGCTTGTGGGTATTTGCCGGTACAAAAGAGACTATTTTGTGAATAAGGCCTTCATGCCACACTTTATCAAAGGCTTGGGAGATGTCTATAAAGAGAGCTGAGCAATATTTCCGATCTTCAAATGTTTTTCTGATCTGGGTTACTATACGGTGTACTTGTTCTGTCGTTCCATGACCCTTGCGAAACCCAAACTGGTACTTGGGTATTACATGGTTTGCTTCAATATGGGGGTACAACATTTGGAGAAAGATCTTTTCAAACAGATTAGATAAAATAGAGAGTAAACTTATGGGTTGATAGGATGTAATTTGTGATAGTTCCTTTCCAGGTTTTGGGATCATTATTATTTCAGACAGCTTCCACGATCGAGGAAAGTATCCAATTCGAAGCATAGCATTAAATATAAATAAAACTAATTGGGGGAGTTCTGAAATCATTTTTATTTTATCGTGTCCAGGGGATTTATTCATTTTCAACGAGAAAACATTTTTCTTTAAGAGAGATAGACTTATTTTCATGGGATTTGTGCCCATTGGGCTAATGATCGTTGAATTCACACGAGAAATTGTATAGTTAGGAGTAAATACTTCTTCCAGATGATCAGCAAATTATTTCCCTTTTTCATCACTACTCCTTGCCCATCATCCTCCATCTTTCATCCGTATTGGAGGCTCCTGTGTTATAGGACGCTGTAGTTGCCTTGTGGCCTTGCACTGGCTATAGTTAGTGTTTTATGTGGTTCCTAGACGAGATAAGTGGCGGGCTTCGGAGATTTCTCTGTTTTCATCCAGAGTTGACCTTAGTTTTGACTTGCACTGGTCGAGACGAGCTTTGAGGTAGGGAGATTTGTGCTTTTGCCATCGTCTTCTCGCTTTTCTTTTCTCGTTGATTAGGAATTCAATATAGCATAAAGAGTCATTTTTGGTTTAGCATTGACCTTGTGCCGTGTTGCAAAGTTTGCGGCAGTTGTCATTGTGGTAGTGAGGACGTTGATGGCAGACTGAATTTCATCTGGTGTTTTGAGAGAAAAGTTTTGCCACAGATGTGAGCTTATGTACATCTTGTATCTCAACCAATTTGTATGTCTGTTTGGGAAATGGTAAGAGATTTCCGAGTTCAAGGGTATGTTGAAAACTGTAAAAATTGTGGGGGAGTGGTCTGATAAGAGATAGAGGGAAGGAGTAACGATGATGTGTTCTCTTGTTATGCTCTGCATAACTGCAAAATCTATGAGATCGGGGGTTTTATTGAGATCCGTGGGCCAGTATGTTGGTTCACCTCCAGACAAAACTTTTAGGCCTGAACTCGATATAGCATTCAGCAATTGCCTGCCCCTGGGGTTGATGAGTCTAGACCCCTAGAAAGGATGTCTAGCATTGTAGTCTCCGACTGCTATAAACTTGTCACTAAGAGTAGAGAAAAAGTGTGAAAACTGGTCTTCGCTTATAACATATTTGGGAGGGCAGTATATGGAAGAAACTATTATGTTTAATCCAGTTAATGCAACTGAAGTGGCTTGTATGTGATCAGTTTTATATTCTCGCAGAGGGAAGTGCTTTATCTGATCATTAATTATTACAGCTATTCCTCCACAAGCTCTGCCACTGGGATGTTTTGTATCGGTTGTTAAACGATTCATATTCGTAAATGGCAAATGTTTCGCTAAATAAATAACACTTCACATGAGAGGTATTTTATAGCTGACAGCCTTGCCAGATCGGCGGTTTTGCAACGACTAAATATATGTATATAACCTTATAGAAGAACTCATGCTCAAACAACTACTAAGACAGTTTCGTAATTGGTTGGCTCAATATCGTTTGAGAGTTCGATAAATATGGGCACCGAAAAAGGTAAAAACGCAAGATCGGCAGTCAATCATGCGTCGATCATCGTAGGTTGAGTATCCAATAATATAATATCTCAAAAATACTTTGAAAAATGGAAGATAAAAATCAATCATAATACAACACATTCTATTATATTCCCGTTTAATAAATCACCAAAACGAATAAAAAAAAAATTTAATAAAAAAAGGTTCCATCATTTTAGTGAATGCAATTTTGCGGTTCTTATCGGAAACACCCATATGTGTGTGTATTGACACAGGTATGGTACACATATTTACTTTGACGTTCATGCGAATCTCGTAAGTCCCCCGCTGTCTTTACATTCCTCATATACTCGTACAAATTTTTATACAGCTTTACTCGTATGGACACAATAACTTTTACACACATACAAGCTTACACGCAGAGGCCACGCATTTTTTAAATTAATTTGTTTAAATACCTCCCGTTGGAACAAAATGCGGTGAATGAAAAATTGTCGTTGTCAGGAGATGTATAAGTATTGCAGGATGGCATTTAAATTTACTATTTCTTTAGTTTTATAACTCAAATGTCCTTTCACAAAATGGCAACACACTCTTCAACTTGTTTCTGTAGCCCTATCATTGGGATGAATGGAGCATCCAATTTGGATTTTGGCGCTTCCAATTTGATTGAATTATGCCGAAATGCTTTGATTTGTTGGTCATTGATATGAATTGTACATTGTTTTTGCAATTGATGGATGTGGGAATTTATATGTGGAGTTCTGTAAGTGCGTTCGAGTTACTCTAGATAGTGTCAGAGATATAGCGTTATCCATATCTCGATTTCAAATGTAAAGTTAAATAAAACACTCATACAGCTCCGATTTCGATGTGACTTTCATTTCATTATGTATGAAATACAATGCAATTTAAATGGTAGCCTCTGTATTGGATAGATTGGATCCATTTGAGGTTCCTCCAGCATTATTTTCGAAAAAATGTGGTCCAATGACACCTCCAAACCATAATGTGCACCAAACAGTCACTTTTTCCACATGCAATGGCTTTTCCACAATAACTTCTGGGTTCTCCGAGCCCCATATGCAACAATTTTGCTTGTTGACGTAACCACCGAGTGAGAAACGTCCTTCATCGCTGAAAAAATTTTCTTCGATTGAAAGCCCGCATTTCGATCACCACTTTTGTATTAAGTTTTGACTATTTTTACGCGTTCTTCGGTTGTTAAACGATTCATATTCGTAAATGGCAAATGTTTCACTAAATAAATAACACTTCACGTGAGAGGTATTTTATATCTGACAGCCTTGCCAGACCGGCGGTATTGAAACGACTAAATATATAACCCTATAGAAGAACTCATGCTCAAACAACTATTAAGACAGTTTCGTAATTGATTGGCTCAGTATTGTTTGAGAGTTTGATAAATATGGGCACAGATAAAGGTGAAAACTCAAGCCAAGCGGTTGAAAATGTGAGCCGTATTTATAATACTGCAACAATTAATCATGCGCAATTTTCGTTTCTTCAATTTCGTTCCCTAAATTTTGATGTCAAAAATGCACCACGCTCTGAAAGGCCAATTGTCGAAAATGCCAATAAAATAATGGAAATCGTCAAGTCTGCTCAGTACGTACAACACTGTTTCAATTGCCACTATCAAAACATTGCATAAAAATCGTTTGAAATCTCATGAATAAGGCTGGATACAACTCAAAATGTAATGTATGGATCCCACATTAGTTAACTCAAAAAAAAAAAAAAAAACTGCACAAAAAGAACTCCCATCTGCGAATCACACTTTCATTTTCGTCAAACGCGGCCCTTTCCCCATAATTTTATCACCTAAACGCTGCAATAAATTATCATAATATTCCCCGTTGATGGTTTTTCCTTTCTAAAGATAATTAATAAAAATAATCCTATGTGCATCCCAAACAACAGACGCCACGAACTCGCCTGCAGATGGAACCGCCTTCGCCTTCTTTGGTTACGATTCTACCATTCCAGTCCACTACCTTAATTGTTCCTTTGTCTCAGGTGTGAAATGACGGACCCATGTCTCATCCAAAGTTATAAATCGACTTACAATTTCAGCTTTACTGCGGTGAAACATCGCCAAACACTGTACTGACACATCTTCACGACGCTGATTTTGCACTATTGAAAGCAAGCGCGGCACCCATTTTGCCTACAGCTATCTCATCTTCAAATCTTCGGTTAATATACGATGTATAGCACTTTTTGGAATGCCTATCATTTCAACTACTTAGCTCACGCGCCTTCAGCTGACGATCATCCAATACCAGTTTGTAGATTTTCTTAATCGTGTCTTACGTGGACACTTCAATTGGTCGATCACTACAGTGTTTGTCTTGGCAGCTCGTACGGCCTCGTTTAAACTCTGCTACACAATATTTTACAGTCGTAAACGAAGGGGTCAACCTCTGCTAGAGTAGTATCTAGTCCGGACTTAACATTGGTTGGAGATTGGAGACTTTTCAAATGGAAATTTTGAATGACTTTACGGTGACCAATTTTTTCAGTGTTTAAAAATTCACTGAGATCGATTAATTTTGATGGCTCATATAAAAATACTAACTAAAGTGGAGCCTTGAAACTTAAAGCATACATTTTATAAGGTTGCTACTTTTTACGAAAATAATTTTTTTCAAACTGCTGGCACCATCTTAAGGTCAGGTCGGCAAGTTTTTGGGAGCACCCTCGGACGAAATTTTGTTCGCTCTTTCAGAATTTCATCTGATTTACAAGAAAAAAAGTGTCTCACTGATTAGAATGCGTGATAGCAAGCCGGGTAAACAGCCAGATTCTCATAAAAAATACTCTGAATTAAAACACAATAAAAGAAGCAGAAACCGCTCCATGTTTCGTCCCATGAAAAAATTTAGTCCTTTGTAATGATTCCATTTTTCCGTTTTCAAATAATTTTTTATTTTTTTTTTATTTTTTTTTTTTTTTTGTTAAGTTATTAAACCATTTAAATGAAGCAGAATTTTGTGTGAATTTAACTTGTTTCGGCGCCAGCAGGGGGCGAGAAATGAAGAGATTTTGGACAGAAATTGTTGAATATAAGAACAGGTTTTAATGAGTTTGTAACATTAGTGATTAAGTTATTATCATTATTATCATTACACTGTTTTCTGTAATTTAGATGAGAGAATTTGCAGTTAAAAAAATATTAGTTCTTATTATGCAGTCTAAATGCAACTGCCAAAAATGGAGTCAACGATAGGATTATTTGGTGGAAAGTCATAAAAAGTCATAAAGTGTGCAAAAGTGGTGCACGAACAAAAATTACGAGGGAAATGTGAAAGTTTTATTAGCTTATGGAATTATTTTTGAAATAAAAAAAAAAATTTTTCAAAAAAATTTTTTTTTTTTTTTTAAATGTCTAAAACCAAGTTTTTAGTAAAAGAGACGGAAATATTTTCAAAATTTGGTTGCATAAATGAAAACTAAATATTACTTTTTCCCCACATTACTAAAACAAACAAATTTTTTTTCCATTTTGATCCAATTTTATTGTTATTTCTTTCTCTGATTTCAGGTAAGACCATCTTAAAGATTTGATGAGTTTTTAAAGTTTGGAAGTGTAAGTAAAATTGTATTTAACCAAATATATATTTAATGAGTTTTTTCCGATAGGAAACGTAAGACATACTTAATTTCATTGAAAAAATAATTGGAATGTTGCCATGATTTATTTTAACCCACATATGCGTAGTTTTATATATTTTTCAAGCGTTTATACTGAATTCATTTAATTTTGGGACACCTAAAACTTAGTTCTAACAATGAAAAAGGACGGCATTGCCACATTCCTTCTGGTGCCTCGCATTTAAAGAAATTTCAAAAAATATCTATCGAATAACCTGGTATTTTCTGGAAGGTATAGAAGAAAATGTCCGTTATTTTTGCATAACATTAAAGGCTTCATTTAGCATAATTAGAATGATGCGATTTAGGTAAAATGCGCCCAGTTTTGATCCATAACTTGTTGCTATTTTGAAGGTGATTCCTCCATTATGCCACTCTGATATAAATCCATGTTGGTCAACAACTGTAATCGACCGAAAACTGTGAGATGTAACTGCAACCTTCTCATACATTGAGAAGTAATCGGCTAAATTGGGCTCATTAATATTTTGGCGTCTGCCAACTTGTTGTAAATAAATGACTTTACAAACTACTAAACTTTCAACCATTCAATTAAGACTTTGTTGCAAAATACTGTTCAAACTGTAACGGAAAAGAGTCATTCGAACATTAACAAATTGGGCAAAATTGTGTAGCATAGTTTTGTACAAATAAAATTAATTGATATATCAATATAATTCTATCAGCTTTATTTACAAAAAGTTTTTCCGTTCAATTGGAAGAATATATGGACGGCTCATCGCTAGTATTGTTCTCATATGTAAATTTTTTGAAGTATTTCTATATAAAATAATGTCATCATATCGCTCTCATCATATACTCATAACAAGCATCTGTTGAGGACAAATTTTTCTCCAGCAAATTCATCCGCCATAGGCAGGAACAGGTGGTAATCACTTGGTGCCAGGTCCACGTCTATGCGTAAGATGCACATGAACCTCCTAATCAAGCTCTTAGAATTTCTGATGAGTCACTAGCGATGTGTGTGGCCACTTCTGGGCGATTGCTTCATGCTAAACGATCCAGTTGTTGACAGCACAAATCCGAATTAATAGTTTAGTGGTAGCGGAATAGCTGCTAGTAGAAACTCACCGTCAATTCTACCACACACATAACAACCTCTTCCCAACCGTCAGTTATGAATTAACCATCGTTTGCGCCGGCTTACTACAATTCAACCACTACAGTTTTTGCTTGACGTCATCGCAAGTGATCCACATTTCATCACTTGTTATCAGTTATTATCCACTTCAAAAATTTGGCGATTTGGTTGTGACTCAGCAACGATTCACAGATCGAAATTCGGTTTACGAGGTTTTTTTTTTTTTTGCTTTAGATCATAAGGCAACCTTTTATCGAACTTCCTACCTTTTTCATATGATTCTAAACGGTTTATTATGCCATATTTTACTCCTGAATAGTCAAAATACTGTTTACGCAACAGTCAGGCATGACGACTTTCATGCTTTTATTGACATTTCCAACGATTGACCTTACAGAGTGTGGTGCATCTTTGACGTCAGAATTACCGAAACGGAATCGACGCCTTTATCGAAGAAAAATTGTAGACAATGGCATATTTTCTCTTTGTTGGTGTCCATCTTAGGCGTGCGGTCAAACAATACTGGGACCGGCAATCACAAAACTGTGTGAGCAGTTTCTTGAGTACGAGATCTCATCTTTTTAACGCCATCTAACATAACATAACATAGATACAGATTGCTAAAGCCATCTATTGGAAAAATAATGCATTTCTTCTTACTATACCTTATAATTCAATAATAGTTAAAACAAATCTTCCTTTTCCAAACGTGATCCATTCAGTATGTATAATCCAAGTATTTCGGACATAAATTTTTGTCTTACTGTATAAATTGTTGGAAAATGTAGGTGATAATATTTTTGACCAATCTTTACGCACAGTTTTTTCTCTTGTAGTAAAATTTTGATAGCAATTTTTTTATTTAGTTTGATTAACATATTATAACTTAAACCAAAATTGAAAGTGCATGTATAGGAATCCGTCGTTAGAATAGGGTCATGTCTAACAAATGGCAAATAATACTACAGACGAGAATATGAAATTATCAAAATGTATATGTAAACTAAACTTATTATAAAGGGTGTCCCAACCAGAACGCAAGATTTAAATGACTGATGCAGTAATTGAATTGTTTCTCTGGCTGTATGACATGCCTATTGACAAAGCCATCAAGATGGAAATGGGCCTCGTCACTGAAGGTGATTTTATCGGCAACATCAGCATTTTCATGTTGTCTCTCCAATACCCAATTCCTGAGTCAATTGAACTTTGTATGCATGAAGATGCAAATCTTTCGTCAAAATTCTCTGCATAGTGGATTTGGAGACACCAATTTGCTGAGCTCGGTGTCGAACTGAGGTGGATCGAGTTTGAGTGACATCATCACGTACAGCTGCGACATTTTCGGTCGATCGACCTGGTCGAAGGCGCGTTGTTGTCTTTACATCACTAACAGACCCAGTTTTGGCAAATTTATCCATTAATCTTTTTACAGTTGACCCTTTTGGAGCATAATTGTGACCCCAAATTGATCGCAGTTTGCGAACTGTAGCCGCAAAACTTTCACCATTTTGATAAAACAATTTCACAATGAGAATGCGTTGTTCATTCGTGTAGCACTCCACCTTCTACTAGCAAACAATAACAATTGTTCAAATGTCAAACAGTGATACTTCGAATGGCGCCAAATTTAAATCTTGCGTTCTTGTTGGGACACCCAATGACCGTCTTTGGATTGGTTGCAGCAGTGGATCCTTTTAAGGTAGTTCACATTTCGTCACATTTCGGACGGTATGTCGGCGAAAACTTGACAAATATTGATTTTCAAATGTTAAAACGTTTGGAAATTGTCCGCGTAAACACGGTTTTTGACATAGCCCCACAAAAAAAGTCTAACGGCGTCAAATCGCCTGATCTTGTTGGTCATTTAGACATCACAAAAACGGGAAATTACGCTTTCTGGCAACTTCTCCTGCAATAAAGCCAAATTCGGTCGTGTTGTGTGGCTCGTAGCACCGCCTTGCTGAAACCACATATCACGCGGTTCAAAATATTTAATTGCAGGCCAAAAAAATCGGTTATCGCATGGGCATAGCGCTCTGAATTGAAATTCGAATTATCTGCCGCTCTTTGAATAGCAGATGCGATATTTTCAACAGTGCGTACATTTGGATAATGCACAGGCCTGACCACATCTGTAATGCTTCCAGTCTCTTCAAATTTCTTTATAATCTTGCTGATTCCTTGGACAGTAGGTCGATTATGACCACCATAATCACCCCGGAATGCACGAAAAGTGCCCATGTTTCAATTACCATTTTTGTAGTAGGTTTTAACTATTTTCGTTTGCTTTCTTTGGTTGTTAAATGATCTGTGTTCGTAACAATAACACTTTCACTGAACAAATAGCACTTCAGAAGACAGGTATTTAACAGCTGACAGCCTTGCCAGACCGGTGGTTTTGAAACCACTAAATGGATACGCCTGCATAATTCGACATTTCGGCAGATTATGGCTACCATTTTCCTTTAACATCTTACGTGGATGCGACGAAAAGTTATGGATCTGAAACATGAAAGAAATTAACACAAATTCTCTCATATACTATGAATGGGATATAGCGAACCTTCTCTCATACAGCAAGCTTAGGCGCATCTTATTTTTAAACTTAATAAAACAAAAAAAAATAATATTTAATGACTATTCCGAATGTCAATTTGGAAAGCTTTTCCAGGCTTATCTGTTGTTGGGTTGCTCAAAATGTATGTCAACACGACTAGATGACTGTCGCTAGAATGAAACTGGCTGTCGCAAACACGTTCAAAAACAGCCCCATGTGCGATGGCACACCGTGAGTAAGGCTTTCAAAGCGAGACACACGTAAAACTTAGACAATTGTTGTTGTTGTCGCTGGAATGAAGACAGATGGGTATAAAATCCACAGTCATATAATCGTCTATACTAGCCTTTGCACCGCGAACAGCTACCGAAAATTTTCAGCTAATGGAAGAAAATCTCTGTCCTGTTTCAAACCCTGTTCAATATACTTACTGTATTCGCATTATGCTTTGTGAACACAAGAAACTGACATGTGGATTTTGCATAAAAGCTGAAATTACCCACGTATATGCACGCATACGTATATACGCAGTTTTCTGATTGCTGCAACCAACATCTCCATTCATTCATTCTTTGTCCATCATCCTGTCATCCTTCGTACTGCACATGAATACGTCTACTTGTGGCTATGTGAGCGAGTGAGTGTAGCAGGTGCAAGTGTTAGTTAAACCCAACATGTATGACATTTATGAAATGGAAAATGATTGCATTGATCTCCAACCATTCAGTTTGGCATTTTTGTCAAAGACTCAACTGAATTCTTATCGGTGACTACTACGTGATCGTATTTTGAGTGAGACTGAAATCCAGGTAAATTTTTTCCAATCCATTTCAAATGCACATACAGAACCAACAGCCGCAAGGAATGCTTTGGAACTTTAAATCACTCTCCGTATGACTAAATGGAAATAATACCTCATATATTCGTATTTCACAAGTGATGCCATTATTCATTTACGCTACAGTTTCTGTATTAGATATTAATTATGGCTAATTAAAATTACATATTCGTTATACAGGGTGGCGCAATAAAACGTGCATATTTAAAAAATAGATTAAAAAATAAATACAAAAGGTATGGTTAAAATAAATCTAAGGCATTGTAGAGTAATAAATGGAGTTTATTTTTTAAAAATAACATCATATAAATGGTGACTCTCTCTACGACGGCACTCCTCTAACCGCAAACGAAGATTATTGAAAACTTTCTTCAGTAATACTGGTGTAATGGCTGCCATTTCACCACGGATATTCTCCTTGAGCTGAACGATGTTTCTTGGATTATTACTGTAGACTTTGTGTTTGAGGTATCCCCACAAAAAAAAGTCAAGAGGCGTCAAGTGGGGACTACGTGGGGGCCATGAGATATCACCTCTTTTCGAAATCAGTCTGCCAGGGAACATCTGCTTCACCACCGCCATGGAATCATTTGATGTAGCAGGTAGCTCCATCTTGTTGGAACCAAGTTCTGGAATTCACTATTCTTGAACTTTCAATTTCTGAAGCCAAAAATCTGTCCAACATCTCAACATAGCGTTCCGTATAAACCGTGACGTTTTGTCCCCGCGCATTTTCGAAGAAAAAATGACCAATTATTCCTCTGCCAGAGATTGCTGCCCATACTGTCACTTTGGGACTATGCAATGGTTTCTGGTGTTTGATTTTGGGATTTTCACTGTTCCAAGAACGACAATTTTGACGGTTTAAGAACCCATTCATAAGGAAATGAGCCTCGTCAAAGAAAAGGATATTGTCAAAATTGGAAAATCGATTAAGCATTTCATTAGCAAATGCGAGCCTTGCTGTGAAGTCAGGCTCTTTCAATTCTTGTGTTAATTGCAGCTTATATGGATGCAGTTCAAGATTCAATGTTAAAATTCGTTGCAAACTTCGTCGCGATAATTGTAAGACAGACGATCTCTTGCGAGTCGACATTTGTGGATTTCCTCGTACTGACTCCATAACTCTCTCAACATTGTCTTCGGTCCTAGATGTTCTTGGGCGACCATTTGCTTGTGGTTTAAATGTTGAATTCGGTCTCTTCAAAACGCTTTACCCGTATTTTAATTAAATTAGCACTCGGAGCTTCACTAATTCGCCGTAGTCCATATTCAGCACAATATAGTCGCCTAGTAGCAATATATGAACGAGAGTTCTCGTAAAATGCGCGACGCTTCCCGTCGAAGTGATTCATAGTGACTAAAACTCCATGAGCCCGCCAACCCAACGATGTAGGCGCCCCCCCGCCTGCGCCTTTTTTGGCTCCAGAAATTGAAAGTTCAAGAATAGTGAATTCCAGAACTTGGTTCCAACAAGATGGAGCTACCTGTCACACATCAAATGACTCTATGGCGGTGGTGAGGCAGATGTTCCCTGGCAGACTGATTTCGAAAAGAGGTGATATCCCATGGATCCCAAGTAGTCCAGACTTGAAGCCTCTTGATTTTTTTTGTGGGGATACCTCAAACACAAAGTCTACGGTAATAATCCAAGAAACATCGTTCAGCTCAAGGAGAATATCCGTGGTGAAATGGCAGCCATTACACCAGTGTTACTAAAGAAAGTTTTCAATAATTTTCGTTTGCGGTTAGAGGAGTGCCGTCGTAGAGAGGGTCACCATTTAGATGATGTTATTTTTAAAAAATAAACTCCATTTATTACTCTACAATTTATTTTAACCCTACCTTTTGTATTTATTTTTTAATCTATTTTTTAAATATGCACGTTCTATTGCGCCACCCTGTATCTGAGGGGACTACTTTGAAAGATAATTGAAAAAAAAAGATATTTGAAAAAGATAATTTAGAAATTAATAATAAAATAAATATTTTTTGAGAAAAATTTAAATTCACCTTTTTTTAACACATCTCGTATTGTAATGATTTTTTATCAAGTCTTGTGAATTTCAAACTCTCAACTTAATAAGAATTACTTCTTGATTGCATAGACTCGAAAAACATCACAAGCATTGACTTATGAGAAACATTTGCAAAACTTCCTCTCTTTGTTTGTGTTAGAAAAAAGCTATCGGTTTTCAAACAACATTATTTTGTTATTGGCTTACAGTAATATCTGTTAACCTAGAGCAGATTCAGTATTTCGTTTTTTATATCTACATCATTAATTAAACTAGTATGCTTTGTTCTGGAGTATTCATAAAAGGTGATTACAAAACTTCCAAGAAAATTACTACTAAAACTTCCATATGCATACTTTTCTAATTCATTGCACGTCCTGAATTGCGGTTATGTTTTTTTTATATTCTCCGAAGATTTCATGCAATCAGACATAGACAGATACCCGCTAGCTGAGGTACTTCGAGAAGATGCCCTGCCCTTTTTATAATGACAGGATGTGACTATCAAACTAGGCTTTTTATCACTCCAAACTTCTGCATCAGTGTTATCGGCTCCTTAATGTCGTTTAAAAACCGCTCTAAATCCAACAGAAAAAAAATAACAAATTAGAGAAATGTTTTTCTATACTTTTCTATGTTTCTAATAAATGCTCTTGCAAATTACGAAACCATCTCTCTGCTGCAATGTACTGATGCGGATGAGTTGCATTAATGACACCACACGCACTCATTGGTCACAGATACTGACCGATGAAATTTCAGATTACCCCCAGGCTCCCTCACATGCATTAACTTCAAAGTTTTGTATGTAACCACAATCCTTGCCACTCGGTTCCTTGTAAGTATTAAGGTACAGATTAAGAATTCCAGAACATTTCCTTCAAACAGCGTTTAATTAAAATGTTCGCTCATTTCTCGACCGCAATAACCGACAAGACAAGTGAAGCGTCAACACTCAACGCAATACACCAGGGAGGCAGGCAGCGTTGTAAACCACGGCAGCGACAAATGAAGCTGCAACAATGATACTGCAGTGTACCGACTCACCTACTAGGACTCCATCTACCGTTTCAACCGAATTAATTGTTCGTTCGTGTTGTCGTCATTGGCGGTCTTTTTGGTCCAAACCTTTTACTGCGAAAGTGAGAAAAAAGTGTTGTTTTGTGGTGAATGGAATGCATAAAGAAAAGGACGAAGAATGCTCATCAATATCAGTTAGAGTCAATGGAGTTGTCAATAATCAAAGACAGGCCCTGAAAACATTGATGGAAGTCATGGCAATGAGGCGGAGTTTGACAAATCTAAAAATCATTCTTTAAAATCTGCATAGTTTGAGATTTTTATTCCTCTACTGAAGCGATTCTGTTGGTGTATGAAGAGTTTTTGTAAAATGTTTAGATATTAGAAAGGGCAGCATTCGGGCAGGTTTGAAAATCTCTCATAAACGTCAAATCATTGCAATCTAATGGAGAAAAGGATGTGGTAAATCCTTCAATATTCCCAATTTAAAATGAAAGCATATGTTTTCTATTTAGAAAAATTTTAAATAAAATTGGCTCTTTTGTAATAAAATGGGATTTCCGGTCTATACAAGGTGACGCACTAATTGTGCCATAGTAAAAAAATCACGTAATTCTTTTTAATCAATGTATTCCATTAATTTTTTTTTTTCAATGTATAGAAAATTCAACTTTATTTTGTATAACTAATTAATTTTGAAGATAATAGACCGCAAATGACCTCCATGCTGGTTCACACACCTGATCAGAAAATTATTTATTGTGAGATCACCTCAATTATTATTTCAATGAACTGCTTAAATTCGATCAAATTCTTTGGTTTCGTTTTGTACAACTCCTGCTTGACATAACCCCATAAAAAAAGTCAGGAGACCTTGGAGACCAGAAAGTGAAGTTTCCGGCTATTTGTTTAAGAATTTTCGTTGGAGCTCCACCATAACCGGTCTGGCTATGTGTGCAGTTTCTTCAGTTTGCTGTAACCAAATGCTGTTGAAACGGATTCATCTTCGGCGCAGTTCTACGTAAAAAAACTCCTTCCACACCTTCCACACAACGGTCCCCATTGGTCTCCGTTTTGTGCTTGTAGCACGCTTCGTGGACCACCCTGTATTTGAAGAAATTCCAAATAAATTTTTTTTTAAATCTAAAATTGGCTATATTGTACAGCAGGGTTGATTGCTACAGTATCAGGATAATAAACATTATTCACATTTTCAGTCATCTGGCTTGCATTTTTTCCTCTATTTTAAAATGTGATGTAATTTTTCTTTGCTAGCATCCATCTTTGGCTTAATTAAAAGTGAGTCAAGCAATGGAAAATCCATATGAGTAGTTTTTTAAGTACGCCATCTATCGTAACCCAATCGCACTTATACAACGCAAGATCAAGATAACTAAAGAAGCCTGTAGGAAAAATATTGGATTTGTATTTACGATACTTTGTATTTATAAACAAATATGCTAACGGAATGAATAGGGAATTACATTAAGAAACAGAGACCGGAAAGCTATAATCTGTAAATAAATATAATGGAGAATCCGCACAAACAGGAATGAATATGGAATTACAATTACAGAAACAAAGGCCAAGAAGCTGCAATTTGTAGATGAATTTGGAATTTGTGGAAAATTTGCATATACTATTACAAGTAAAAGTAAAGTAAAGAATTTGTTGATTCCAAAATTGTATTCCAAAATCTGATTCGAATTCCAAAGGTCTTGGGCAACCTCTATTTAGCACAAAGGGAAATGTTTGAATTGATGATAGAATTGTATCGTATAGAATGGACCCATTTTGAAGCTGTTTGTCTTGTTTATAAAGGGTGTCCCAACAAGAACGCAAGATTTAAATTTGGCGCCATTTGAAGTGTCATTGTTTGACATTTGAATAATTGTTATTGTTTGCTAGTAGAAGGTACGAGGTTAGTAAAAATGGAGCGCTACTCGAATAAACAACTCATTCTCATTGTGAAATTGTTTTACCAAAATGGTGAAAGTTTTGCGGCTACAGTTCGCAAATTGCGATCAATTTGGGGTCACAATAATGCTCAAAAAAAGTCAACTGTAAAGAGATTAATGAATAAATTTGGCAAAACTGGGTCTGTTAGTGATGTAAAGACAACAACGCGCCTTCGACCAGGTCGACAAGATCGACCGAAAATGTCGCAGCTGTACGTGATGATGTCGCTTAAACTCCATCCACCTCTTTGACGAAATTTTGACGAAAGATTTGCATCTTCATGCATACAAAGTTCAATTGACTCAGGAACTTAAGCCAGCTGACCATGGACTGCGAAGGGAATTCGATAATTGGGTACTGGAGAGACAACATGAAAATACTGATTTTGCCGATTAAATCATCTTCAGTGACGAGGCCCATTTCTTTCTTGATGGCTTCGTCAATAGGCAGAATTGTCATTTGGGCTGAGGAAAATCCTCGAGTGATTCACGAGAAGCAAATGCATCCTCAACGTGTCATCACCGTGTGGTGTGGATTTTGGGCTAGAGGAATCATTGGACCTTTTTTTATGAAAATGGGGTATATCAAGCGCAAACAGTCAATGGTGTTCGGTATCGTGAAATGATAACCAGTTTTTTTGTGCCTAATGAATGTGGAGGACATGTGGTTTCAACAAGACGGCGCCACATGTCATACAGCCAGAGAAACAATTCAATTGCTGCATCAGTCATTTAAATCTTGCGTTCTTGTTGGGACACCCTTTAGTTCACTTACAAAATCACAATAACAATTCGAATTTTATTTCACTATTGTACAACAGAAGCTTCATATATTCCGTCACTCTGATATAACAACTTTATTAAAGGCTCATTACTTAATGTTTGCACTCTCATTCTGTTTAATATTTCCGTTTTGTCCTTATTTGTGGCATTGTATCCGTTCAATCTAATTTGTGTGTAACCACCAAACGTTAATGATGATCCTGAGGTTGCGGGTAAAGGAGGAGCCAATGTAATAATAATAGTGGAGTATTATTGCATGTGTTTGAATGCTAATGTACGAGGGTCATATTTTTATGTGCACCCGAAGGAATTAAGACATATATTATTTAATACTGCAGAAAAGTATCTTCATAAAACTTGACACAGTTTAATATTTTCGCTATCAACGTTGTAAATTGACCGCCTAGACTTGTTGCTTTATGTACTTGCCGTACTAGTTGACCGATTTAACGATATTTAATCGTTTCTTTGTAACTGCTAATTAGTAAGCTAGAATAGCCTAAATTATATTTATCATATTAATTGATAATTCTCTACCAAAACTGAAAAAAATCCACCAAGTAAAAACATCTTCTCCATCAACTACCATACAAATGGTCGAATCAACTCATGTACTCCATTCGATTTGTTCGATTTATATCAAAACTGAAAAAATCGGCCTAGTAAAAACATCTCCTGCAGCAACTATCATACAAATGATCGACTCAACTCATGTATTTTATTCGATTTGTTCAGTTTTCATTCGTAGATTGCAGTAACATAAATTTATGTTCATTATATGGGTTTATACAAAAATCGACCTTCTACTGTATTTCTCATACAAATGACTGGCATAATCTGTACATTTTTATTTGAAATTTAGTACATGTTGAATGTTTTCTAAAGTGAAGTCTCCAAATAAAAAATAATCGCATTGCCACTTCCTTTTTGGTATTTTCCACATAACTTCGCCGATTTTCTCAATTCTAATCTTTTCTCCTTAATTTCTAACTAGTAGATTAGTAGTAGATTTTTGTTCATGATATTGATTGACTATTTTCTACAAATATTGAAAAGACCGACCAAGTGAATACGGTACCGTTTCGACCGATTTTCCAAACTTGTATTTGGAAAACTGTAATATTTCATTCGTAGACTGGGCTAACGTAAATTTTTGTCTTTTATACCAGTTTGTAAACTTTGGCAAAAACCCAGAAAAATCGTCTGATTAACTACTCTGCTCCTGGTAGTTCCCATATACAGGGTGGCCCGAAATGACCGAAGTGGTGTGAATTGCTTATAACTTTTTATTTAAGACATATTTTTTTAATTTTTTTTTTTAAATACAGTAAATTTATGGGGAATATTTTTAGATTAGTTATTAAAAATGACATCCCGCAAGTGGTGGCCATTTTCTGCTTCGCACAAATGTGCTCTTTCCAACACATTTTCCATGACCTTTTGCAAAATTACCGGTATTATGTTGTTAATTTCGTCTCGAATATTGGATTTTAATTCGTCAATAGTCCTGGGTTTATTAACATAAACTTTCCCTTTTAAATAACCCCAAAGGAAAAAGTCTGGAGCGGTTAAATCCGGGGAACGCGGAGGCCAATTAAAATTGCTTGTACGCGAAATTATTCTTTTATCAAATATGTCGCGTAAAAGAGCCATTGTTGCCCTCGCAGTGTGCGCTGTGGCTCCATCCTGTTGGAACCATATTTGCGGATGGTTTTCCACTGCTGGCCTTACAAAATTTTCCAACATGGCCCGATGTCGATCAGCATTGATGGAAATGGCAACACCTCGTTAATTTTCATAAAAATATGGGCCAATGATCCTTTCTGAAGAAACACCGCGCCAAACAGTACACTTAACTGGGTATAATTGTCGTTGATGAAGTACTCTCGGGTTTTCCGTAGCCCATATCCTACAGTTATGAATAAAATTAGGATTCTCTTGTGTTTTTTGCTGGAAATAAATTGCATAGACAAGTCGTTGCTGGTAATCTGTCGGTTTCAATTCTTGGACAATTTGAATTTTGTATGGAAAAATTCTTATGCTATGCAAAATTCGCTGCAGCGACCCTCTTGAGATGCCAAGTTGTGTCGAACGTCTCCTGGTTGATGTTTGTGGATCCTCCTGAATACTCTCCTGTACCACTTGAATATTGTCATCCGTGTGCACCGTTCGTCGTCTGCCAGCACCAGGAAGGTTCCTTACTGCTCCTTGTTCTGGAAAATTTGCAACAAGACGGTTTATTGTTGACTGAGAGGGTGCAACCCGCACATTAAATTGATGACGGTATGCACGCTGAGTCAACACAATGGACCGTTGATTTACAAAGTAAATTTCAACGATTTGGGCACGTTGTTCAGTTGTGTATTGCTCCATTATAAATTCTCCAAGTTTTCTTTAAAAAATACTAAAAAGAAAGGAAAAAAAAAAAATTATAATAAAAAAGTTATAAGGAATTCACACCACTTCGTTCATTCTGGGCCACCCTGTATAAACAACCGGTTGAATCTGCATGTTTTTAGATTCATATTTTTTATTTATTTGCACTAAATTTAAAGAAATTTCTTAGACTTTGAGCGTTTTCCAAAATAGACCCTCCGAATGAAAAAGAATCACATTGCCACTTCCCCTTTTGGGACCTCAAACGAAATTCTAATTTCTAACAAGTAAACAACAATTGTATAGATTTTTCGTCCATCAAAAACCATGTAAGCTAAAAAAATATCCACCAAGTAAAAACTTCTGCTCTAGTACCTGCTATGCAAATGAAAGTCTCCACCCATGTCTTCTCAATTTCATAGTATTCATTTAATTGCAATAAATGTAGTGAAATTTGATATATGTTGTTCACTTGCCAAGCCGCATAAAAAAGAGCTCATTACCACGCCCATTTTAGTAGTGCCCAACTAAGTATCCGCTGTTTGCCAGTAGATGGCGCCAGCTGTAAGTGCTAGTCGATTCTGCCATAATCTAAACGTCATGGGCCAAGCTTCGGCGTATGGTAAACATACCGCCTCAACACAATAGTGATTTTCTTTTGACATCGATTTCTTTTTCTTTTCTGTGTGAATACGAGTATGTATGATTTTGTGCCAGAGAATCGCCATATGCGGGAAGTATTGATTTCTATCTATCAGTCGAAGAAAACAGCGGTTGAAGCTCATCGAGAGCTTCAAAACGTTTACGGGGATACTGTTTTAAGTGAAACAGCATGTCGAGATCAGTTCCGTCGCTTTAAAGGCGGTGCTTTGGAAGTTGAAGAACGTTTGCGTGAAGGGAAACGAAAAACCTTCGAAGACACTGAATTGATTGATGGGTGTTAAGGCGTCGGGTGCTGACAAAATAAAAGCGTATTTTCAGCTTTCTGTTAAGTAAAGCTAAAATCTGTACATTTTATTAAATTAATTAAAACTTGGATTTACAGATAATATAAAATTATTTATACATACACTTGTGCTTTAGATTAGGGGTTTACCCAGTTACTTAACAATACAGTTATTTTATTACGATTATAAAATAAAGAATTTATGGCGATCTTCCAAATCGTGATTTTACTCTTGTAAGATTTTCAAGAAAATGAGATCAGTATCGACTTCAATTACTGCGATTGAGCCGAGCTCACATGGCCAAGCCTGTTAAAACCTACTTGGAAACGCTGAAATTGAAACTCTAACCCCATCCGCCATATTCTCTAGATATTCCGATTATCATTTATTCCGTTCGATGTCATACAGTCTGGCTGACCAGCAGTTCAGCCCATATGACGACATCAAGGAGTGTCTAGATTCGTGGATAGCCTCAAAAGATGAACAGTTTTACCGTGACATGATTCGAGATTTGCCAGAAAGATGGGAAAAAGTTGTAGCTAGCGATAGACCGTACTTTCAGTGAATCACTTGACCACATGTTTTCATAATAAAGTTGCATTTTTAGAACAAAAAGCAGCCCTTGGAAATTTGTCAAATTTTCGAAATTCACCATTTTCTCAGCAAATTCTAAATGCAAATGCAACTTACTAGCAATAGCCCAAATTTTTGTCCATTATATTATGGTCTAAAATAAAACTGTAACTACTTCGTGAATTACCACTTATATAGGTTATTATATTTGCCATCATATCTTTCAATCAGCTGTATTGAATTCAGCCTAATTTTCCATATGCGATGCATTTGATGATCTAATGGAAATGGAGACCTTTGTCACTCAATTCCTGACACCTCCATCACAAATTAACTGATTTTTCTAAATTTCATTTTATCTCCAAATTTCATATTTCGCAGACTGCAGTTATTTTTTTTTTTTTTTCAAGTGTATTGTAAAATTTAAAACTTCGATTGTTTAAAGACGCTATCTCTCACAGTTTTAATTATCTTTACGCGTTCTTTGGCTATTAAACGATCCATATTCGTAAATGTCAAACCTGTCACTAAATAAACAACACTTCGGATGAAAGGTATCAAATAGCTAGCAGCCTTGCCAGACCGGCGGCTTTTGAAATCACTAAAAGAATTTCCATTTATGCAGTTCTACACGATGCTATTTTTAAAATTCTTTTATTCATATCCAAAGGCAAAAATCGGTTATTCAAAAATGGTTATTTTCAAAAAAAAAAACAGGCATAAAGCTTGGAAACAAAATACCGGTTGGTCGGTTTTCGAGTTCCGTTTTGAATGCTCTTAGTGCCATACATAGAAATTGGCGATTCCATAAAAACAATGTGTTTCCTATAATTTCTAAGAAAATGACTTCAGAAAACTACAATTTCGCTTCTTTTGTTACGCTTTAGTTTCCAATATTTTTTGATAAGGATCTTGAAAACAGTTCTCATACTATTGCGCCAACACAAAATTGCGTTGTTTGTAAATATAGCTAAGTAGTTCGGTTCATCTGGCTGAAAGTTTAGTTGTGGTTTTATAGCTCAATTAACTAAACAATTTCCATATTCTTCATATAATATTTCTGTAAATCCCTTAGGTTCTTATGGTGCCTCAAGGACTTTAGGTCAGTTCAGTTTCAGATAACTATAGCGAACAATAAAAATTCCATAGCAAAATCACTTGACCATGCCAGTGGCACAGCTATATTCCCTTAAATTTTAAGGTGGAAAAATCGCAGCAATAAAGCTCCGAGAAATCCTGATAAATGACCACTTTTCATTCACATTACCATACATTTCGTAGTCAATGGATCATTACTGTCCTGTTAAGGCGAAACAAATTTTCTTGATCTGAACTAAAATTCAGTATGCTCTCATCTTAGTTCATTACAGCTCCACTCGAACAAATGAAGGCATACTCGTATATCGTTTCATCTTTATTTCACATCAAGTTCATTTTTAGTAGAAACATTTATTTGTTCCGATCTTTTAGTAATAACATCGCATTGTGCTTGTTGTCAGACAACCCTCGTAAATATGAATGAAGACGTGTGGATTAGTATGCTAACGTGCTTACAGTATCGCATTACAAGCAATTGAGTTCCGTGTAGTAAACGGAATTTGTAGTGGGCACTAGGATAGGCTTAAACTGTAGCAGTAACAATGAATGTGAGACGGCAAGCATGGCAGCTGTGTAACTTTATTCGTTTTCTGTTGGCAATTGAACAAGACAATTAGTGTTCTGATAAAGGCCTCATTATGTACACACCGCAAAAATGTACAAAATTAGCAAATATGTAAATTGCCCGAGGAAACATTTGTGACCAAATTCCAGAAATGTGTAAAATAGCGAAGAACTGCAGAATAAACAGATAGACTTTTAAATTTTCAATAGATAAAGCAAAATAATTGTAGCAATCGAAGCATCGCTTTTGAAATAAAAATGACGAAAATGACCTGTTCATTCACGCATATGCAACACTTGATCAGAAAATTATTCATTTCGATCTGAAGGGTTGAATTCGTTATCGCCTCTGTTATTGTTTTAATGGACTGCTTCAATACAATCAAATTCCTTGGTTTCATATTGTACACCTCTTGCTTGACATAACCCCCTAAAAAAAAGTCTAGTCGGTCAGCTGGAAGTGGGGGTTCTGGATATTAATTTGTTTGGAAATTTTCGTTGACGTTCCACCATGACTGTGGTCTGGCTATGTGTGCAGTTGTTCCATCTTGCTGGAACCAAATGTTGTGTAAACGGATACGTTTTCGACACAGTTCTAAGTAAGAAAAAATTCTTCAATATCTTTAAATAACGGTCTCCATTTACAGTTGACACGATTCGAACGCCACCCTGTACTATGAACTGCTTCCCTACGGACAAGCTGTTAATTCGAACTTGCATTGTCAACAATTGGACCGTGCGAAGAAAACAAACGCCCAAAAGCGGTCAGCTTTGGCCAATAGAAGGGGAATTGTATTTCAACAGGACAACCCCAGGACACAAATATCGACAGTAATTCATCACAAGCATCGGGAAGCAGGTTCTTTAGCATCCACTTCATAGTCCGAATTTGTCACCAAATAATTACCAACTATTTCTGTCTATGGCGAATGATCTTCCTGATGAAAAATCTACCTCAATAGAAGACAGATAAGCTCTGAATTCGAACTTGCACTGTCAACAATTGGACTGTCCGAAGGAAACAACCGCTCAGAAACAGCTAGATTTGAGCAATAGAAAAAGAATTTTGTTTCATAAGGACAACACCCGGCCACGTACTCGATGTTACTCTTCACAAGTTCTAGAAGCTTAGTTGACAGATTGTTTAGCATCCACCTTGACCTGCCACCAAATGATTGCCAACTATTCCTGTCTATGGCGAATGATTTTGGTGGTGAAAAATTCACCTCAGCAGAAGACGGACAAGCTCTGAATTCGAACTTGCACTGTCAACAATTGGACCTACCGAAAGAAATAACCTCCCAGAAGCGGTCAGCTTTTTTCAATAGAAGAGGAGTTGTGTTTCATCAGAACAACACCAGGCCACATATGTCGCTAGTGACTTGACACAAGCACCGAGGAGTTGAGAGGTTCTTCAGCATCCACCTTATACTCCGGATCTGTCACCAAGTGCTTACCAACTATCTTCACAAGCTCTAGAAGCTTAGTTGGGAGATTCTTTAGCATCCACCTTGACTTGTCACCAAATGATTACCAATTATTCCTGTCATATGGCGAATGGGTTTGCTGGTGAAAATTTCGCCTCAACAGAATCTTATTAAAATTACTTGTCCAAGTTGTTGCCAAAAGGAATGAGAATTTCTATGAAAAGTGCTTAATGGAATTATCCTCAAAATGCTAACAAGTCATTAAATGATGCATAAATCGCGTCATAATAACTATACTGGATGAAGCTTTCAATGTTATGCAAATAAAGGGTGTCCCAAGAAGAACGCAAGATTTAAATTTTAAATAACACACAAATATTTAAAGAAAAAATCGTCAAACTTTATTATATCGTAAAGTAGACAGAATGAGGTTATGTATGGAACAACACATCGGGCAGATGGCCGCCGCGGCTTTGCTGGCACACACGTGATCTTTTAATGAAATTTTCAATTTCTTTTAAGACTTGAGTCGTCGTCGGCCTATTCGCGCAAACCATCGATTTCAAAAAACCCCAAAGAAAAAAGTCTAATGATGTTAAATCGCACGATCTAAGCAGCCAATTCTGGTCTCCAAAACGCGAAATAATACGACCGGGAAATGACTGATGCAGCAATTGAATTGTTTCTCTGGCATGTGGCGCCGTCTTGTTGAAACCAGTTGCCCTCCACATTCATTTTTTCAATTCTAGGCACGAAAAAACTGGTTATCACTTTACGATATCGAACACCATTGACTGTTTTTTTAAATCTTGCGTTCTTGTTGGGACACCCTTTAGAAAGGCATTCCGTTTATTACGTCCTGTATTATATGGATAGTCTGTTTATTATAATACGTCTTGTATTATTTCTAAGAAGGGGGCATTTTAGCCATGTCCGGTTGTCTGGTGAACTTGTTTTATTTAAAGTGATTGTGAAATACAAAAACTTTTACGTATTTCGATTGTTGGTTGGAGTTGTAATTCCCTTTTAAACTTTAGATGCAATAGAAGTAACTACTCGTTCTCCCAATCTCTTTTGAATTTAATCCTACTATTATACAGGGTGGGCCATAAGGGTGTTGGCGGTTTAAATATTCAATTAAAAAAAACTATGAAACATAAAAAAATATACTGTAGAAGCATGGGAATTTTTAAGACTTGAAAATAATGTTGTCCAAATGGCTTCCCTCGGCTGCTTGACACTCTTGGAACCGAAGTCGCAAATTTTGGAAAACTCGTTGAAAAGTTGTTCTCGGTATTTTGTTACTTTCTTGAATAATGTTCCTCTTCAACTGCTCTAAATTGGTCGAATTATTCTCGTAGACTACCGATTTGAGGTAGCCCCATAGAAAATAATCGCATGGACAGAGATCGGGGCTACGTGGGGGCCGTTCAATATCCCCCCCTTTTCGAAATGAGTTTTCCAGGAAAAACATTTTTCAGCAGCTCTATGGTTACCCTAGCCGTATGACATGTGGCCCCATCCTGTTGAAACCACATCCTCGAGGTATTGCCTTGAAGTTCTTGCTAAGCTGGCACCAAAAAGTCTGCTAGCATGTTGCAATAATTGTTCGCTCTAACCGTCATCGCATGCCCTCTTTCGTCCTCAGAAAAGTATGGTCCAATAATACCGGTTGACGTTATCCCAGCCCACACGACAAGCTTAGGGCTGTAAAGTGGACGTTCATGCAAGCGTCGGGGATTAGTCTCGGACCAGAACCGACAATTTTGCTTGTTCACATGGCCATTAAGGTGAAAATTGGCCTCATCACTAAAAATCACGTTGTTGAAATTATTGAACCGCTCTAGCATCAAATTGACAAAGTTAAGTCGGTTATTGGCATCATCGGGTTTTAATTCTTGGACTATCTGAATCTTATAAGCCATCAAATGCAAATCACGTTTCAAAATTCGTCGTAAAGTTGTTCTTTTGACATCCAAAGACTGACTTCTCTTACGTGTTGACTGTTGAGACTGAGCGACCACGAACCGTAATTGGTACTGCTGAGTCGGTTGTTTCGAACATTCTGATCCATTTTCGTATCACATTGGCGCTTGGAACTTCACTTAAATCGTGTAAACCGTGTTCATGCCGATACAAACGTCGTGCAGTAATCACTGATTTATTGTTTTCGTAATACGCTCGGACACAAAATGCACGCTGCACTCCCGTGTACGGCTCCATGGAGACTAAATTTCCAGGAAACGGCGCAGCGAACAACATATCCCCCCGCCACCCCGCGCAGCGACTTACCGAGAAATTAGATATATATAAACCGCCAACACCCTTATGGCCCACCCTGTACATTTCATTTTGATGATTTGGAAATACGAGTATATGAACAATTTAATAACTGCTGATAACATTTGATACCGAGTTGCAAACATTGCTTTTCAGGGAGAAGCATTCATTAAGTCACACATACACACACACACACACACACCCGATCAAATTCTAACGTTATTTTTGAGTGACCTGGTTTTCATTTAAACAGATGGCAGTAAAAATGACCAACTTTAGGCCAAAATAAATAAAGCACAGCAATGACTACACCAACAACGGCAGCAGCATTATGCACAGATAGAGGAAATAAGGCGAAAAGCATGAAAACAATGCAATAGAATAGAAGTGGAGAGAAGATCCAAAAAAAAAAAATTGTATTGTCCTGCAGAAAAAGGACTAGCATTGTTGCAGATGTTATCTCCTAACCCTCATGTCACAGTACAATACAGCTGCACTTCATACACCCTCAAAGGGATGTTGGCACAGACTCCACATAAATACTCGTACATGGATATAGATGAACTTAGATGTATGTATGCACAAAGTGTGTGGGTGTGTGTGTGTGTGTAATGCAATGACGTCATTTATAAACTGCAATTATTTTAAAAGCATTTATCCAAAGTCAAGCTATTAAAACGGAACACGATTAAACCTCTGGACTAACTGCAACAACAACAAAAGTATAATATTTGAGACAGCAACAATGAAATGGTAAAAGCTGCAATGCAGCTCACGGCAGCTTTACGTTTGCTATAGATTGACTAACTCTTTGTTTCTACATATCATCCCGGATCATGTTGGTTTGTCATTTGTGCGGCAGCTCATTTTGATAAGGCAATCTTCTGTATTTATATATTGCCCCGATATCTTGCTTATGAATAACTCTGTCTAGAATTTACGATAATGAAAGTGTTATTGAATCGCATTGCTATTTATTGGTCGATTTCTTATGAAGGAGTTGCGAAATAGGTGTCCAATGTTGGAAAATAAAACAAGCTGTGTGTGAGATATTAAAGGAATTCTTCATTATTTGAAAGCCTCATTTGTGTCGTTATGTATGGAGTACAGTATAATTCAAATGTCTGCCATGGCTTTGCACAGTGGCAGGAATTCGAAAAGTCTAATTTTCAACGATTGTACTGACTGAATTTGCGCTATCCTGGCCAGTGTTATGTTCTGTGCTTTCAAGGAAAAAAGACTTAAAACTGCCAATGTATCATTTTGAGATATTAAGTATTAGGTCGCTGTCTTTTTTATAAAAATGCAAATTTATTATTAAACCAAGTTTAAAACTGATTCACTGAAAGAATTTCCCATTGCCAGCTACTACTTTTTTCCATCTTTCTGGCAAAGTTCAAATTCCGTCACGGTAAAACTGTTCATCTTTTGAGGCTATCCACGAATCTAGACATTCCTTGATGTCGTCATATGGGTGAAACTCTGCCATCGAACGGAACAAGTGATAATCAAACGGCTCAATATCTGAAGAATATGGCGGATGGGTTAAGACTTCCCATTTTATTTTGAGATCATCCACGAATCCAGCCATTTCTTGAAGTCGTCCTTTGAGTGAACTGCTGGTCAGCCAGATCGTGTTCCATCGAACGGAACAAGTGATAATCGGACGGCGCAATATCTGGAGGATGTGGCGGATGGGGTAAGACTTCACCTTTTCAGCGTTTCCATATAGGTTTTAACGAGCTTGACCACGTCAGGCCGAGCATTGTCATGTTGAAGAATCACTTTTTTGGTTTCAACAGCTCGAATAAATAATACCGACCTGGTCACACTAAATACAAAGCATTACCTTCGCAGCGTGAATATTTGGCCGAGGCGACGACATAGAAGCGTGACCGGGCAGCTCCATTGACTTTCTGTTCTTTATTGTAATGGGATTGATGTAATGAATCCATTTTTCATCGCCCGTTAAAATACGATGAAGAAAACCCTTCCTTTTTTTTGTCGCTGAAGCAGTTATTCACAGGCGAAAAGACGACGCTCAATGTCCCTTGGCTTTAGCTCATAAGGAACCCAATTCCCTTGCTTTTGAATCATTTCCAATGCATGTAATCGCTTGAAAATGGCTTGGCGAGTAACTCCAAATACTGCAGTAAGCTCTACCTTCATTTCACATGGATCCCCATCAAGCAATGCCGTCAATACAGTGTCTTCGAAGGTTTTCCGTCTTCCTTCACGCGAACGGTCGTCAGCATCAAAATCACCGTCTTTAAAGAGACGGAACCAATCTCGACATGTTGTTTCACTTAAAGCAGCATCTCTCTCGATGAGCTTCTGCCGCCGTTTTCTTCGATTGAAAGAAGAAAGTCAATACTTCCCGCTTATGACTCCCCTGGCAGCAGGAAAGGCCATAGAGAAGCCGTCGAGAGATATCGGAAGATTTATTTTTTATGCTGTATAGTGGTACTACCATGGAGTTCTTTCGTAAGAGATATGGTAAACAGACTAGAGGAGCATGGTATTTATTTGTTGAGTCGATATTTCTCTTCGGAAATTGAAAATCTATGCCTTAGATAATGGATTACCAGTTCCATGCGAGGTATGATAAAGCAAAACTGGAGTAGCTTGTCTGCGAAACCCAGACCAGAGAGTTCTTCTCTTCTGGTAGCATGGGTGACCAGGGGCCCAAAGAACATTGCTCTTGCCTGGTCGTGGCGTTGGACCCCTTGTGAAAGCATCGTGCTGGCTGTGGTTCCCGAACATGTGTTTTCAGTGTTTTTGCGTTGCTTCAGGTTACATTGCTGAAGGTAAGGCAGAAACTTGAAAAACACTGTTCATTGTCTATCTGAGGTGTCCTAGATAGCCTCACTCCTAACCGGGATGAAGCTCATTTCATACCAAGTGACTTCGAACTTACTTTGGCTGAGAGAGAAAGCGGGCCCTGAGAAAGTTTTCCAAGGGGACCTACTTCTTATCTCAAAGGTACTTAGCCTAATCCTTTCAAAATTAGTTTAAGTATACCAAAGGGGCGCTGGCTGCCACAAGAAGAACAGAATTATACAAAAGAGAAGAAATATAGAAAACAGTCCCATGTGTGATGGCACACCATGAGTAAGGCCTCGCGGCGAGACTCATGTAAATAACCGCAGTTGATTTATTCCCGCTTATGACGATTAATTGCCACAAAATCATACATATTCACGCAACCAAAAGAATATGACGTTAAAAGAAAATCACTATTGTATCAAGGCGGTATGTTATGACAGAATCAACCAGCACTTACAGCTGGCGCCATCTGCTAGCAAACATCGGAAACTTAACTATTTTCCACAAAATCAATAGTATGAAAATTTCTTATAACCTTCAAAATATGCACAATTTTTAAATCGGGCTTAAACGATAACATGCATTTCAAGAATATAAATAAAGGGTGGAACACGAATCGTTTTACAAGTACAATGCTATCTGAAGATGTTGAAGGAGTTTCTTTACCCAGAACTGTGCCGAAGGCGTATCCTGACTGGTCATGGCGGAGCTCCAATGAAAATTCTCAAACAAATTAATATCTAAAACCTCCACTTTTCGCTGGCCCCCAAGCTCACCTGACTTGACTGCACCCAACTTCTTTTATGGGAGTTTCCCAAGCAAGAGGTGTTTAAAACGGAACCATTACAACAATAATTGAAGCGATCTCGCATGGAATAATTTTCAGATTAGGTGTCTCATATGTGTGAATGAGCATGGAGGTAAATTACGGTCTATTATCTTCGAAACCAATTTGTTATATAAAATAAAACTTAATTTTCTATACAATAAAAAAAAGTACATATGAAGTATATTGATTGAAACAAAAAGTTATTTGAATTTCTTCTTGTAGTACGATTGGTGCGCCACCCTGTAGTAATATCAAAAACCATATTCTTACTTATATCATTAGTTGTAGATATAACGTAACACTAGCCAACAAGGTTTTGGACTGGAGCAACCAAATATCTTTTCTAGAGTAATTTGGTGGGCTGAATTCCAATCTGTAGTTGGGTTTTCTCTATCACGTCATGTTTTCGAGATGCAAAAAAAAGTTGTTATTCGTGTTTTTACATAAAAAATCATTAGTTTACGAGTAATCAAAAAATTTTCAAAAGTGAATGGCGTAAATTGAAAGTCGTTTGTATTTTGTTGGTTCGGTTTCACGTATTGGAGTCTAACAATAGCCTCCCAGCATGCTTTTGCTCCAAAATCCTTGATAATTTGTTTCAATTTTCATTAAATTTTGGTGAGCAGACTCTCCTTGTTTGTCGCTCATCACACCTAGGTTTTGTGGAAAAAAATCTAAATGCGAATGAAGAAAATATATTTTAGCTGACATTTTTCCACCTAATTCATAATAACTTCATAATAATTTTTCAATAATTCAGCAACAATTTATCTGTAGTTTTCACTCTTATTGTTCCTAAGAAAACTGTTCACGATGCTCTTGAAAGATTTTCAGGCTGCGTATTCTTTCTCCAATAAACATTGTGAAAAATTGAGAACATTCCATGGTTTCCTGATCTGCCTGTTTTGATTTTAGCATATGAAATTTTAGGAAAAATCCGCTAACAAACATTTAAATGCTTCACTATCTGTGTCCAGAGCCTTGACAAAGTTCTTGAAAAGGCCAATTTTATATGCAGCGGCGGAAGAAGAACGTCGTTTGGATCAATCAATGGTTTATTTGAAATGTTTTGTTTTCGTGGTGAACACTCAGTTCATTTTGACCTTTCTATTCAGACGTAATGATGACATGTAGCGCGACTATCCCACAGACAAAGGAAATAACAATATATTGTGGAGCATCCTTGCATACCAGTCAATAAAACAACAAAACTGAAACAGATTAATGTACAGTTATTAACGAGGGTCTAATCTATATAGAGAAAGAAATTTAAATCACACACCTTAAGGTCACCACAGATCTTCCATTTATTATCGATGTATTTGAGTAATGTCAGAATTTCAGTCATTGATTCATAATTTTCCTTTGTTTTAACGGCATGAGCAATTGGTATAGATGGTTTTTCATTCCCTTTATGCAAAAGAAGAGCCTGTAAACTGTATTTAGAGCCACCAATAAATAATCTCCAATCAGTTTTGTCATATAGCTGGCTCATTTTTTGAAATAAACTATCAGCATCAGTACGGTATAGAATAGAGTGTTCTTTTCAAAATATGCAGCCAATTCCAAGCTTCTATCTCTATAGATTGTTACTTTTGTCCTACCTGCACTGCTGCATGCGTGAAGCTGGTAATTCTGTGTCTTGCTTCGTTAAATGTTGACCCTGAATTAGATCACTCAGCTCAGCTTGAGTCACTAAATGGTGTTCCTCCTCAACCTGATACAAACTACCACTGCAGGTGAAAGATGTTTCGGACTCACTGCTCGTAGCACTGGAAATGACCGGTATTGTAATGTGGATCATTTGGTGGACGTTGAACTGGTTAGGAAACCGATGGGATACTCGAAAGTAATATTTTTTCGATTTTTCATATTCAATCAGCAACTTTTGTTAAACAGAAATAACAAACGGTTTGGTGGTTATTTGACTCTCTCCAAAGTACTGGAATTCAAAAAATCGAAATAGATCTTCTTGCCATTTTACTACCTGTATAAAACAGTTCTGCAACTATAGCGAAACATTGTCGGTATCCACGGTTTGTTCAAGTTTCTGGCAGGAAAACCAAAATGACATTCTGACATTGCATATCCTTTTTTCCAACCAAATAATCGCCACACACAAAGCAAAACTAGCTTGAATCAGTAACGCACAATCTCCCTGAGATGCCTAAACACTACTAAAGGGTGATTTTTTAAACGTAGTTTTTTTAGAAATCGAATAAAACACTGAAATTTGCATCATGTATTAAAATTTTTTATTGGAATCGATAAATTGGCCTTTGCCATTTAATTTTTAAAGATAATTTCATGTAAATGTTGTCCGCGGCTCCGTCTCAAAATGTCCATTCAGAAGGTCCAATTTTTCGTCACTTTTTCGAGCATTTCGGCCTGTATTCCAAGAATAACGCTTGTTACGTTATCCTGTAAAGCTTCAATACTGTTCGGCTTGTCCACATAGACTAACAACTTGACATAACCCCACAAGAAGTAATCAAGAGGCGTTAAATCGCAAGATCTTGGCGGCCAACTCACAGGGCCAAATCGAGAGATAAGCTGCTCACCAAATTCAACCCTCAACATATCCATTGTTTCACGAGCAGTGTGGCATGTTGCACCGTCCTGGTGAAACCACATGTCAACCAAGTTCAATTCAGCCAATTGCGGCAAAACAAAATCGCATATCATGGCTCAATATCGTTAGCCGTTGACGGTAACGTTTTTTCCACGGTCATCTTTGAAGAAAAATGGACCGATGATGCGACCAGCCCATAAACCACACCAGACTGTCGTTTTTTTAGGATGCATCGGTAATTCATGTCTGGCAGGTGGCTGTTCATTACTTCAGATGCGACAGTTTTGCTTGTTTACGTATCCGTTCAGCAAGAAATGAGCCTCATCACTGAACACAATTTTTAGATAAAACAGTGGATTTTCATTGAGCTTTTGTAAGGCCCATTCACCAAAAATTAGACGTTGTGGTAGGTTATTCGGCTTCAATTCTTGCGTGAGCTGAATTTTATAGTCTTTCAAACCCAAATAGACGTGTAAAATTTTTCTTGTGGTAGAGTAACACATGCCCAATCACTGAGAACGGTGACGAATTGACATTTCACGATCGTCATTAACACTAGTCGCTACGGTTGCATTACGCATGCGAGTCGATGGTTTTATGTCCAACAAAGTAAATTTGGTGCGAAATTTGGAGATTTGGAGCAGCACGAATTGTTGATTCAGCAAGTCGATTATGACGACCATAAAATGGTCGTATCAAACGATACACATTTGTCACAGAGTACGAATTTTGATAATCAATTTCAACGATTTGCAATCGTTGCTCGTTTGTTAGTCTTTCCATGATGAAATGGCAAAGTACACTGTACACTTTTCATTTTGACAGATGACGTTTGGACACCATTACCAACCAGTGCTGCCAACCTGAAAAACTTAAATCTTAAGAAATCACCCTATATTATAACGATTTAGAATAAATGAGTGATAAATCTGTCAAATTAATAATTGTGAAATTATGGTGTCAGAATTGACTATTTTACAGTATTGCATTGCATGCAATAAAAAGTGAACAAAACGTGATAAACCAATTCGAATTCAGCGCACCCAGATTAGCTGAAAAACATGCTTCTTTTCTGCGGTCAATTTTTTCCTCCAAATTTGTAGACCAGTGCTATTTATAAACGTTGGTAAAACAGAAACTATACTAAGTAAAAACTTTGCGGAATCCATAATTAACAATTATTTTCAAAAAAAAAATACAGAAACTATGCATTTTTTCCATGAAATATTCAACTTTGGAACTAAAATAGTAAAGATTTCTGAAGCCATATCAATGAAATTTGATAATAATTTGGTTTGGTTGATGTCCTAAACTAAAAAAACTTTTATTTGTTGCATAGTGCAATCAAGGACGAATAGTACAATAACTTGTAAGATAATTTCAACGAATTATTTCACCCAACATTCTTGATTTTCCCCTCAGCGTCGACTATTCAGAATTCAACTAAAGGGTGGCGCATAAATAACGTTAACGGCGACTACATTGAATGCGTTCTTCTGCATCATTCGGTTTTAACTTGTGAAGCAATTGCATCTTATATGGGAAAAGATTTAACATGCGATATGTAAAATTCTTTGCAAAGACCGCCTAGACTCTAACTGTTGAGAACATCGCCTGGTGGAAGTTTCGGGGTTTCCCTTAATGCTAGCTTGCACTCCAGCAATGGTCACTTCATTTAGAGCTGCATGAGGTCTTCCAGCACGAGGAAAATCACAGACAGCCCCTGGTTGCCCAAAACGCTGAACCAATCGGTAAATTGTTGGAGCGATAGGAGCGTTTCGAACATGAAAGAAATTTCGATGAGATCTGAATAATAGAATTCTTCTTCTTCTTTGGTTCTTTGTTCTGTGCTGAGCCTTTCCATCATAAATTTCCCAAAAAATGTATTCACTCATGCTTACCTGCTCATCGTAATATCTTTACCGGCTGTTAGGCTCAAATCTACCATTTTATTGGGTCCAATTGTAACCAACTGACAACTTAATTTAAAGCTCACAAACTTCAGGATGTTTAAAGCGTTCGCACCATTGACTCTTATCAGACAAATTGAACAAAAAAATGTATATGTGTGGTTATAGCATCCATCCTTCTACCCCCCGGGATAGGACTCTAAAAAATGTGGTTAACATTTTCAGTGCTAAATGGACTGTGCAAATGAAATTCATTAATAATTCTTAAGGAACAAAATGAAATGAGTAGGGGAAAACAATGAAAAAAAAGTATTTCTAATAATTTATGCATGGATTTTCATAGTTTAATACATAATGTTATTTCAGCCTTTTTCCTCTTGGCTGCGGTCATTGCAAGAACGAGTTTACTCTGGTTCATAACACATTTATTTCACCGAAACACTTTTTAACGAAGAAAGAATTGAGAATCATCATTAAATATGGAAATTTTCATAAATGGAATCATTTAAAAGAAATGATAATGATGGCAACATAGAATGTTCTGCATCTAGTACAGATTAAGTTTGCAACGATTAGAAAGAAGTTTAAATATAGCAGAAGTGTTGTTATCTAAGTCAGTCTACAGGGTGATTTTTTAAGATTTACATTTTTCAGGTGGCAGCACTGGTTGGTAATGGCGTCCAAATGTCATCTGTCAAAGAGAAAAGTGTACAGTATACTCTGCCATTTCATCATGGAAAGACTAACAAACGAGCAAGGATGGTAAATAGTTAAAAGTTTTTATCAATTGCAGCCGTAGCGACCAGTGTTAATGATGATCGTGAAATGTCAATTCGTCACCGTTCTCTGCCATTGAACAACCACAAGAACAATTTTCCACGTCTATTAGGGTTTGAAAGCCTATAAAATTCAACTCACGCAAGAATTGAAGCCGAATGACCTTCCACAACGTCTAATTTTTGGTGAATGGGCCTTACAAAAGCTCAATGAAAATCAGCTGTTTTATCGAAAAATTGTGTTCAGCGATGAGGCTCATTTCTTGCTGAACGGATACGTAAACAAGCAAAACTGTCGCATATGGAGTGGTGAACAGTCACATGCCATACTTGAATTACCGATGCATCCCGAAAGAACGACAGTCTGGTATGAGTTATGGGCTGGTGGCATCATCGGTCCATTTGTCTTCAAAGACGACCGTGAAAAAAACGTTAGCGTACACAGTTAACGATATCAAGCCATGATACGCAATTTTTTTTTTTGCTCCAATTGGCTGAGTTGAACTTGATTAACATGTGGTTTCTTCAGGACGGTGCAACAAGCCACACTGCTCGTGAACAATCAATATGTTGAGGGATGAATTTGTGGGGTTATGTCAAGTTGTTAGTCTATGTGGACAAGCCGAACATTATTGAAGCCTTACAGGATAACATAACACGCGTTATTCGTAGAATATAGGCCGAAATGCTCAAGAAATTGATAAAAAATTAGACCTTCCGAATGGACATTTTGAGACGGAGCCGCGGGCAACATTTACTTGAAATTATCTTTAAAAATTAAATGGCAAAGACCACTTTATCGATTCCAATAAAAAATTGTAATATATGATGCAAATTTGACTATTTTATTTGATTTTTAAAAAAAAACTACGATTACAAAATCACCCTTTAGAAGTTTAAACGTGGCAGAAGTGTTGTTATATAAATCAATCTATATGGATGATAAGTTTAAAACCAATTGTAATTTTGAAAAAGTGAAAAGAGTTAACGGAATGGATGCAGAGAAAATGGACACATTCGTTGGTCAATAAAACACAAAACATTTATTACGCTTTGCTCGAAAAAAACACAATTATGCGAATGAATCATCCAATCATCAAAACGTTGCTCAAACGCATGTTCCAAAAAAGTATTAGATTTAGTTCTATCGACTGAAAACTAAGTCGTAATTTGAAATGATAATTTAAGTTTCACAGAGAAGATACAGAGTTATCCATTTAGTAGTTTCAAAACCGTCGGTCTGGCAGGGTCGTCAGCTTTAAATACCTGTCATCTGAGGTGTTGTTTATTTAGTTTGGTTTGTTTGAAAAGTTTGCCATTTGCGAATATGAATCGTTTTACAATCAAAGAACGCGTAAAAATAGTTAAAACTAACTACAAAAGTGGTGATTTAAATGAGGGCACTTTTCGAGCATTACGGGGATGATTATGGTCTTCCTAATTCATTAATTGTGTGACAATTTCACGTATACTCGTGTAAGGAAAAATTAATTTTAAAAATTATACCGAAATACCCTCGAAATACCTCATTTGATAGCCAGAAACCTTTGAAAAAAAATAAGCAAAATCAAAAAAAATTGCTTTCACAAAATCAAATTAGCATCCTGGCTGAAAAGCTTGTACCACTTGTAAACATTTTTTTGACTCAGAGTACTCTTACCGTATGGCACTGTTAACATTTCAAGTGTTTTTGAGCACTTAATTCCATTTCTTATACAAAATTTGATGAGCTCTTTTTCATAACATCAGATTATCAGTTTGGCTTCTAAATGGCGAAATCAAATTTTAGGAGTGACATCGGTTACTAATTGTGATTACCTCAAGAGGAAAGATACAGGTATGTTCCAAAAAGTAGTGGAGTTAAAGTGAAATACGATTTGAAAAGTTTACATTTTGTTTTGGATGTTCTGCAAATGAAGCGGTTTGTTGTTTCATTTTCTCATATGAAATGAAGTTCGAAAACAGAAGTTGTAAACAGCTGATATTGACTTGAAAATAAAATTTAGTTATTAAAACTACTATTTGTGCTTTTTTTGCATAAAATTAAAGGATAAATAAATAATAAGGACAAATAAATAAATAATGAATGAGGTGTTAGTGTCCACTGTATACCAAACCAATAAATACGCAAGCAAAATTACAAAGGCAAATTTTGCGGGATCACTCAAATCCTAAGTACATTCAAAATACTTTTAATAAAAACTATTAGGTTTTTACAAAATTATCGCATCAACAAAGATGCATTTCGTAACATTTTACATTGCTTAAAATTGAGACTGTCCAAGTCATCCGTCCTGGCAGAACTACAGCTTGCTGCCACATTAAGACTTTTAGCAGAAGGAGGATTTGAACCAGCGGTCGGAAAAGACACTAATGTGGCCTTAGAATGGAGCACCACCTGCAACATTTCAAATCGAGTGCTTATTGTTCTAGAAGAATATATTTGGATTAAATTGAAAATGACAGTTGATGAACAAAATTTGTCTAAGCGCCACTTCATGCAAAAATTTGGTATTCCCGGTGTAGTAGGATGCATTGATGGAACTCACGTGGAAATTACTAAGCCGCAAAAAGATTCTACAATTCTTCCAATTTTATATGGTCCCCTTTTTCCAGGTCTGGCTTATTTGGTATAAAACGTAGCATTATTGCATCCTGCGTTGTATTCTTGCGTTTTCCCCTTCAAACAAGGAAAATTTTTATTCAACCAAAGGAATCTGACCACTTATACTTACATGTTTATTTGCAAAAATTTTTGTTTCACAATAAAATTTCAAAGTATTTTTAAACTACTTCTTTTTGCCTAAAAGTAGTTTCTAGAACAATGCAATTCACTACGATTTGATGTTCGAAAACAAAACAGAAATGAAAAGTAAAAAGTAAAATTCAGAACATCCAAGTAAGTGTCAAATTGAAGTGATTACAAACTACTTTTACTTCAAAGTAGAATCTGGAACATACTTGATAGACTAATAAAAGAA
>JAHXMU010000637.1:591342-607462 GCA_019455685.1 Philornis downsi
AATGAAATGAAATGAAATGAAATGAAATGAAATGAAATGAAATGAAACGAAACGAAATGAAATGAAATGAAATGAAATGAAACGAAACGAAACGAAACGAAACGAAACGAAACGAAACGAAATGAAATGAAATGAAACGAAATCAAATGAAATGAAATTAAACGAAATAAAGCGAAATAAAATAAAATAAAAGTAAAAGAGTAGAAGTGCTACCGCCTCGATGTAAAGTTTTGATTTTTGGAGGCAGATTAAAGATAAGATCTGAATGCTTGTCCAAATGAATGGCCTTCTTTAAGTTATTTCCGTCCAAATTTAAACATATGACTGTATAGAAAACAAATTGTCTACACTGTATAGAAGATGGAAATCACCTATAAGGGATTCTAAAATAATAAAGAAATTGTATTTGATACCATTGAGCTAAGTGAAATAGATATGAGTTATTTTTGTTTAAATTAAAAACCTCTCTAATAAACCAAGTACCAGTGAAACTGTGACCTACCGCCAGTCATCTGATGGCTTTTGTAATCTTTATCTCGCGTTATAAAAACCTCGCTAATAAACCAGGTACCTGGGGAGCTGTGACCCGCCGCTAGTCATCTGGATTCTCATGAAAACTTCAATAATAAAAAAGGAGTATTTACATGAAGTAACATTTTTCAGTAATATTGTACTACATAACTAAAAGTCTTAATAGTTTTTCTTTCACATTATTCTAGCCAACACTATCTTAACAAGAAATCTACGAAGATTTCTTTGTTTAACAGAACAAAAAAAAGCAAAATTACTTGTTTTATATACTTGCCCCTTTTGCTATTTGTCGTCGCTATCAAAAATTTGTCTATTGCATGTTAAAATTTGCCGTTGACTTCATGAAAAACACTAAAGGACGAATCTGAAGAATAGCAAAAAAAAAACAAAAAGAGCGGAAATTTGCTTTTGCTTTTAAGCATATGATGGAAATAATATGCAACACGAAAGATAAGCATTTCCGCTTTCATTGTTGTTTTTACTAGGTTCCGCTTCCAGCGGACACTGGTTGTTGGTAACTACGTCGAGTACAATGGCTTTAATCCTTTTTGTGTGTTTGGCCATATACGAAGTGCAGGATAACGTCACAAGTTGCTTTCTTGTTCTCTAACATACACACACACAGATATATATTGTATATATGCATACTCACACACACACATATTCGCACCATCGTGCCGTATTTCGGACACGAGAAGGACAACGACAGCAACACCGTTTAAAAAAACATGAACAATAAAATTGACGACAAAATGAAAAAAAGAGAAAAACGGCAAGACTAACACGACTATAGCCAAAGATAAAGGGGTCTAAAAGGAAACAACTGATGGCGAATCAACGACAAGAGAAACAGCTAACCTAATGCGAAAGAAACTGATGGGGTAGCCAGCCGTATACAAAAGGGCTAAGTGACAACTAAGCTTAATGGCACTCAACGTGAAAACGGACATTAGCCTTATTCAAGCTTTCGTTTGGCTCTTCATTTCTACTTGGGAAATTGAGGAAATCGGTGAGAGCTGGGCCCTGCTGGGGCAAAAGCTGTGGGCATAAAATGCCGGAACAGCAGAGCAAACGAGAGGGGGGAGGGGATGGAGGTGGGAGAATAAACAACCAACAAATGTTACAAAATAAATTCACACTATAACACATACGAAAGCATAACAAAACTTAACGGAAAACATCAACTGCGAAAGGACTTAAAGAAAATACGATTTTGCCATGAAGAAAGCCAAAGTGGGGCGGAATGGGTCGTCTGACAAAGTTAACGACAAGACAAAACATTAAGATAAAATACACGAAAACAAACAAGAAGCTATAAATAAACAAATACATACCTACCCTCACACCAACACATTGCCTGAAATAACAATTTATATACTCGAAAACAACTAACAGCACTAAGAGGATATAGACAGTCTTCTCTCTGTCGTACGAGTATACACACACTTGCGTGCGTGCACGTGAACATGAGTGTTGGCTGCTATAAGTATCGCTTACACTTAGTACAAGTGTTGTTACAACTTTTAGGCCGATAATGCTGACCCGCAAAACAATAACGCCAAATCAAATCCAAGGGATGTGCAGAGCTGCCACAAGAGAAAATGGCCACTGTGTGATGTTCTTTAAGCAAATGTATGGTGCCATAATACGTAATGGAAAAATGTTGTTGATTTTTGGATCACATACGAGCATAGGAAAAAGAGGTGGGGGCAGTTTTGAGTTATTTTACTTGCATTTTTATTATACATCATTATTCAGACTTTATGGTTATGAGAGGTGCTTGAAATGTAATTTTTTTTGAGGGTACTTTGAATGTGATTACTCTGCTACGGTAGCGGGAAATTTGATGTTATAGCGATATCGAAATGTTTTTTCAATTTGCTTTAGCACACCGTTAAAAACATGGCCTCCAAACATTGATATGGCAAGTAGTTTCGAGTACATCAGTCCACGGTGCTTCTTCTCGCAATTAGATGAGGTTTTGTCCAATGATGTCTTAATCTCTCTCTTTGACGCAAACTACCAAGTTCGTTTGTCGTATAGAATTTGCTTTAGAGCACATTTTTTATAAGTCCTTTTGCATTCACAAGCATCATGACATAGCCAATGCAGCCGGTTTGATATGGTTAGTCAAGTTAATATGGCAGAAAAGTTAATATGGCAAAAATGACGAAAGCGCAGCCAACTTGTTGCTTTTTTTGCAGCCCACCAGAGTAGCTTTCAGCCTGCTAAGCCTGCTTGCAATCGTTGCAACTTGATTATTTAATTATTTGCCTCATTTTACCTTAAAATAGCTTGCCAATTTCAAACACCCCTCGAAATTCTCCTCCTATGCCGAAAACTATAACTAAAGTCTGTGGGATCTGTGACGAACTAAATATGACTGGCAAAATGTTAATTAATTCAAATTTCCTGGCCAAATTGGAAGAAGTCCACGAGGGTTTAACGTGAGTCTCGCCGTGAAGGCCTTACCCACGGTGTGCGACACACTGGGCATATTACAATGCGATTGCCAACGCCCCCCTGGGATAGCCAAGTAAAACTTGGGCCATGTAGGAAAAGGGGCTGACAATTGTGCTATCAACACATATTGTCAGCCCTTTCTTCGCAGCTAGGAGATACCAAATTGATTATGCTAGTATGGAACATAATCCCCATTGGCGGAGGTGAGGCCTATCTTACCACCTCTGCTACTCTATGGGTCTGTAGCACTCGGTTGCAATGCAACTCCACATTCGAGCACAAAGTCTCCACCAGCGATTTTGGTATCAACCACAACCCGCGTGATGCTCCCACTAGGGGTCCAACACCAAATGATCAGGCGGGAACTCGGTCCCGGGCCTCCTGATTCCCACGCTACCGGCCAAACTCACCGGTTGGAGTTGCGTAGCAAAGCACACCATACTTCACGAGATTGGTCGCCCTGTGGCAAAAGAGTACAGACTGGACCAAATTGGAAGAAAATATTCTCGAAATACTCCCCCACTCCTTAAACTATAATTAAAGTTAAGCCAAACGCCCAACAATGGCAATTTCTGGGTCTGAATAAATTTTCAGGATCTTGCTGAAACCATTTTAGCATTTTAGCACGTTTGGACCTCACATAAATTCTGTTGTGGATACTCAGGTTAAAGGCACTCTCATTTTGGTATTTGAAGCGCTATTGAACGAGCAGATTTTGTCGAAATGAACCTTAAGCAAAATTGTTTTAACCTGAGCGGAGTGAATTTTTTTTCAAAAATCACTTAGCTTCGACTTTCCTATAAGTCTTGAAACAATAACCAATACATCAAGTGATTGAGAGCAAAGCACAAATTTTACGATTCATTTAGACTTCACTTGTTCATGTTTCGCATATAAGTAATATTTTTCTCTCTCCGTATAACCCCAGCGTATAGCAAAAAGAAATTCAATATTTTTCCAATAGATGGCTTTTGTAACATTTATCCCGCGTTATATAAGTCCGATCGGGTTACTCTAGATGGCATTAGAGAGACCAGATTAAGTATTGAAAAAGCTATTTATATAGTTTTGTGATACCTTGATTCAGAATTGTTTGAGCAAGCGTCGAAGATATACAATAGCAAAAAGAAAATCCGCTAATTTTTACAGATTTCCTTCGATGAAAGTAAAAAGTGCAATCGGGTTGCGCTAAGTGGCACTAGAAAGACAAGATTAAATACTCAAAAAACCTTTCATATAGTGTTGTGATAGCTTAGCTCAGTATTGTTTGAACACGCGTCAAAAATAGACAATAGCAAAGAGAAAATCCGCTAATTTTTACAGATTTCCCTCGATAAAAACAAAAAGTGTGATCGGGTTACTGTAAATGGCGTTAGAAAGATAAGATTAATTACTCTAAAAATTATTCATAAAGTTTTGTGATAGCTTAACTCAGTATTGTTTGGGCACGCGTCGAAGATAGACAACAGCAAAGAGAAAATCCGCTAACTTTTACAGATTTCCTTCGATGAAAGCAAAAAGTGCAATCGGATTGCGATAGGTGGCACTAGAAAGACAAGATTAAATACGTAAAAAAACTATTCTGACAGTTTTGTGATTGCTTAACTCAGTATTGTTGGAGCGCGCTTCAAAAATAGACAACAGCGAAGAGAAAATCCGCCAAGTTTTATAGATTTCCCTCGATAAAAGCAAAAACACAAGCCAAGTAGTTAAAAATGAGAACATGATCTTAATACTATAACAGCCAATTATGCATCGGTCCCGTTCCGGTAATTTTGATGTCAATGACACACCACGCTCTGGAAAACCAATTGTGAAAAATGTTGATAAAATAATGGAAATCATAAAGTCCGACCATCATATGAACACTGTTTCGATTGTCCAAGAGCTACATATTGCCCAAAACACCGTTTAGAATCACTTGAATAAATCTAGATGCAAAAAGAGGCTCGAAATATGGGTTCCACCCAACAAAATCTCATGGACCGAATACATCATATCTGGAAATCCCTGCTAAACCGCACCCAAAATCGATCCATTTTTTAAACGGATGAAAAGTGCGTCACTTACAACGACGTCAAGCAAAAACGGTAGTGGCAGATGGTGACCAAACCACTGTTGATGGTGAGGAAGAGTTTTCTGTATGTTTGGTCGAATTGACAAAGAATCATCTAATATGAGCTGCTCTCCTACGGTTAAACTGTCTACAATTGGACTGCTTGGAGAAAGTTATTGCCCAGAAGCTACCAACAGAAGAGAAATTTTGTTCCTTCAGGACAACATCAGGCCATACACATCGACCAGTAGCTCTGCGAGTTTGACTGGCTCACTATTCGGACATGGCACCAATTTGTTACCATCTGTTCCAGTCAATGGCGAGCAACTTTTATGGTGAAAAATTCGCTTCAAGAGAAGTTTGAGAAAATCGACTACCCGATTTTTTTTTGACATTAAGGATGAAGGTTTTCATGAGAGAGACTTAATGGGCTTACCTTCAAAATGGCAACAAGTTATCAAGTAAAGCGTAGCATAAAACAGATCATTGTACGAGGGCTATCTCACAAATAGCTGAGCTTATGTATAGATGGTGCTAGTAGTTTGAAAAAGAAATATTTTAATGAAAAGCGGCAACTTTATAAAACATAAGTTTTAAGTTTCAAGGCGCCGCGTTGTTTAATATTTTTATTTGAGTCATCAATAATTTAATTGAGTGTCAGTAAATTTTTAAATATGGAACAAATTGGTCACCGTTATGTAATTCAATATTCCGTTTCGAAACATCTCAGACCAACCAATATTAAAGTCGAGTTGATTCTACTCTGGTGGAGTCTGCTCCTTCGTTTATGACTGTAAAATATTGGGTAACAGGGTTTAAAGGAGGCCCCAGGAGTTGCCAAGGCGAACACCATAGTGGTCGACCAATTGAGAGGTGTCCACGCCAGACACGGTTAAATAAAATCCACAAAATGGTCGCCTGAAGATGCGTGAGCTAGCTGAAATGGTAAGATGAGAAAACTGCGGGTAAGGTGGGTGCCGCGCTTACTTTCTATAGACCAAAAGCAGCGTGGGGAAAATGTTTTAACAGAGTTTTTGCTGATGTTTTATCGCAATAAAGCCGAATTTGTGCGTCGATTTATAATAATGGCTAAGACATGGGTCCACCATTTCACACCTGAGACAAACGAACAGTCAAAGCAGTAGACTGAAATGGGAGAACTGTATCCAAAGAAGACGGAGACGGTTCCACCTGCAAGCGAGGTCCTGGCAATCCTGTTAGGAAGCAGGATTGTTTTTATTTATAATCTCCGGAAAGGACAAATATTATGTTAATTTATTGCAGCTTTTAGGTGATGAAATTATGGAAAGAAGACCACATTTGGCGAACAAGAAAGTGTTGTTTCATCGAGGCACATCACCCAATACACACTTCCACAATTGCGATGGCCAAATTAAGAAATTAAAGTTCAAATTGCTTCATCAAGGAGCTTCTTCGCCAGATTAAGCTCCCACGGACTAATTTTTGTCTCGAAACTTGTATAAAACGGCTCGGTGGTAAAAGATTTGCCAACAATGAAGAGGTGGAGTCTGCAATTGTTGGCTATTTTGAGAAGTTTGATAGTTCTTACTATAAACAGGGTATATAAGCTATTGAAGCTTACTTTGAATCTAGACTTTCAACAATTGTGACGCCTGAAGAAAGCAATTGCCCAGAAGCTACCAGTTTTAGCTAATAGAAGAGGATTTGTGTTCCGTCAGGGCAACATCAAACTACACGAGTTTGCTTGGCATACTGTTCGGATATGCCACGAATTGATTACCAAAAGTTCCTGTTTATGGCGAATGATGAATGAGGAAGTGTATCGACTTAAAAGGAGGTTATAGTGAAAAATAAAGAAAAATGTTTCCCAATTTTTTTTTTTTTTTTGTATCTTCTTTGTAAGGTCGGCTAGTTGTGAGCCTTCAATGTCATGCACAAATAATGGATTTCTTTTCACTACAGTTTATATATCAAATTCATTTCATTTTAGCAGAGATTCGCAGATGAAAATGCGGTCCACTTCGCATGAGCTTAGGTGGTTGCAAAAACATTTTTGCGCAATATTTAGTAGTCGAAATAGCGTTTACATGATTGTCGTACCCGATGATTTTCATTATTTTATCTACATTTTCGACAATTGGCCTTTCACAATGACATCAAAATTATCGCAACAGTATAGACGAAATCAAAATTGCTCATGACTGGAGGTTAATTCATCAGGAGCTTAAACAATATTCGCATTTTCAAAGAAAACTGTAAAACATGTCGTTTTTCTTTTTGCTGGTGTCCATATTTGATACTTTACGAGTAATTTTTAAGTTCGAAACATTATCTTTCTAACGCCACCTAGCGTAATCCAATTGCACTTATACAGCGCGTAATTCAGTTGACCAAATGCACCTATTGAAAAATAAACTAAATTATTACAATAAACAAAAATGTAGGTTACTGCAGCCTACGAAGTAAGACTGATAAGACATTGCTCATTTACAGCTCTTAGCAACAATCGGGCAAAATATTAGGCAATGCCAAGTTATAAGAGGTTTCTTTAAGATTTAAGGCACCTTTCGAGTTTACCGTGAAGGCCATGGAACGCATTTCTTTCAAAGATAACTTTGTAACTTTTGAACGTTTTTTTGGGTGTTACATGTTTGCCTATCAAATGAAATATACAGAAAAATCGCCAAATTATAACAATCAAATACATCTTAAAAAGTGTAAACGATGTGTCTCAAAGTCGGTTTGGTTAATTCAATTTAAAATTTATTAATCAGTAGGGAAATTTCCGTCAGGTGAACTGACTTGTTCCTTTCAAATATAGGCTGTCTAATATGGTCTAATTCGTAATTCCAATTCTGAATAGTGGTGGTATTTCGGTCATGATACGAGTTTCAATTCCTCAATCAAAGCCGACAATTTTAGATTGATTTTCCCTTCCCTTCCACTTTCCTTTCCCTTCTGGTATCGAAATTTTATTTTTCCACTGTAATTGTGTAAATCGTAGACTGCAGTCACTTAAGTTTTCGTGAATTGTATTATATCACATTATAGTCCTTGCTAAAATGAGTAAGAAATGTTCAAGCCTTTCCATAAAAAATTACTCAATTTGACTCACATACTTCTAAGTTCATATCTTTAATTCAATCGCACCAAATTCAATATACATAGTCCTGCCATATGTTCTGTTACACAATTTCCAGTGCTTATCGTTCAAAACCTCTTGCGGGAATAGAACCGTTAACTTTTTTTTCAGAACACATGGACTGATTAGTGAAGAATACTAGTCAGTTTGGTTTCAGTTTGCAATCTATTAACATGGAGTGGGGCGTTAAAGAGAATCGAGTCGGCGTAATAGCGTTGCATAAGTGCGGAAAGAGTGCTGGCCAAATTTTCGAGTTGCTAAAACCACTCGGAATATCAAGAATGTTCGTTTATCGTGCTATTGCTCGCTTCGGCGAATTGTCTGGAGTAGAAGGCAGGAGAAATCTCCTTAGAAAGCAGAAAATCATGTCCAAGGAATTGGATATATCAACCAGGTCCATGTCTAGGCTGATTCGGGATGATCTGCATATGAAAGCCTATCGTCGGTCCACGGGGCATCTTCTAACTCCTCAGCTAAAAAAAATTAGGCTGGAAAGATGCAAGCGACTTTTGCAGTGGCACGCGGACAATGGCCATGAAAACATTCTGCTTACGGATGAGAAAATTTTTACCGTGGAAGAAGTTTTCAACAAACAAAATGACAAGATTTATGCCACTTCATCTAAGGAAGCGAAAAAAGTTGTTCCAAGGGTTCAACGTGGCCATCATCCCTCTTCCGTAATGGTTTGGTGAGGGGTTTCCCACCATGGTGTCACATCGCTCCATTTCTGTGAAAAGGGCGTAAAAACTGGTGCAAAGGTTTACCAAAAAGATGTGTTAGAGGGTGTTGGCCAATACCCTTTTCAATGGACGTAGATGGATTTTCCAACAGGACTCTGCTCCTGCGCACAAAGCTAAAACCACGCAGGAGTTGCTCAGAGTCAATATTCCTGGCTTTATAGCAGCAGAAGATTGGCCATCAGGGAGTCCAGATCTCAATCCACTGGATTATGCTTTGTGGTCAGAATTGGAGAATATGGCTTGCAAGACTTCCCACAGAAATTTGGGAAGCCTTAAAACAGCATTAACCAGAGCAGCGTCCTCGATCTCCATGGAAATCGTACGTGCGGCTATAGCCCAATGGCCACACCGTTTGAAAGCTTGTGTTAAAGCAAAAGGCGGCCATTTCGAGTGAGTACAATTTTTTTTAATAACCAATATTGTCTTCTAATAAATGAAATAATTTTGAATACAATATGAATATTGTTTTTTTTTTTTTTATCGCATTTTATATTTGTAACAGAACATATGGCAGGACTAGGTAATTTGAAACGCATGTGACACTTAGAAAGCTCAGTTCTGAGAATGGAAATACTCTGAATTTTTAAGAAGCTAAGTTATCATCGTACATAGCGCGATGGTTAGGACGCGCGACTACTGTTCACATGATTGCGGGTTCAACGCCGCATACAGCCACCTATCGTTATTTGAGTGACAGTCATTTCGATGTGTCTGATGATCACTTCTAGTAGTCGAGTAATCGAAAAGTCTTGTAAATGTTTTTCAAACTGTAATTTTCGAAATTGTCGTTAAACTGTAGGTCACCTTGAGTGAGTCTAAAAACAGAATGCTTGTAAACTCTCTGAATGTGGGAAGTTCTCTCACATGTCATTCATTGAATTCATGTACGGGAATTCGTTTTCTAAGGTGCCATCACACAATTGGCACCCTCTAATTATTATGTGAAAGATTCTATTAAGTTGTAATTTTTTTCTTTTATTGTGCGTTAATTTAGACGTTTTTTTTCTTTTCTTAGACTTAACGTTTTGCCACGTCTCTTCTAGCGCTATTCACACTTTCGCATCAACTCACACGAATGTTGGGTGAAGGTAACCATTCATAAGGGAACGAGCCTCGTCAGAGAAAAGGATATTGTCAAAATTGGAAAATCGATTAAGCATTTCATTAGCAAATGCGAGCCTTGCTGTGAAGTCAGGCTCTTTCAATTCTTGTGTTAATTGCAGCTTATAAGGATGCAGTTTAAGATCCAATGTTAAAATTCGTTGCAAACTTTGTCGCGATAACTGTAAGACAGACGATTTCTTGCGAGTCGACATTTGTGGATTTCCTCGTACTGACTCCATAACTCTCTCAACATTGTCTTCGATCCTAGATGTTCTTGGGCGACCATTTGCTTGTGGTTTAAATGTTGAACCGGTCTCTTCAAAACGCTTTACCCATATTTTAATTAAATTAGCACTCGGAGCTTCACTAATTCGCCGCAGTCCATGTTCAGCACAATATAGTCGCCTAGTAGCAATATATGAACGAGAGTTCTCGTAAAATGCGCGACGCTTCCCGTCGAAGTGATTCATAGCGACTAAAACTCCATGAGCCCGCCAACCCAACGATGTAGGCGCTTCCCCGCCCGTGCCTTTTCTACCCCGCAAAAAAAGATGATGCAGTATGCACGTTCTATTGCGCCACCCTGTATATTCATGTATAATATGGTGGCATGCATCAGCACAATATAGTCGCCTAGTAGCAATATATTATCGAGAGTTCTCGTAAAATGCGCGCACGCAAAATGCGCGACGCTTCCCGTCGAAGTGATTCATAGCGACTAAAACTCCCTCGCCCACGCCTTTTCTACCCCGCAAAAAAAGATGATGCAATATGCACGTTGTATTGCGCCACCCTGTATATTTAATCAGTTCATCTGGATGACATTTCTGGTTTTTTGTGAGAAGACTACTCGATACAATTGTCAACTTTCCTCCAGTGTGATATCACTTATTTCTCCTTGAGGTCTACCTTTAGTTTTGTTACCGAATTGAAAGGAAAACTTTATTAATAGCAAGTATTTCCCGAAACATTTCCAATGCTATACCTTAAATATCCTATCTGCGTTTCCCACGAATATCCTTCTCTCTCATCTCATCCTTTTTCTACTTTCGAAATTTGTTTTTTCCCCCCCAAAAAAAAAAAAAAAAAATGCAAATATTAACTACTTGATACACTAAAAAATTAGAAAAAAACTGAATAAAACAAAAAAAAACATTGCAAAACTTTAACCGGGAAAACTTTATGCGAAACTTTTTCAATTTCTTTTCGCGTTCGACCATTAGGATAAATTATGGCCGCTCGCACTTTTGTTTGTTGTAACAAATATATGAGTGCAACCGACAAGACAGGAAGAACTACGACTAAAGGATATGTTTCGACTGTTAGCCAAAAACCCAAAAAGTCTAGGAATGGCTGGCTACATTTCGCCCGAACTCATTCGTCTTCATTTTCAGTTGTAATCTGGTCAGAAATATGAATATTTTATTACATTCACTAAAAATTCCCAAACATTACGGGCTGAATACGTTTTAATAAAACAGGCCACAACTAAATGTACAAACTATAAATTATGGCATTAAACAAAACAAAATTAATTGTTTCAACCAAACGCGCTAAAGCGGATTAGGGAAACAATTTTATGGGTGGCTCGGGTGTTAAGCACAATTTGTGTCGAACGATTATTGCATATCTTTAGGCTGTTGAACTGCGAGAAAACATTAGGGGAACAGTTTCATTAGTATGTGGTAGTGGTTGAGCGCAGCTCCGATTCAGCCGGGTTGCCAGCTATACTGCATCAAAAAAAGCTTAGACTCATAATAATAATAAATCGCTAGAAATGGTTAGCATTTTGAACAAAGAAAATAATTATTTTGACTTTTATTCAAATAAATGTAATAATCTGGTGTATGCATTTGGGGGCAAGGATGCGATTTGTGGAATTAGCTTATTAAACTTAAAAACAAAATAGCAAGTTGCTGTTGTTAGGGTTTTCATACGAATCATCTTCACTTGAAATGTACATTTTCATTATGAGAGCTAACGTTGACGCACGGCCAAAGTTGGCTAAACTTAGCGCAACTGTTTGGGAGATGTTAATCAAAGAATAACATTGCATGGCAGATAGCAGAAGGGGCGTGGTTTCTTTCGTTGAATTTTCAAATTCCGTCGGGCATCACAAACAAAAGCGATTGACAGTAATTTCAGTTACTCCAATCTTTAAATGTACAGTTACAAAAGGAAACTCGAATTTTAGAAATTTGTTGAATTTGTATGGTAGGTACCAGAAGGGGAGTGGTTATTCCGTCAATTTCTTCAAATTCTGTCAGTCGTTACAGACCAATGCGATGGACAATACTTTTAATTACTCGAATCCACGTATGTAGAGTTACCCGTGGGAAAACCGAATTATGGAAATTTGTTCAATTTGTATCGCTGATACCAAAAGGGGCATGGTTATGTCGTCGATTTTTTCAAATTCTACCGAGCATTATAAACCAATGCTATGGACAATAATTTTAGTCACTCCATCAATCTGCATGGGAGATACTAAAAAGCGTTGGTCTATTTACAATCCCCAGACACAATTTTGCAAAATATTCGGATCTGCCAAAGTACGAAGTTTCATAAAGATTTGCGGTAGTTATCTTATTCACTATACAAGACGGACATGGCTTAAACGACTTCAAAAGTCATGATACATATTTGGTCAAATCATGCCCAGTACTTAAGACGGTTCCTGCTGGGTGTTTCCTTTTTGGACGGCACCAAAGGAAGATGAAGTGAAGATATAATTACGTGGTCAAAACATATAACCAAAATAATTAAGAACAAAGAAATATCAAATATAAACGTTATCCATTTAATAGTCTGGCAAGGCTGTCAGCTGTTAAATACCTGTCATCTGAACTGTTATTTATTTAGTGAAAGGTTCGCCATTTAAGAATAGGGATTGTTTAACAACCGAAAAACGCTTAGAAATAGTTAAATCTTACAACAAAAGCGGAGATTCAAACGTTACAATTACGTGGTCAAAATACGTAATCAACGTAATTAAGCACATAAAGAAATGCTAAATATGAGGTATCTATTTAGTGGCTTCAAAACCGCCGGTCTGGCAAGGCTGTCAGCTGCTTGTCATTTAAAGTGTTAGTTATTTAGTGAAAGGTTTGCCATTTAAGAATATGGATCGTTTAACAGTCGAAGAAGGCGCAAAAATAGTTAAAATTTACCACGAAAGTGGTGATTTAAACGTAGACTTTTAATTGAATAAAATTTTCTTCCGCGATGTAGCTCATTTTTCACTCGATGGTTACGTCAACAAGCAAAATTGTTGCATATGGGGCTTGGAGAACCCAGAAGGGAATGTAGAAAAGTCATGGTATCAGGCAGAAGTGACTGTTTGGTATGCATTATGATCTGGCATAATCATACCCGGTACTTTAGACGGTTTCCGCTGGGTATTAACTTTTTGGACCGTATCAAATGATATACTTATACGTTCATTTCTTCGAGTGAAGGTATAATTACGTGGTCAAATTATGTAATCAACGTAATTAAATACATAAAAAAATACTAACGAGTTATCTATTTAGTGGTTTCAACACCGCCGATGTGGTAAGGCTATCAGCTGTTAAATACTTGTCATTTCAAGTGTAATTTATTTAGTGAAAGGTTTGCCATTTACGAATATGGATCGTTTAACAGTCGAAAAAGGCGTAAAAGTAGTTAAAATTTACCACGAAAGTGGTGTTTCAAACGTTATATGGGCACTTTTCGTTCACTACGGGGGCTTATGGGCGTCATAATCGCCCTACTGTGCAAGGAATTGAGAAGATTATGATCAGGTCTGTTTGGCAGCGCTCAGCTTATAAACGCATAACCGTTGATGTTGAGGTATAAAGAAAGTAAAAGAATGTCTTCACATTTTCTAATTGATAAGCTTATTGATTAAATATTTCTTTGACCTAATTAAATATTTTATCAAAATATTTTCAACAATTAGCATGCAAGCATAAACAAGTAACAGCCTGATGTGTTCGTTGTAACGATATTGATAATTTTTGTAGTTACGGTATGAGTTATTGTTGTAAATTATGTTGTTGCATCAGTGGTGTCCTTGTTTGCTTATGTTAAATTATAAAACTCCTTGTAAATTTACGTTGAAAAGTTGTAACTCTTTCGATGCACACAAACACACACATACACAGCTATTGAAATCTCTGTTACACACGCTTACACAACCACATATAAATAGTTTGCCCATTTCTTTTGGGGTGCTTTCGTAAAATTGCTTACAAATTTATGAGTATGCGTGTGAGTGAAAAAGTGTGCGTGCACGTGTTGAACTGTAATAGTCTTTCCAAATATATCCACACACACACATATATATATATGCAATACATTTACGTATAATATTTGTAGTCATGTTGCAGTTGAACAAGTTTATATTTTACACAAATTATGGCTGTCGATACACATTCGTTTTTAGTAGTCCTTGTGCGGCGCTGACTACATTGGAGGGGCCAAAAAACCTTTCGTTTTGAATGAGTTTCACATGTCCCAAACATGTGTGTGTCAGTTATCTTATGTGCCACTCTATAAGGGGCCTGTTCTTCAGTGCAGTATTCAATTTTATTGTTTTTGTTTATTATTGTTTTTATTTTGTTGTGGCAACATCTTACGATTTTTATTACAGTCGTTATTGCTTGTTCTACGTGTCCCGTGGTGAGGTCACTACTTGTTGACCTTTTGCTGGGAGCAGCAAAAGTTCAATTTTTTTAATGTTGCAGAAAAATGTCCCAAAGATTTTAAAAAGGTGACTGCATCCTTGTGAAGAAAAGAAAATTTAATTTCAAAAGAAAATTTATATTTAGTGAATCGATTAAAAAGTAAATAAACTGTTTTCAAAATACACAATTTGGGAGCTCATTTCTTAAAATCAATAACAGCCGAATGTAAAACCTTGCGTTCGCGGCACTCATTAAAACGAACAGTAAAATTTCTCGTCAGGATGTCTCCGTGATGGCATTCCTTGACAGATATTTCGTTTGAAATGCAACGAGGAAGTCGATTAATAGGAGTAAACTTTAGAATCGAATTAATGCCACAGGAAAAAATCTATAGGAGTTAAATTACGACTGCATGGAGGCTAACTTATGTCACGTCTAATGGAGATCGATTTGCTAGGGAAGATTTCGTAAACTCTTTGTAGAGACTCACAAAATGGGACCCACAGTTTAATGACGATTCCGAACATCACTGTTTGAGAAGCGTTAACTAGACTTGTCGATTACTCGACTACTCGAAGTGGTCATCAAAAACATCGAAGTGACTGCCGCTCAAATAATGATAGGTGGCTATATGTGGGATTGAACCCGCAATCATGCAAACGATAGTCGCATGTAGTAACCATTGCTCCACGCTCGGTCATGAGTGAAAACGTCTAAAAATAAAATGCGCGTAGGCTATCTGAATTTGAGGGGCTCTCCCACATCTCATTCATGGGATGCAAAGGAATTTGTTGTTTTTTCTTATAAAGGGTGGCGCATAAGTAACGTTAACGGCGACCATACTGAATGTGTTCTTGTGCATCATTTTGTTTTAACTCGTGAATCAATTCCATCTTATATGGGAAATGATGTAACATATCGTATGTAAAATTCTTTGCAAAGACCGCCCAGACATCTCTAACTGCTGGGAACATCGCCTGATGGAAGTTTCAGGGTTTTCCTCAATACTTGCTTGCACTCAAGCCATGGTCACTTCATTTCGAACTGCACGAGGTCTTCCAGCACGCGGAAGATCACAGACAGCCCCTGGTTGCCCAAAACGCTGAAACAATCGGTAAATTGTTGGAGCGCTAGGAGCATTTCGAACATGAAAGAAATTTCGATATGATATAAATAATCGAATGCTGACTTTCAAAGTAAAATTGAACATCTTTGGTTCTTTGTTCTGTGCTGTGGCTTTCCATCATAAATTTCCCAAGTATTATTTAGTTAATTCTGTAAAGAGACGAAAAAAAAACTTAAAATGTATTCACTGATCAAATCTTAACGTTAACCTAGATAAACATGATCTCATATATACGAGATTCTCATACAACATTCGATTATATTATTATGTGTATCTTTCAATCAGTATTCTGCAGTCCTTTCATGG
>JAHXMU010000638.1:0-20727 GCA_019455685.1 Philornis downsi
TTCCAATTTTATATCCCACATTCACATTGTACAAGGATGTGGCGAAAACAATATTGCCGATTTATGGGCTATATAAATTTCAATTATTAGTACACATGTTCAAGTCGCTGAATAACATAGGTTATCATACAATACAGTTTCGAAGAAACCGCAAGGTATTTAATACCAGAAATGGCTCTAATCTAGTTATTGTAAAATGTAGACTGGAAACTACAAAGCAACGATTTTCTGCCGGATTTTCTGAATACAACCGCATTCCACAATCATTGCAAAATATATCCAGAATTGGAACGTTTAAGTCAAACCTAAAATCTTATTTATTTGAAAACATGGAAATGATTCTATTGTAATTAGCCTTCTTTTTCATAACTTCTGTTTATTGCCACGTAAAATGGATATTTCATATACATAATATGAATGTTTAATAGATATTGCCAATTCGCCCCAATAATGTCCAAGTGGCGCAGGGGCATAAATATTAAATGTGAAATTATTACTGAAACAAATGAATAAATACAAAAAAAAGTATATACATTTTTCTACTGACTCAAATAAAGATTTCTTAGGTCTCTAAACTGTAAGTGTTTTTTTTTTTAGATCATTAGATCTGAATGTATTGAACATTATATTATCTGTTCTTAAAAATAAATATCTAAATGGCAAATACTATCATACTACCATCAAACACATTAAAATCACATTAAATATTGCCGTGGCCTTTAGAATTTTATTAGACAAATTGGTTAATGTATTCCGTTTCGTCGTTGTTTCCTGTTCTGGTAGAACATAATAGAAACTTAATTTTGATCTAATTTATGATAGTATAGTTAATTGCTTTGAATAGTTAAAAGAATTAAGGCTTTGCGCTATTAACTGTTACACAGTAAAACGCTAATACTCGATATCGAACCATACTAGTGGAGTGTTCAAATATTTAAAAACTGGCATAGTAGATGACGGAAAACGGTTTAATTGTCATTCTAAGATAATAATTACCTCTATAAAGAGATAATTATCTCTTTATAGAGATAATTATTATCTCTATAAAGAGATAATTATCATCCCTATAAAGAGATAATTATTTCTGCGTGCTTAATAAAAAGAAAAACCACGCATTTCGGTTAGAAATTGTCAAATCAATGCTTGTTTGTTTTCAGTAGAAAACTCCCGTTTGCCAGAAAATTCGGTAATTCTTCTCCCCAACAGTTCTTTTTGCTTTTTTATTGTCCAAAATAAACAACTTTTTCAGTGGAATTAAGCATTTGTATAATAGCAAATCAATCAATCAATAAGCTTCATTATTATAGTACTTGAGTACCCATTAGCAAAGTCTCAAAGTCTAATTCAAAAACCTTCTAAATTGGGGGAAACTTCGTCCTTCCACCTTAGAATAATGGGTGCATCAGATTTGTCGCTGCGTTTCTAATAACTAGAAATGCTCATCACAGATCCCATCAAATATATAGACAGGATTGCTGTTGAATATTGCTACATTAAAGAAGTCAAACAATTTTTTAAATAAATATAAATTATTTTTTATTCATTTTAATAAACATGAAATTTGAAAGCCGTTGAAAACACTTAATACAAATTTATTACTTAATAACAATAAATTAATATTAAGTGTTTTCAATAGCTTTCAAAAATAATCGAATGATCGGTGACGCCTTAACGACATCGTTAATCATTGCAGTCTGCAGAATTCTAAAGAGAATGGCATCAATTATTGTCCGAATGCATTACTTTAGATCGTTCAAATTTTTAGATGTCATGTTTGCAATAAATCCACGAGAAAAAAAATCAGTCGTAGTAAGGTAGAGAATTCAATCCACGTAACTTGTATTTGCCACCCTGTATTTGTTACTGTAGTAAAATTATATATCGATATAAGCATGTCCGTCTGCCCGTTCATTCGCATGTCCGTTAAGGGCACAATGTAGGCCGCACGGTTTGAGGTAGGAGTCCGAAAATAGCCATAAATGTATCTCCTAGCAATAGATAGGTTACGTTTGAAACCTTGCAAAATCAGACTATTAGGAACAAACTTATCCATAAAAAGACTGAAGCCATCTCCAGCAAAGTAGATATTTTTCAGGATTCAACAATTTTAACACTTTATCGTCAATTGAAAGCAACATATACACGAGTACGGCCGGAAATGAAGGAAGGAACCATTCCAAATCATATATAGTTTTTTTTAAGGACATCCAATATTGCCCTATGTTAGTAGTTTAGAAGTACTTATTGGGAAAATCGAAAAAATGGGTCGATATATGAAAAGATGGTATTTCTGGCATGTTTACACATTTCGAGATTAGCCGGTGCGCCGTCTTATACTCTATGGAACGCAGCTCGAAATCGGTCCAGTGGGAACAAATTTTGACCATAGCAGAAATGAACCTGCAATGATGAAATTCTAACTAGGGCTCTCACACTTTGATTCATCTGGAACCACAAATGAAGAGACCACTAGTTTTAGTAACCTAAATGGCCTATTAGCAAAATAAGTAAGTAGTAAGTGAGGTAAGGTAAAGAAATTCAGCCCCAAGAATGAAAAATGGCGCTGCGGCTTAAAATGTCACCCACCTTCAATAAAGTTATACAAACTAGAGAGAGAGAGAGAAAAAAAAACGGAATCACCAAAATGGAGATTTCAACTTCTAAAGTTACAGGGACAATTATTTAAGCATATGTGCTTGAGGCGCATAAATCGTGCTACTGTTATTTAAAGACGTTGAAGGAATTGTTTTTTTTTTACCAAGAACTGCATCGAAGGCGTATGTATTCGTTTCAACAGCATTTGGTTTCAGCAAGATTATGGTGGAGCTCCAACGAAAATTTCCAAACAAATTAATATCAAGAAACTGCACTTTCCGTTGGCCGCCAAGGTCATCTGACATGTCTGCACCAGACTTTTTTTTATGGGGTTATGCCAAACGATATGTGTAAAAAACGAAACCAAGGAATTGGACTGAATTAAAGCAGCCCATTACAACAATAATTGAAGCGATCCCGACTTGAACCCTTCAGACTGCAATGAATAATCAGCTGGTCAGGTGTCGCACATGCGCAAATGACTATGGAGGTCATTTACAGTTTATCGTCTTTAAAACAAATTAGTTGTATAAAATAAAATTGAATATACAATTAAAAAATAAATTAAATACATTGATTAAAAACAGAAAAAGGTTATTTGAATTCCGTTTGTAGTGAAATTAGCGCGCCGCCGTGTACTGGCGCATGTCCTCGTCGTATATGTGGGTAGCGAAATGTTACACTCGGCGTAAAAACTGTGATGTCTACTATAACTTCCATGGAAAAAAGCGTGAACTATGATGTACGTTTGTAGGGAGTAGGTGATTTTGGCAATTCGTTACGTCGTGTAGACCCTTAATCGGATGAATATTTTCTTAACATGTCGATTTATATACACGACTTAATGAAAGACAAAGGCGACGTTACTAAAGATATGTTTTATGTGTGCCAGGAAGAAGTGTAATAGTTGACAAATTTTAAGGCCAAAGTTTAAAAGGAAGAGAGCACTACTACAATAATCGGTAAATGCAGCCTATACGGCAAGACAGGAACCCAGTAGAACCAGATTCCACAAGACAACCTGGTTATAACGAAATCAAAACGTCAAGAAACAAATTGAGCGTGCGATAGTAAATGGAAGTCATGGCTGTGCATGGGCTTTGTGTTTTCTAGCATCGACTCTAATCATCATATGGTTGTAGCTAAGATACGTGTGATATTAATGAGGACAAAAAACATACATAACTAAAAAGAGCGAAATCTAATAATCACAAAGCTGCATATCATCGAGATAGGCATGGGCCATTCCAACAACTTGTCTGAATTCCTATGATACAAAGCCCCTTATCCTGATGTTTCCGTCGCGATAGAAACATATTGCGGATTCAACGGCAACTGCCGCGAAAACCATAGTTGGCTAGGGAAATGTACGCTCACATAAGTCCTACCACGATGAAGAACTTCGCCTGGCACCTGAAGAAATGCTGCAAGTATGTTATAGCAACATTGCAGCATCGAATGATGCAAGGGAAAGCTTATGAAAAAGAAAAGACGTTGAAATCATCGTTTAAAATAGAGGAAACAGTCTTTGAATTGTAGGAAGAGATGCAGAAATGTCCTTGAACGGCAGTGAAGAGCAAGAATTCCCTTGGGGCCAATGGTTCATGGCAATCTCTCGCTAATGTGCAATTGCTGAGTGAACACTTTTACGAGATGATCCTATTGCAAGGCTCTATGGGTGAAGAAACTATGTCAATTATCAACAATGGCAGTGAGTGTCCCCATTGAATTAGCATGAGCTCAGATTACCGACATTACGGGTGAAGGACAAGAAAGCTGCGGTTGAAAATGTCATGCTGATAGATCTATGAAATATCAATGGGACTACTAAATATTATGTCCTATGTTCGAAAAGTAAATTACAAATGTGTATCAAATATTGTGCCATCGATCTGTAACCAATCGCATATAAAGTCCAGTTGGAGAACTAATACTGATTCTGTCCTCTATCATGGTCTATCGTTTTTTCGTCCACCATAATAGTGATACTGACAATCTTCACAAACCTTTGCGACATTGGAACCTTCACGAAAGTTCTGTTTCGAGTTTGATATTGTAAGCTTACTAAAAGTTTACTAGAAATTTGTTTCTAATTTATTTTCGAAACAACAATTCACTTCATACATTGATTCCTTTTTTATCTAAAACGAAATTAGAAACCAACCTTGATTCTTTTTCTCTATGGGAACATAGTGAAACTGCATGGGATGAAACAATCGCCTCAAGAGGATCACAGGAAGTTGCGTCCTGTATCTTAAAGCACATTCGGGACATTACCACTCAAAAGCATGTCATAGCTCACAGTGATGTCTGCTCAGGACAAAATCGTAACATTAACATAGCGTTAATATGGTTAAAAATTGTTCATTCATCTGATAATAATGTTGAAACAGTTGATCATAAATTTATGGTATCCGGTCATTCTTTTTTGCCAAATGTTCACGATTTTGGTTTGATAAAAACTAAAATTAAAAAATCGAATTATTTATACATCCTTGAGCATTATTATAATTTAATAGAATCATGTAAAAAGAGAAACACATTTTTGGTAGTACAAATGGCTCAGAAAGATTTCCTTTCGACAAAACAACTAAAAGAATCAACGAATAATAGAAAGAAAAACACAAATGGAAAAGCTGTGTCTTGGCTAAAAATACAATGGATCAGATTTCGAAAAAATGCTCCACATGAGATGTTTTATAAAACTTCCTTGGATGACAACTCCTAAAGCTGCGCTTTGTGCCAATTTATCGATAAAAAGAATACGATATTAGCAATCTCTTTAAGCTGCCTTTTCAAATATTCAATTCCAGGTACTTTTTTAAGAGAATGTCTGTCGCACATTGGTGCTGTATCCACTATAAAATACCGTCTCGCTCCCCATTTCCACCGTAAGGTGCAAATACTTATTTTACTACTGCTACGAAGAATTAGCAATTAGTTTCTTTATTTGGAAAATTAATATTTCCACCACCAGTAAACTTGGCAACGGCCACTACTTAAGGCTATTCCCACTTGCAGTCTACAAAACATGAAAAACTAAACATAATGACTTCTAATTAATTGACAATGAAATCATTCATTGAATTCATTAACATTGACATAAAGGCTATTAAGACAATAAACAGGAATAGACAGATGTGACGATTTAAATGTTCAGAACTACAAAGTGCTGTCTTTGGCAAACATTTGTTAGATTGAAAAAAAGCTGAACGTTTCAATCACAAATCACTTTAATCGCTGGGGGACACATTGCTCGTAACTTCAGCCACTGCTTCAGAGAGAACAATTCAAATATGCAATTCCATAATTGATTGGAATTGGTTAAATGAAATCAAGCGGATGAAATTCGCTTAAGACTTACATATAAGGCAGCCTTGAAGTTGCACTCTAAAGTGTTTAAATACGCTAAAAAAAAAACGCTAATTTATCCATAGCAAGATAAGCTTTAACATTTATGTGTACACATGATATATTCAGTATTTGGTGGGTAATTTATATTAACCGTAGCGTGAATTTGATTGTGAAATAAGGTTCAAACCAAATTTATACCCAATTAACATGTCTATATTATAACATGTCTATACAGGGTGTCCGTCGGGAAGGTATACTACTTTGTTTGTTTATAATTTTTGATTAAATGAAAGAGACTGGATCTTATATTGATAAGTGTTTTATTTAATGTCGGCAATTATGTATGGAATACAACATCAGATAAATGTCCGCTTCTGTTAGCCTCACAAATGCGATATGTGTATGTGAATGCATATGTCTGATTCTTGCTAAATTAAAAAAAAAAACTTAAAATTTGTTTTTCTTTAGTTTTTAAAATGTTACTAAGGATTACAATGCAATAGAATTTTCAGAAATATAACTAACTTCACTTCAGTAATTAGTGATTAGAGGGGAAAAATTAAATTTTGTGGGAGGTTGCGGAAGGAGTACGTCTGTGTATTTGTTTCCTTTCTCCGAACTTAATTTACCCAAGTGCATAATGCGGCCTGTTTTCATTCTCAGACCTTTTTTGGAGCAAACTATTAACGTATACCAAATTTGACAGAACTTAGTGCAGCTGAAGGGTGGGCTTAATAGCGTGAGTTTTTCTAATTTTACAAATCATTCTAATGATCCGTGGATAAAAACGTAGTTTGCTGAACTCTAGGAATTAAGAGTTACAGGGAACACTTGATTTCGGAAAAATTGATTAATATATAAGAGGTTTTGGAAGGGGGAATCGCCATTTGCAATACGAAGTTTAATAAAGGATTATGGCAGTTATTGCGCCTACTAGCTAGTCAGGCATGAGGACAATTAGTAATTGACTAAAAATGTGATGAAAAATATTTAGTTAAAAAATAGCTGATACTTTGGGCGTTTCCTTTGAGGTGTTACATTTTTACCGCATTAAATGAGGATGAAAGCAGTTATGGAGCTTCTTACCTACCCAGACATGGGGCGTCATTCAATTGATTTAAAATGTGATGAAACATATGTATATGGTTTAAAGATATGGACTCATCCACTAAATGATTTCATATGTTAAATACCTATCATCTGAAGTGTTGTTTATTTAGTGAAAAGTTTGACTATTTACGAATATGAATCGTTTAGCAACCTAAGAACGCGTAAAAATAGTTAAAACTTACTACGAAAGTGGTGATTCAAATGTGGGCACTTGTCGTGCATTACGGGGTGATTGTGGTTGCCATAATAGATTTACTGTGCAAGGAGTTGGAAGGTTATAAAGAAATTTGAAGAGACTGAAAGCGTTACAGATGTGGTCAGGCGTGTGCATCATTGCAATGCACGTACTGGCGAAAATATCGCTTTTGTTAGTGAAAGTGTGGCGGATAATACGAGTTTATCAATTTCAAGGCATTCTCAGCAATTGGGCCTATCTTACGGCTCATTAGGGCGTATTTTGCATTTGGATTTGCACTTCCATCCATATAGAGTCCAGCTCAGGCAACAATTATAGCTGGTTGACCATTCAAAACGCCGTAGAAATGCTGATTGGGAAGTGCTGGACAAATATGCTTTTAATGCTGATTTTTCGAACATAATTTTTTTCAGCGATGAAGCTCGTTTCTCGTTCAGTGGTTATGCCAACAAGCAAAATTGTCGGATATGGAGCTCGGAAAACCCAGAAGTGATTGTGAAAAATTCACTGCATCCAGAAAAAGTAGTCTGAAAGTGCCATTGGGCCATATTATTTTTGAAATTTGAACAAATCCACTGCTGCTACCAATCCAGAGGTGACCACTTAAATGACATTGTATTTCGTATATAATGGTAAATCATTCAAGCATTATAATGAAATAATATTTGCATCGAAATCATGTGTTTTATTTAAATTTACTTGAAAACGAAAAATGAATAACACTATGCTTGGTACTTTAGGCGCTTTCTTCCGGGTGTTACATTCATGCCGGATCGAATGAAGATGAAGATATTCAAAAGGCAACATTTTTGCACTCTAAGATAGTTTTTAGAAAAGATTAGGTAACTCAATTTCTAGAAACGAAAACAAAAGTTCACTTTTTAACCAAAAGATACAATATCAGTAACCCTTTCCGGTAACAATTTTATTGTATGCAAAATAAGTCGGTGTCCAATAGATTATCTGCACGAAATAGAACTACAGAACCAAATCCAAATCACGATTCGAGTGAGTTTAAACGAAGTCAATGAATTGCAGCCCTTGCCAAGCCAAATGTCTGCTTAAAAGTCATCTAATTATTGCTGCCCGCGTAAACATTTGTGTTAAACCCTACCTTAACCTTAACTAAATTAACCGTGACATTGTCTAGTTACGCTGGATACGGTTGCATGTTAATCTATAATTTAAACTCTCTTCAAGTGGTTTCCTCTCCTTCTCGCTCACAGTGGAAGCCACAGCTATTTTCTAACAAAATTCTTGTGGTTTGTTGGCATTGAGAGGCATTATCAACGTTGTAATTATGTATTTACATACAATGAGGAAGCGTTTTTTTTCGCGTTATTCGCCTTTTTGAACAATAAACTCGGCAGTTCGGTATGAAGTGAAGAAAAACCAAACTAATTTCAAATGCAATTTCGTGTTAAACTCAATAAATTTTATACAGTTTTTGTGCCCTCACTCTCTGCTCTGCTTGTCAGTGATGCAGTTTCTTGTTTTCTTCGAATGATTATATAATTAGTAATTTATTTAAAATTAAGAGAGAAACAAAAAAGAAGAAAAAAAAAAAAATATTGAGATACAGTATGTGTACAACAATTTCTTGAAATTGACTATGATGGTAATAATTATGAGAAGGTATTTCGGAAACTATTCCGATTTGCGGTTGGGGTGGAGAAGATACCAGCGTACTACGGCCAGTGTTAATAATGATTATGGTTACAAATTACTGAATCACTCTTGCAGAAACATCCTATCCCATGTGGTGGCTATGCCAGTGAACTTTTGCGCAAAATCTAGCACAAATGTACCGCATAATGGGGCATCAAGTAATGAACATTAATTATTTAAGAAAAAATGTTCACATGTTAACGCCACATGATGCCAACGCAATAAGACGGGCAAAGCAATAACATTGCAAAGAAGATGGCAGATAGATCAATGATATAGGTAAGTCATTAGATGCTGGCGGGCTCATCAGGCTAATCAAAATACTGTAGAATTTATACGTTATTAAATTTGATGAAACTTTGAGCTTTGCCACAGCCTCCGCACATTTCTTTGAATTAATGGGAATTACTGTTCAAAAAAATTTACTTAGTTTAAAGAAAATTTAATATCAATGCATGCACGCTTAAGAGTAACAAGTATTTTTGATTAAGCAATGTTGGTTTTTGTGGGTAATTGGCTGGCTGATCGTTAAATATGATATTTCTTCCAGATCGTGACTCTTGATTGCAAATGAGCCATATCAACTATGTCCGGCACCTCCTACAAAGAGTCATCAATGTTCCGAAATTCAATTTTTACAATGCGATTCTTAATTCTGAGACTGCAGTGACCTCATTTTTTTGCATTATTTGACAGAATTTGAAAGGATCGATCAATTAATCTCACGCCTCCTGACACCTTCCACACAAATGACTAATTTAGACCATGTATTTTTGAATTCTCGTATGTCAAACTTATGCAGAGATTAGTCCACTAATTCAAAGTTATTACTTTGAGTGTTAGAAAATTTATTGTGTCATTAATATAGTGAATAACATCGTTTAGTTGACGGTACCAGGCGTGACTAGAAGATATTCTTTTGCCTCGACTCTATTTGTGGCCCGATACTACTGCACATCTTCCATTGATCGGGCGCTCTCTTCCGCCCTTGGACGAACTAACAAATCGTTGGTTATTATTTTTGATGTTTTTGGAGAATTCTCGCAGCTGAGAATTGAACATTGTTATCTCCAGCATATGAGTGTTATCTTCATTGTCGCTTTATTCCACATATTTAGCGCATCAATTTGGTTTAATACAGGGTGGCGCACGAATCGTGCCACAAACACAAAACGGGGACCAATGGTAACCGGTTTTTTAAGATGTTGGGGGAGTGTTTTTTACCCAGAATTGCGCAATGCCGTTTCAACAACATTTGGTTCCAGCAAGATAGAGCAATTGCACACATAGTCAGACCGGTAATGGCGGAGTTCCAACGAAAATTCCCAAACAAATAAATATTGAGAAACTACTCCACTTTCCGCTAGCCTCCAAGGCTATCTGACCTAACTGTACCAGACTTTTTGTTATGGAGTTATGTCAAGCAGGAGGTATACAAAATGAAACCAAGGAATTTAACTGAATTGAAGCAGTTCATTAAAATAATAATTGAGGCGATCCCGACTTCAACCCTTCAGGCTGCAATAAATAGTATACTGATCAGGTGCCGCATATGCGTGAATAAGCATGGAGACCATTTACGGTCTATCATCTTTAAAGCCAATTAGACATATAAAATAATAATGAATTTTCTGTGCAACAAAAAAAAAATAAATAAATAAATAAATAAATAAATGAATGAAACACATTCGCAAAAAAAATGCAATTTAATTTTTTATTGTAGCACAATTGGTGCGCCACCCTGTACTTCCAATAATCAGTCTTGCAATACATCACATTCTCTTGTTTCTATAGTTTCATTTACTTTGAATTTGAAAGCATTCGTAGAAGAAAATTTTGGCTTAAATATCCGAAAGTTCCCAGCAGCTGCTTTTGTATGACAATTACTCTGGTACAATTTAAATTACGCTGACACATTAAATCTCAAAAATATTTTGTTTCTTAAGTTGGTAGCACTGTTACGGATATCTGTGCTAAATTAGACATTAAAAATGTAGAAAATATTTGAGTTACGCCTGGTTTTGTACGAGACAAAAAGAGAATTCTACCATTTTTACCATGTACATATGTATAATTCTGTTCAGTAAAGAAGTTGCATTACAAATTTTGTCTACGAAATTCAATTTCTATAGCGTGGCGCATAAGTAACGTTAAGATTTGATCAGTGAATACATTTTTTGCTTGTTTTTTTTCGTCTCTTTACAGAATTAACTAAATAATACTTGGGAAATTTATGATGGAAAGGCTCAGCACAGAACAAAGAACCAAAGTTGTTCAATTTTACTTTGAATGTCACCATTCGATTATTCAGATCATATCGAAATTTCTTTCATGTTCGAAATGCTCCTAGCGCTCCAATAATTTACCGATTGGTTCAGCGTTTTGGGCAACAAGGGGCTGTCTGTGATCTTCCGCGTGCTGGAAGACCTCGTGCAGTTTGAAATGAAGCGACCATTGCTCGAGTGCAAGCAAATATTGAGGAAGACCACGAAACTTCCACCAGGCGACGTTCTCAGCAGTTAAAGATGTTGATGCGGTCTTTGCAAAGAACTTTATATATGTTACATCTTTTCCGAAATAAGATGCAATTGGTTCACGAGTTAAAATCAAATGATGCACAAGAACGCATTTAATGTAGTCGCCGTTAACGTTATTTACGCGCCACCCTATACAAGCACAAATGTTTAGAATATTACAGAATTTAAATTGAAAACTGCTCTTAATTTTAGACGCCTTAGTATACGAATTAAATAAGCCATTTATACGGAAAGAACCAGAAAGACTATAACTACTCAGCTGGTTTTCTCCAAGTTTTATCAGGCGAAATTGTTCTAACCTATTAGATAAAAATTATGAAGGAAAGATCATATTTTTAGAAATCGGTGAATTTGTTTTAGTTTTCGTAAGTATTCTCTCTAAACGTTTAAGGTGTCCTAATTTTAATATAATTCAAAAATACATGGTCTAAATCTGTCATTTGTGTGGAAAATGTCAGGAGGCATGAGATTAACAGATCGGTCCATTCAAATTTTTTCAAATAATGGAAAAAATTTAGGTCACTGCAGTCTAAGGATTAAGAATCGCATTGTAAAAATTTAATTTCGAAACATTGATCACTTTGTGTAGGAGGTGCCGAATATAGTCGATATGGCTCATTTGCAATCAACAGCCGCGATCTGGGAAAAAATATCGTATTTAGCGACCAGCTAGCCAATTACCCTCAAAAACCGACATCGCTTAATCAAAATTACCTGTTACTCAACGTTTTCTTCTAGGTTTTAGGTTTTTTTCATATCAATAATATATATTGTCATTGCGTAAGGCAGAGATATAATACCAGAATACTGTTTCCATATTTACAATTTTGAGCACAAAATGGCAATCTGCTTTGTCAGCATATCTGGCGAAGTTGTCTAAAATATCGTTGTCGACAAATCCGCTAAACGCAGTTGCTTCAGTTCTTTTGCCATAAACTCGATTAGAAAAATACCTAAAAATACCTAAAATTTTTCAAATATGGTTTGTCATTCCGCTTTCGGTTGCTTTTTCTCAAAGTAAATTCACTACTCAGCCGTGAAATTTGCATTCACGTGTCGAAAATTGCAGATTTTTCTCAGATAATCCAATTAATCACTAATCAGAAATGTGGCATTTCCCCATATACCAATATTATATTATGTAGGTTTATATATTTAATGATTTCAAAGCCGCCGCTCTGCAAAGGCTGTCAGCTGTTAAATAGCTGTCATCTGAAGTGTTATTTATTTAGTGAAAAGTTAGCCATTTACGAATATGGATCGTTTGACAACCGAAGAACGCATAAAATTAATTAAAATTGACTACAAAAAAGGTGATTCAAACATGGGTTTTCAATCAAATACAATTTTTTTCAGTGATGAAGCTTATTTCTCACTCGGTAGTTACGGCAACAAGAACAATTGCCGCATATGGCGCACGGAGAACCCAGAAGTGATTGTGGAAAAGTCATTGCATCCAGGAAAAAGCGACTGTTTGGTACACATTACGGTCTGAAGGTGTCATTGGACCGTATACCTATATTTTTTCGAAAATGACACTGGAGGAATCTCAAAATGATCCTCTGTTGTAACCAATCCAATAGCCGTCATTTAAATTACATTTTATTGTGTACACATGACAAGATGGCATTGTAATGAAATACAAGTTTTATTTCAGTTGAAAATGAAAAATGGATAACCCTATATATAGGATGATTTTTAAAGATATAAGTTTTTCAGGTTGGCAGCACTGGTTGGTAAACGTCATCTGTCAAAGTAAAAAGTATACAGTATACTCTCGAATTTCATCATGGAAAGATTAACAAACGAGCAACGATTGCAAATTGTTGAAATTTATTATCAACGTTAGTGCTCTGTGACAAATGTGCATCTTTTGATACGATCATTTTAAGGTCGTCATAATCGACCTGCTGAATCAACAATTCGTGCTGTTATCTCTAAATTTACTTGCTGGACATAAAACCATCGATTCGCATGCGTAGAGTGCGTACCGAAGAAAATATATTGCAGCTGTAGCGACCAGTGTTAATGATGATCGTGAAACGTCAATTCGTCGCCGTTCTCAGCGATTGGGCACGTGCTACTCAACCACAAGAAATTTTTTTCCCCCAATTGGCTGAATTGAACTTGGATGACATGTGGTTTCATCAGGACGATGCAACATGCTACACTGTTCGTAATACAATGGTTATGTTGAGGGATGAATTTTGTGAGCGGCTTATCTCTCGATTTGGCCCTGCGAGTTGGCTCCCAAAATCTTGCGATTTAACGCAAGATTATTATTGATTATTTCTTGTGGGGTTATGTCAAGTCGTTAGTCTATGTGGACAAGCCGAACACTATTGAAGTCTTACAGGATAACATAACACGCGTTATTCGTAGAATACAGGCTGAAATGCGCGAAAAAAAATTGGACCTTCCAAAGGACATTTTGAGACGGAGCCGCAGACAACATTTATATGAAATTATCTTTAAAAATTAAATGGCAAAGACCGATTTATCGATTCCAATAAAAAAATTTAATACATGATGCAAATTTGAGTGTTTTATTCGATTAAAAAAAACTACGATTAAAAAATCACCCTTTGTTAGTATTAAATTTATAGCGATTACTCGTTTGAATAGTCTAAATATTTCTAATTGAAGCCAAAAAATTAAAAAAACCGGTACAGAAATTTCAGTCAGCTTAGCTGAATAACATATATCTTCATCGTTGATGCAAAAGCGTAAAGACGTGGTACATTTTTAAGTTCTCGCCAGAAAATACTCTGAATTTGAGCATAATAAGGCGTGGAAACTTTTAACTTTGTAAAGTGATCCGCTTAGAAAGTGTAGAGGTGACACTGATTTTCTCCTGAAATTGGTATGATATGTATATATACGATATATCGGTGTGTAATACTCTAAGAGGCGTGGCAATGCAGCTAATTTTCATTTGCATAACTTAGCTTCCTAAATGCTTGTCTAAATTACTCAGAAATTAGAGCAATTGAATGAAAGATATGGACATAGAAATATATGAGTTAAATTGGATACTTTGTATGGGAGTTACCATAAAAGGCATGGTTACTCGCTCGATTTCTTCAATTTTACCATTATAATACAATGCCATTGGCACAAATTAAAGTACTGCATTCTACGAAACAAGAATTACAGGGGAAAACATTTCGACAGCTTGTTCAATTAGGTCGCTATTTTCATTCTTAAAATTCAGCTCGCTTGTACGATTTTTCCCAAGTTTTCCAGAAATTTATAATTCAATACGATGGACCAAAAACTAGCCTTCCGCTACTGCCCATTAATTCGAATTTTTAAAGACTGAATTTTGCAAAATCGGCATTTTTATATGGGAGGTACCAGAAACCAAGTGACTTCACTTTAACAGGCGCTTAACTTTTTATTAAATTTAACTGAATTTAGTGTAAAATAAGGGAAGATATGAACGTTTAGGAGACACTAAAATAGGCGTGATTGATTTTTCATTTTCTACTAAGCGTTATAAACCAATACAGTGGACACAAATTTAGTTTATTGCAGTTTCCCGGTTAAGAGTTGTAGGCAAGCAATTGAATTTCGGGAAATAAATAGGTCAGTTTTTATGGTAGGCTCCTATAAATTCAGGTCAATATGGCCTTTTTATGACTTGGCACAATAGTAACCTGTGCCAAGTTATTACGTATTTACGATAATTTTTGTGCCTACCAGCCAGCCAGTCAGCCAACCACACAGGCGGACGCCACCTAACATTCTTTAAAAGTGCAGAACAAGATTTGGTCGAAAGCTGCTTAGAACTTTATACATGTGAAATGATGTACGGGGTGTGTTCGAAAAAAAGGTGAATTTTCATATTTCGCAGGCTACGTACATTCGACTTTCGATTAATATTTTTTTTTTTTATATTGGCACAGTCGTCTCGAAGATATGCTGACGGTTTTATCCATATAGCATGTTTGGATTGTTTGTGAGAGGCATAAATAAGACAAGTGTTTTGCGCGTTCGGCGATTCGGTTTTCATCTCCTCAATCAAAACGCCGTCCTTTCATGGATCTCTTCAATCTTGGGAACCGGAAAAAGTCGCATGGGGCCAAATCTATACTTTGATTCTTTCAGATGAGAGTGTTAACTTTTTTTCTAGAAATAATGTGTTATCTGCAGGAAAACAATATCATTGCTTAAAGTTGTTTCAATCATGCGATTTTTTTTTAACTTTTTTTTGGAGAAACTTATAGTAATGCAAAATTTTAAAACTGTATAATGATTGCGACAGAAATGTTCGAAGTTTTTTCTTTTAAGAAACCTTTGAATGTATCCAGACACATTCAACAATTTTCATTAAAATCTTTAATATTTCGAAAATGAAAATCGTTTTGTAAATTGCAATTCCTTCAGTGCAACTTTGGGCTTGTTGAATGTTGCGCCAGCGCAATACTTATGTGCTGTTTTACCTCCCTGTGGCTCTTAAGTATGCGACTTTCTCTCTGTGCTATATTTCAAATGCATAAATTACAACTGGTCCGCTTTTCTAACCACTCCACGAAACTATTTTGGATTTTGAACGTCAATGGCATCACTACTTATGTCTACAGTTAAACTTTATCGCACAGTCAATTGCATTTCATCATTTGATATACGTACTTTGCGATCATTGATCACACATATAATTTAACTTATTTAATAGCTCCAATTTCACTTCAACTTCAATTTCTCATCCCATTTTCATTTCCTAAAATTGGCAAATAAATTCACAAATCAATATCCCACGAACGGACTCTCTTACTTACAGATATTTATTTACGCTGCCACACAAAGAAATTGTCCAGCGGATATCTGTAATTATCCGCACATTGAGAGTGCGATTACAGCGTTTCAATGCGAATAACTCGTCGTCGTAATCGCAATTCGAGTATCACATAAAGTTCAAGTTTAAATCGAGCGAAATTTGTTTTCCATTAGACATTAAAGCGCGAAATCACATGTGAACACCCGGATGAAGGAATGAATGGTGATTTAGTTGCTGCTGCCTGTTGCTGCTGTTGCGGCAAATGAGTTCGTATCGTATCTAGAAATGAACAGAGAAAAAGAGAGAAATGTTCATATTATTTCATAATTATTATTTTGTATAAAATATTTGCAATTTTTTTTCACTTTATTTATTATAACAAAAACCAAACCCTATAATTATTGCCGCTCCTTTTGTTTAATGTTGGACTAAGAAATGAAAAAAAAAAAATCGCACAAGAGGCTAAACATTTTGCGATGGCAATGGCCATATTTATGCTGGTTATTATTAACAGATGCTACTACTGAGGTGGGGAATCATTTTTTTTTGGCTGATAATTGCGCGAAAGGAAGTGATATGGACCCACCCATTTTATGGCATCAGTTGGATCTTGAGTTGATGGCGAATGCTATAGGTATATATTTCATTAATGTTATTTGCATTTGAAAATAGGAAAGGTTATAAAGAAAATAAGATGACAGTTTTGGAATATTCACTAAATTCGATTTCATATGTAATACTCTGATGTCTTTGTAAAGAATAATATCTGTGTGGTATACTAGATCAAATAATATAAGTAAACAAAACTTCATGTTTTCAAATAAAAGTTTGAAAGTAAGTAAATTGCGCAATATTTTTATTCAGATCGTTATGTTTAATATATAGGTACAGATTTCAGATTAGCTATGTTTAATATATAGGTACAGTGAAAAGAAATACATTATTTTTCCAATAGCTTTACCTCGTGTTGTACATAAGTGCAATAGGTTTACGCTAGATGGCATTAGAAGTATAAGATTTCGTATTTCAAATACTACACAGATAATTTCGTAATTGCTTGACATAATGTCGTTTACACCATATTCTGTAGTTTCTCTTCGATAAAGGTGAAACTGTAAGCAGTGTTGACAGTGTTTATGGTTCTGATACTGTAACAACACCAACCAAGCGCAATGGTTTCGTCGATTTCGTGCTGGTAATTTTGATGACGAAAATATAGAGAAAACTGTCCAATTGTCAAATAAATAATGAAATATAATAAAATATGCTGTTACAAGTCTGCATACAATGCAAAATTTTCGAAACAGTTTGGATACAATCAAATCATCAATTTCCAATTATATTCATGAATCTTTATTTCACTAAACGTAAAGCTATTAAACAAAGCGAAGAAAAGTGTTTACGTAAGTTATTCGAAAATGGCGATTTTGAAAAAACCGGCAAGCAATCTTGGTCATAAAACCCGATTTGCCAGGTTTCGGTGTTGGTTTTGAACACTTTAATTTTTGACATATAAAACAGCCGATTAATCGATTACATTTCTTACATATAAAACAGCAAAATAAAGAAATATAACAATCCTAAATGAACACATGAAGTATAGAGCTGCAATCCATATTTCGTTTTCAAATAAAGTTGTTTTATTTAACTTAATACATAAAGGAAGATGATGAACCATTGATGTCATTACAGTACTTGGACCTTGCCATTATGTACGAAATTCAATGCCATTTAAATAATCGCCTCTGAATTGGTTGCAGCAATGGATCCTCTTGAGATAGTTTTCGAAAAAATACATCCCAAATGACATCTCCAGACCATAATGCGCACTAAAAAATCACTTTTTAAGAATAAAATAGCTTTTCCAAGACCAGTTCTGGCTTCTCTGAGCCCCATATGCGACAATTTCGCTTATTGACGTAACTATCGATTGAAGAATGAGCTTCATTGTTAAAGAAAATTTTGTTTGATTGAAATACCCTTTTGTAGTAAATTTTAACTATTTGTATGCGTTCTTCGGTTGTTAAACGATTCATATTCGTAAATGGCAAACCTTTCACCAAACAACTAACACTTCAGATGGCAGGTATTTAACAGCAGACGGCCTCGCCACACCGGTGCACATATGATTGTAGTGCTTGAATAGGCGTAGCAAAGGGGGGTGATGAGCTTAGCGCTCCCAGAACTTTTTTGGCACCCCCGTGGGTTTTCACATTAAGTGCATTGAATGGATACAGCCTCCCCAGAATGAAAGATTGAATGAATTTAGCCCTCCCCCGTGAGAATTTATTGCAACGGCGATGAGTGTTTGTGAAATATATGACTTCTATGTGTTAGTTATATTAAAAGGGTGGTTGATGGTTGCAAAGAAAAGGACTTAAAGATGCAAGGCTTTGTATCGGTTTCAACCTTAAGGACGCGAAGATGATATTTCGGCTATCCATCCCACTGTGAATATAATCAATGTTACAAGTTTTTGCATAAAATTCTATTAGCAAGGAAAAATAATTGATAATAAATAATGATTTTAAACCGAACAATCAACCAAAATCACATGACACAAATATATATAATTCAAAAAACGAATGTTTCTCAAAATATATAGCAAGATTTGGGCCGCAAATTACTAAAAAATCTACAGAAATCTAAAGTTTTCTTGAATACTTTCTTTATTATAGCCACATGTATGAGTAGCATACACGAAAAAAGGAGCCGTATCAGTTGGACGATTGTATAGTAAAAATTATGTGATGTAAAGATTTCACTTCATATGGGGAATTTTACTAAAAACGACTTATAAACACAACATTCTGTATTAAAATATAAATCTTCTCGTATTTTATACATATTTTTCCATGCCCCTATTACATTCGGGGGAAAGAATTTTCTCGCTTATGGCTGTTTGTACCGGACACGTTGAATTTAATTAATCGATAAACAATTTTCAATTTGCTTTGAACTATTTCCTCCATCATGTTGGGCAGCTTTGATGGAATAGTTCATACACAGCCAAATCGAACACACAGTGAGCTGTAAATGTTGAACATAATTAATCACTTTTGTTTCATTTTGCAACAGCAACGGATTTATTTTTTAAACTATTCATTAATTATGACCAAATGTGAACGACTTAAGCTTACATGTGTGCTCATCGTATTCACACCAACGTTGAGCCAAATATGGCCCAACAATGTTAACACTTTTTTTATTTCACGGTAGTAAAACGCGTGAAAAGGTTGTGATGCTGTTTTCTAAGTCTTCCGAGAAAATTTAGTACCTCTATGGGATATCCAACACTTTCCGCTGTTTCAAATATATGTATATATAGAGGATGTAGCTGATAATATTTCAAGTCTTAAGTAATTACAACATGTCAAATTTAAACATATTTGGATCTATTAACTGCGATAATATCAGATAGTTATGAGTTTGAATTCATTATTACAGCGCAAGAGAGAGGCAGTGAAGTTATCATCGTTCGAATGGAGGCCGGTCGTTCACGGCTCTTGGGCGAAAATTAGCCAATTGGGTGGAAGCTTCTATTCATCAGGCGTAAACAGGAAAACTAAAGTGAAAGTTTCTCGTTTTACATATTTGTGAAATGAGATGAAAATCATTGATTAAACGGGTATTAAGAGAATTTACAAGTGCTGCTGCTGCGGTAAAATGAACATATGAACATTTGAAATTTAAATAGAAACTGAAAGAAAACTTTGACGTTAATATTAGTCGTTTCAGGAAAATAATTCACGAGGCAAGTTCTAGTCATCAATGGTAATTTAATGCAAAATACTGTACGGAATACTCACAGATTGAATACTTGAAAATTATAAATAAATAAGTCATTGTGAATAATTTTAATTTTAAATATTTCCGATAATTAAATATTTAACATATTTTTTTCAACCTTACATAAATTGTAGTCCATATATAGATGTGGACACCGAGTTATGGAAAAAGCTCATATTAATAGCTGTAGAAAGGGTATTTTGAGGAGCTACAACATAGCCATACATTTTTATGCCATATACATGTACGTCGAACGTGGATTTTGGACTTGACTACGATCCTCAGCGTTTAGCTTGATTATTGTGCTTGGGAGCCGAGAGCCAAAATTTTTGTGGCGTGACATATTTGGGATGATTTCTAGAGTAGTTTATTTAATATGCAAGGGATGAAAAATGACACAAGTACTCCAGTCCTTGCATAGTATCTTAATCGCTGCAGAATCCTTGCTTCAAAAGAATAGCAAGCCATAGTTTTTTTCATCATCATAGGATGAAAGGTATAGAAGCCTCTGCATACGTAATGTTTACTAGTTAACAAATTATATTTGTTTGTTTTTTAGAGTAATATAACTTCAAGATACTAACCGTATCTTGCAATGTTTTTTATTTCTTACTTCTTCAAGTTTACTTATGAACTTTTTACTTCTCCGATTTTCCTTATGAACTCTTTGCTTCTCTGAGTTTCCTTATGAACTCTTT
>JAHXMU010000638.1:20737-106978 GCA_019455685.1 Philornis downsi
GGTAGCTATGTCTTAAAATGCTTATCTATTACAATTGGGTCTTAGAGGTATTGATAAAAATATTTAGAATTTTCTTTACACAGTATTTTGTGTTTATTCTTTCCTAAAAACATGCTCACGACAGGTTTGTGCTAAAGTAATAACAAATGTCTTGGGTTGTCTTATTTATTATACCACTTGAGGGAGAACTATAAACTGTAATGTTTGCTTAAAAGGTAAACCACTTAGGAAAAATGAAACCATAAATGATAAAAACTATAATATTGTTACTTTGTGATAAAAATAAAAGTATTTTGTTAAATTGTATTTTTCTTTGTTTACTGATAACATCATTTCTACAACCAGAATCTTATAGTTTAAAAGAATCTCTTAGTTTAAAAGATAAGAGTAAAATTATCCTGGCAAAAATAAATGAAAACTGATAATTGTTCACCCTAACTAACTTGCATAGTTGCATGTTTTTCGGTTTCCTGTTCCACACACCCAATAAAACTTTATTGAATTTATTTATAGTTGTGCATTTTTAACTGATTAATCAAAATATGTGTGTTAACTTCTGCTGATTTCCCAAAATGTATTATATCTTCGGCCGGTAAGTGGCAGACGAATTGCATGCGATTCGCACATTTTATTTATTTGTAACGTATTTTAGTAAATAAAGACCATATCAAAAAATTAAGCTGTGTTTTTTCTTTGTTTTTTTTTTTTTGCACGCCACGATTATTTTTATATCCTTCAGCGATAGGATTATGTATGGAAAAAGGTAAACATCAAGTTTGCGTCTGCCATTTGTTGGCTAGAGTAACTCATTCGTCAAGCTGATCAAGAATGTGCATATAAATATTTCATTTGCTACAAAAATATAGCTGAATAAGGCAAAAGATTTCAATTTATGGGTTCAAAATATAAATGCCTTTCGGTGACTTTTTTATTTCATCGAAAACAATGAAAAAGCCTAAAACTATATATATATATATACCTATACATATATATGTAATATACATATATAAAAATATATATATAAATATATAAAATATATAAAATCTAAAACATTTAATAATTTAAATTTCAGAAAGTCATCAGCAAGAGTAATTCAAAGATTGAAAAAAATAATTCATATGTTAGATATATGGAATTATCCATTTAGTGGTATCAAAACCATCGGCCTGGCAAGGATTTCAGCTGTTAATTACCTGTCATCTGAAGTGTTACTTATCTAATAAAAAATTTACCATTTACGAATACGAATCGTTTAACAACCGAAGGATGCGTAAAAATAGTTAAAAATGACTACAAAAGTGGTATTCAAATGTGGGCTTTCAATTGAACAAAATTTTCTTCAGCGAAAAAGCTTCTTTCTCACTCGGTGGTTACGTCAACAAGCAAAATTTTTGCACATGGGGCTCGGAGAGCCCAGAAGTGATCGTAGGATCCACAGCTCCAACCAATCCAAATGCCAGGTCTAAGCATTATAATGAAATAAAAGTTTCATTAAAATCACAGCTTTATATGCGTCTTTACTTGAAGTCGAAAAATGGTTAACACTGTAACATATAGGTGCGCAACTTAGTTTTCGCTGTTTTTTTTTTTATAAAAATGCAACTTTGCTATGAAATCATGTTTACAAATGATTCATTGAAAGTAATGCCCATCGCTAGGTATTACTTTTTTCCATCTTTCTGGCAAAGCTCGAATTCTGTCACTTTAAAACTGTTCATCTTTTGAAGCTATCCATGAATCTAGCCATTCCTTGAAGTCGTCATATGAGTGGAATAGGTGGTCAGCCAGACCGTGTGCCATCGAACGTAACAAATGATAATTGGATGGCGCAATATCTGGAGAATATGGCGAATGGGGTAAGACTTCCCATTTCATACTTCCAGGTAGGTTCTAACGAGTTTGGCCACATGAGGCCGAGCGTTGTCATGCTGAAGAGTCACTTTTTCGTGTCTTTTTTGTATATTGTGGGCGTTTCTCAGAGATGGGCTCAATCGCATTAATTGATACCAATCCCCAGTGATGGTTTCGCTTAGTTTCAACAACTTGTAATAAATAACATCGACCTGGTTCCACCAAATAGAGAGCATAACCTCCGCAGCGTGAATATTTGGCGAAGGCGATGACGTAGAAGCAATACCGAGCAGCCCCCATGACTTTATTTTCTTTGGATTACTGTAGTGAATTCATTTTTCGTCACCCTTTACAATACGATGTAGAAAACACTTCCTTTTTTGCCGCTGAAGCAGTTGTTCACAGGTGAAAAAACGTCGTTCAACGTCCCTTGGCTTCAACTCATAAGGAACCCAAGTTCCTTGCTTCTGAATCATTGCCAACGCATGCAATCGCTTGAAAATAGCTTGACGAGTAACTCCTAACACTGAAGCAATCTCTACCTGCGTTTGACGCGGATCCCCATTAAGCAACGCCGTCAATTCAGTGTCTTCGAAGGGTTTTCGTCCTCCTTCATGCGAACGGTCGTCAATATCAAAACCGCCGTCTATAAAGCGACGGTACCAGTCTTGACACGTCGTTTTACTTAAAACAGTTTCTCCGTAAACGTTTTGAAACTCTCGATGAACTTCAGCCGCCATTTTTTCGATTAAAAGAAGAAAATCAATACTTTCCGCATATGACAATTATTTGGCACAAAATCAAACATATTCACATAACCAAAACAATATGATCTCAAAAGAAAATGATTATTGTGCCGAGGCGGTATGTTTACCATATGCCTAAGCTTGGCTTATGACGTTTAGATTATGACAGAATCGACTAGAACTTACAGATGACGCCATCTATTGGCAAACAAAATAACTGCTATTTAAAAATATGTTATTGTAATTTTTGAGCGATAAAATACAAATCAAAAATTATTCTTATAAACAACTTTTATCGTCAAAAATACAAAAAAGAAATAAAAATGATTGCGAAGCCAGAAAGATGGGGTCTCAACAAAGGGTTTGATGTGCTTAAAGAATTATTGACACATTTCTTTTTACTATTATTTTTTTCAATTGAAAATTCCATCACTTATACTTATTTTTGGTTCCTGAAATATTTCGAATATTTTAAGTATACGTATTTCGTTTTCTAGGAAATTTGAATTTTTAAAATCAATTTGCCTTTATTTATTTTCGCGAATGCAATGCTTTGGTCACCACCTATGATCAGCATGCACTCATTTTGCTGAAAATGTGACTGATACCCTTTCAATGACCTTATCAGCTTATTTTTTTTTTTTCTATTCCAATTTTACATGATGACCTAAATTTCTTTCCCAAAGCCGTCAACACGAACTAAAACGGAATCTTACATAGAACATTTTCGAAATTTATTACAGCGTGTTGATTGAATTCATCTGAAAACGGCCGCAGAATTGCGATTGAATAAATTGGAAACCAGTTCCCTGGCATGAATCAAAAACAAGTTGAAGAAAAAAAAACTTTAATTTCATTGTTTGTTGTTATTGTTGGCTTAAGGAATTCTGCATGAATGAATGATTTTCAAGAACACCAAACAACGTAATGGCCAACGGACAAACAGCAAAAAAAAAGACAACAATCAAGCAAAAACGAAAATATATGAGCTTAAAAGATAAACGGGCAGACATTTCAAATAAACGATCGCGCGCATTAACGAATTTTGCTTTCCAATTCTAAGCAAATAAACAAAATTCTATGAGTTGTACTTTGCGGTATAGCCAAACTAAATGTGAAGCAATGGTGCCTAAGCTTAATATAGAGGCCCTTCGAGGCATATAACTAAGTCACATATTCCCCTAAAAGTCTTATAGAAAAATATCAATATAAAAAAAATTATTCATGTTCATGAAAATTTTGCATGCCCACTTACCTTTTAGCACTGAGAATGTTTTACAAACTTACTAACGAAATTCCTTCCTTCAATTACTTGAGCAAAGGTTAAATTTTTGTTTGTTTTTTTTTTGTTCATCGATTTTTTCTCCCATTTTTCTTCTCTGTTGTAACACGTAATCACATCGACAAAATCTACACAAATTATTATGAACAGGTTTAGAGATATGATGGGAAGGAAACCGCCAAAGAGCCAGGGGGAAAGATTTAAAAGGGGGTAAAGCGGCCGGTTCTTGATGTTTTCGACTTTCTTTATGGCTTAAAGCCAAATATTTGCACGGATTTCTGTGTTGAACATAAACATCAAATTCGTTTTTGCGATGAAGTCAAGATATCCAAACAAATATGAAATTTTAACTAAACTTATGAATAAGAATTGCACGTTTCATGACGAAACATTTAATAAACTCATAGTGGACAGTGGACAGAAAGAGCGAAAATGATAACAGAAATTTAACAAAAGTGATATTTTCTTATAAAAAATTGCTTTAAAGGGAAATGCATTTTCTTGATCATGAAACACAAAACAATGCCCTTTTGAAAGCATATATCTTTGATATCACTTTTGATTACACGACGATAATTTGAATGAACTTATGCACAATTTGACCTCATTAGGCTTTTTCTGCGTGGTTTCCTTAATTATCAAATTTATGCCTATAAGCCACCAACAACCGGCGACCTCGAAGTCGACTTAACTAATTCCATTGTTTAAATTCAGCCCGATCACCTACCTGTTACTATCTGTAAAATCGCTGCTCAAGAGTATAATTTAAATCGTTATAATTTATCTTAATAAATATTTATAATTTAAATGTTTTAAATTTTGCTTAAATACTATGTTTTCACCTGATGGCTTTCAGTTAATGACCTAACGGCAAAGCTGTTTGAAATCGCAAGCATCGAGTTAATAACCAACACGCATCTGGTCCTAAAAATCATTTAGCACAAAGAATGGAAGACCGTTGATTGGAATTTAAGATTAGTATCTGCTATATTGTAAAAAACAATCCTGATAAAAGTGACATCTATCCCGGCATCAGTTTGATATGTGAACGACTAAAACCTACTCTAGCTGACCTAATTGAGCCTTATCACTGTGTGATTTAGACCTGATAAATCAACAACTGACCAGATATTCACACTATGGAAATATTTGGAAAAATTCAACAAAAACATCCATCCATCTTTTTGTTGATTATAAAGATACTTTCGACAGTCCGATGCGACAAAACCTGCATGAGGACATGGTCGAGATTGGAATTCCCAAAAAGTTTATACGACTTTGTAGGATGACACTGACTGTCTTCAGTACAGATGGGCAAACATCTTAATCAATCATCAATTAGTCTCCGTTGTGAGAAAAAAACAACTGATATCGGCGTAGACATTAACAGAAAAATATTGGATGCGAATGGACGTTACTGTGGGCTAAAAAAGCCCTTTCTCGACAAACAAAAATCGAACAGTACCAAGAATTCGTTTTATTAATTGCTTTGCTGTATGGCGCAGGATTATGACACAAGAAAATGGATCATTTCTGAGAGAAAAAGAAAGAGAAGAGAAAAAATGTATCAACCCATTATCCCTAACGGAAAATACCGACGTCATGCAAACTATGGACTGTATGATCTGTATACTGACAAAGGCGTAGTCAAGCGAATCAAAACACAGCGACTGATTTGGCTGGGTTATGAGGTACACAAGGCCTCATAACGGTTTGGCACGATACGAGTATATCTTCGATAATGAACTCGATAGATGGCACAAAAGATTGCGATGCAAATTCTGTAGAAAGCACCAAACTTAAAAAATATTATCAAAATTTGGCCTGACAATTTGGAGGAAGGATGCAGAAACCAGAAGCGTTTGGAACTATTTTCTACGTGAGACCCACAATTGACAAAAATGTATGTTACAGTCGCCGTCTAGATAAGTAAATAGGAACGTATCAAACAAATTACTATTGCTTTCATCTACGGAGTACCTTTTGATGGGATAAGAAACTGAAGTATTGAATATTAAACCTGCTTTCACAATGCTAGCGACAATTTCGTCATGCTCTTGCGGTGACAGCATAAATTTTTTTTCGAAAAAGTTCGAAAAAAGGCCAAACAACTGCGTTTCAAATGTTAAAAATCAGTGTGCATTTGTGAAATAATTATGATTAAAATATTGTACGGATAGTAATAATATAGGGTTTTCGGTTTCAAAAGTAAAGTTAAATAAAACACACATAAAGTTATGATTTCGATTAAATTTCTATTTCATTACAAAGCTTGAACCTTCCCATTATGTAAGAAATACATTTAATTGGCCGTCTATGGATTGGTTGCAGCAGGGCATGCTTTTGAGGTAGTTTTCGACCACTTTTTCGACCATTTCGGACGTTATCACGGTGGATCCTTTTGGGATTTCTCCAGTGTAATTTTCGAAAAAATACGGCCCAATGACGCCTTCAGATCATAATGCGCACCAAAGAGTCAATTTTTCCGAATGAAATTTCTTTTCTATAATCACTTTTGGGTTCTCCAAGCCCCACATGCAACAATTTTGCTTGTTGGCGTAACCAGCGAGTGAGAAACAAGCTTCATCGCTAAAGAAAATTTTGTTCGATTAAAAAACCACGTTTGAATCACCACTTTTGTAGTAAGTTTGAACTATTTTTACGCGTTGTTGGGTTATTAAAGATTCGTATTCGTAAACGGCGAACATTTCACTAAATAAATAACACTTCAGATGACAAGTGTTTAACAGCTGACAGCCTTGCCAGACCGGCGGTTTTAAAACCACTAAATGAATAACGAGTATTATTATATTATTTTCAATTTTGAGTTTGAAAATGAAATTAAAAAAAAAAAACACACCATCTAGTTATCGTTTGCATCGTTTGTTAAACCATATATGTAACTGAAATTGAATTTTGTCTGTTCTATTTTTCTGAAAAATTTGATCAAAAAGCGAAAGATGTTTATATGAAATGTCTCAAGTGAGAAAGGGATGAATAACAAACGAAATTGCTGCTGTCATTGTGAACGCGACCAGAGGAGTGAGAAATGATGCTAATATTCGAGTAAACAGCTGACAAAATTTGATAAAAAATAATTCAACATTAAGTTTTAAGATTACGATTTTCAAAGGTGATATTTATATCTACAGTAACATCAAAAGGGTAAGAATTTACACCGTTATCATGGTAGCTATAGTAACTACAAAATTCTACACTTTCGTCAGGGAAGGGTGATTAATCGGTTAATCAAACTTGTTGATTAATCTATATTTGTCTCTATCCATTAATAGAAAGTTCTGATTATTCAGTTCTATGATTAATCAATTAATTTAAATTTAGATTAATCAAGTTTGAATAATATATTCAAAATTCAATTATTCTTAATAATGACAATAATAACAAAGAAATATCCAAGCATTATTTTTTATGTGCCAAAAAATGTATTGAAACCTTTTGGAAGGCACCCAATATAAAATTTGAAATACAAATTATTCAGTTATTCAGATTTTAACTATTCAATTGTTCAATTAACCAATTACTTATGAGTTTTGAATAATCAATATAGCAATAAATCTATTAATTATAAATACGATTAAACCGAATGCATTGATTTATTCGGATTTTGTTTAATCAGGCTGACTGATTAATCAAGCAATTGCACATCCCTAGTCAATTCGCAAAATATTAAGTTTGATTATTGTTTAAATACGTCGAAGAACAAGAATCGTTATACCATTAAGCAAATATGAAGCTTTACTAAACCATCTAAAATAGTAGGGAAACAAATCGAAATAAGTTTATCAGCTAGCATTGAGCGTGATAAATTTTGAATATAGAGGGTGATGTTTTAAGATTTAAGTTTTTCAGGTTGGCAGCACTGGTTAGTAATGGCGTCCAAACGCCATCTGTCAAAGTGAAAAGGGTACAGTATACTCTGCATTTCATCATGAAAAGGCTAACAAACGAGCAACGATTGCAAATCGTTGAAATTTATTATCAAAATTCGTGCTCTGTGACAAATGTGCATCGTTTGATACGATCATTTTATGGTCGTCATAATCGACCTGCTGAATCAACAATTCATGCTGTTATTTCCAAATTTCGCACCAAATTTATTTTGTTGGACATAAAACCATCGACTCGCATGCGTAGAGTGCGTACCGAAGAAAATATTGCAGCCGTAGCGACCAGTGTTAATGACGATCGTGAAATGCCAATTCGTCGCCGTTCTCAGCGATTGGGCATGTGTTTGTTACTCAACCACAAGGAAAATTTTACACTTCCATTTGGGTTTGAAAGCCTATAAAATTCAACTTACGTAAGAATTGAAGCCGAATGACCTACCATAACGTCTAATTTTTGGTGAATGGGCCTTACGAAAGCTCATTCCGCTGTTTTATCGAAAAATTGTGTTTAGCGATGAGGCTCATTTCTTGTTGAACGGATACGTGAACAAGCAGAACTGTCGCATCTGGAGTGATGAACAGCCACATGCTATACATGAATTACGGATACATTCCGAGAAAACGGCAGTCTGGTGTGGTTTATGGGCAGGTGGCATCATCGGTCCATTTTTCTTCAAAGACGACCGTGGAAGAAACGTTACCGTCAACGGCGAACGATATCGAGCCATGATACGTGATTTTTTTTTTGCCCCAATTGGCTGAGTTGAACTTGGTTGACATGCGGTTTCATCAGGACGATGCAACATGCCACACTGCTCGTGAAACAATGGATATGTTGAGGGATGAATTTGATGAGCAGCTTGTCTCTCGATTTGCGCCCCAAGATCTTGCGATTTAACGCCTCTTGATTATTCCTTGTGGGGTTATATCAAGTCGTTAGTCTATGTGGACAAGCCAAACACTTTTGAAGCTTTACAGGACAACATAATACGCGTTATTCGTAGAATACAGGCTGAAATGCTCGAAAAAGTGACGAAAAATTGGACCTTCCGAATAGACATTTCGAGACGCAGCCGCGGACAACATTTATATGAAATTATCTTTAAAAATTAAATGGCAAAGACCAATTTTTCGATTCGAATAAAAAGTTTTAATGTATGATGCAAATTTGAGTGTTTTATTCGATTTTTAAAAAACTACGATTAAAAAATTACCCTTTGCAATGAAAAAATTGCCCAAACTTGAGTCGAGGTTAAAGTTTTTTTTTACAGAAAACTGTAATTCATACAACACTCTGTCATAACAATTATGGCAAATATTATTTCAAGGTAGAAAATAATCGATGTTTAAGCCTGACTTCCTGCTTACCCATATGCTAACTAACCATTTCCACTGTTTATTTGTATAAACAAGACGCGTTTGTTGTTCGCCACGATTGAGCGAAGCATTTTAGTTTTCTTTTGTTCTACACTTGGACCTTTGGCTGGAGTTAATAATTGTAGCTATATTGTTGTTGCTGCCAGCGTTACTGGTACCGTTGTTGTTATTGTAATTGAATGATTTCATAGCCATTGCCACCGGCTATGATCAACAAAATAAAAAAATGCTTTAGTTCACTTTGTTGTTCTGTTTTCATTCAAGTACAAGTACAAGCGAGTAATGAAGACCGCACACCCGACCGTCCTCCCTCCTGTCTGCACAAATATTTCCAATGCCACACATAAGTTATGAATTCTCGTATGGCGGCTATGGTGATGATGATGCAGGTTGCGGTGATGTCTCATCTCAAGACTCCACTTAGTGGAGACAAGAGTGTTTTCAATTTAAACATTTTATCATTTTCATATGAAATTGCCGCTGATATTGTAGCGGCTTTGCACTTACTGTATAGTCAAGTTTAAGACTTTATTATTGCTGATCTTAAAAGTAAAAACTGCAACAACAGCAAAAAGCGATGCTTACTTAATTCACAACTCACTGATTTTCCCACGCTTGCATATCCGCGCTGTTCAGCCTTAGTTAGAAAGACGCAAACAAATGTTGGTCATTTGTGTAGTTTTTATGAAAGACTCTAAACATAAACACAATGACTAAACGCTCGCTCAGTCATACGGACAGCCATATATGCTTACTGACTTGTAGAAACGTATGTATGGACGAGCGTACTTTGCCGCTGCTTGGCTTTGTACAAATGCTAACACAATAGCGGCCGGCTGGCAATCTTTTGGGATTTTTCTTTCATGTGTACGAGTAACTTGTTTCGATTTCGATTTGATTCGCTCTCTGAAAATATATGAGCGAACTATCAACTATTCATATACTTCGCGTATGTCGAAGGCTATTGCACAGTGGGTAAATTAGAACATTAAAAGGCTTCCACATTGTATCCTTTTTTTGCACTCAGGGAGAGCCTGCAGCACATTTTTAGAATCAATGCCCTTTCTTACGCCAAACGAAGTTCGAAACTTTCACAAAAAAGAGTTTTACAAATATTTATATCTTTGATTAAAATCTATTTTGTTGGGAAACAATTTTTTTTAACAAATGTCGTGGAATTATCAACGGAATTTTGATACATTTGTTTACGAGAATTTCAAAATAATTTTGTATTATCCTAGGCCAGCTCTAGTTTCTGATATGCCATACAAAGCATATTTAAAATATGTCAATTTTGATGATGTCTGTAAATAATCTACAAGTTTATTATGCCTTTCGCCATACGAATATGATAGACCAGTATACATATACAAAGTTTTCCATTCCATTTATAATAACCAGAAATATTCATCTGAGCCTTGGCCAAGTCTATGTGCGGGGGTGGTCCTCAAAGGAGACACAATAAAATGGGAAACATTTTCTCAAATTTTCAACATAATATCCTTTTAGTTCGATGCACGTTTTCCAGCGATATTCAATAGTTTCTATGTCCAGATTACAGTAAGAACTCTTAAGCTTCTTAAAATAGCCATCAATTCAATTTTTTTAAAGTTTAGAAATAGAAAATAGTTCGAGGGAGCTAAATCTAGGGAATAAAGAGCGTGATGAAGAAATTCGAGCTTTAATTCATTAATTTTGGCCATTGCAATATTGAATGTGTGAAGTGGAGCATTGTCGTCATGTAACAACACTTACTTTTTTTTTTAATAAAGTGTTTATTACATTTTAATATGATAACTACAATTTTTTATAATATTGCCTCAGCGCCAGATTGGCTTTATAGAGGCTAATAGGCAACTAAAACCGTTCATGTAATACCAACATAACAAATATTAACATTAAAATATTCAATAATAATAATAGGAGAGATAAAAAAAAATATGTTAGAAGCATTTCCAAATTATCTATCAAATATTTTTTTAATTGGGTTCTAAAAGCTGATAAAAGTAAAGTCTCTTTCAAATGTACTGGCAATTGATTATATTCAAATGGTCTAGCAAATGTAACACGTTGCTTGGTCAACTCTAACCGACAAAACACGACATTTAAATACATTGCTTGACGGGTTGATCTTTGGGTGTATGATATATTATTTCTATGGAAGGATGTTGTAAAGATTCCAATTCCATTTATAGTTTTGTGGACATAGAGCAGAAGTTGTTGTTTGTATAATCCCTTATTAGACAAGACATTTGTGGCATAAACTTTATATAAAGAAGTTGTACTGAATCTCATAGGTAGATTAAAAACAGTTTTCAAAGATTTATTCTGTGCCGATTATAGAGCTTTTAGACAGGACTTACATGCATACACGAAAAGAAGATACGTCAAATGAGAATGTACAAGAGACTGACATAGCATTAGCTTTAGCTTTACATTTAATTTGTTTTTAAATTTGTACAAAATTCCAGATCCTGACGATATTTTGGACTTTAGGTCCATGATGTGTTTATCCCACGACAAATTATAGTTAAGACACACTCTTAAATAACGCACGCTTTCTGATTCTTCTATCACGTTACCATCAACATGTACGATCATATTTGTATCATTAATAGAAAGTTTTGGTCTAAATCTCACAACTTTAGTTTGCTTGCATTCAAAACTAGTTTATTCACCCTTAGATATTCACATAAAATCGCAGCATCACGTTCTATTTGTGTTTGTAGTACTAAAGGATAATCATAATTATAAAGTAAGCATATGTCGTCTGCATATATGTTGTCTTTAAAATCTAATTTTGACAAGTCATCAATATATAATTTAAATAACAATGGCCCTAGTATACTACCTTGCGGAACACCACATATTACAACATGTTTATTGCTTTGACTTTGTCCAACCTGCACGAAATGCTGTCTATTTTTGAAATAGTTCTGAAACAATCGCTGTGTTTCACGAGAAAATCCAAAAATTCTAAGTTTTCTTATCAATACATCAAGATCAACTAGATCAAAGGCTTTTGACAAATTGTAAAACACACCGGCAACACCTCTGTATCCCGCATCCAAACCACTACAAATACAATCTACAACATTAACAACTGCATCTCTAGTACCTGTACCCTTTCTAAACCTGTATTGCCTTTCAAAGACAATTTTATTTACATTTTACTTTTTCACCAAATGCGCCCTTTTATCCATAATTTCATCACCTAAACGCTGCAATAAATTAGTATAATATTTCCTTTCTGAGCATAATCAATAAAAATAATCCCATGCGTATCCCCAAAACCAGACGCCACGATCTTGCTTGCACATAGAACCGACATCGACTTCTTTGGGCACGATTATCCCATTCTAGTCACCTGCTTTGACTGTTCCTTTGTCTCAGGTGTGAACGGGTAGACCCATGTCTCGTCCACGATTACAAATAAACGCAAAAATTCGGCTTTATTGGGGTGAAACATCGCCAAACACTCTACTAAAACATCTTCACGACGCTATTCTTGCTCTAGTGAAAGCAAGCGCGGCGCCCACCTTGCGCACAGTTTCCTAATTTTCAAATCTTCCGTAAATATACAATGTATAGCGCTTTTTGGAATGCCTATCATTTCAGCTAGCTCATGTACCTTCAGCCGACGTCATTCAATACCATTTTGTGGATTTTCTTAACCATGTCTGGCGTGGACACCTCAATTGGTCGACTATTACGGTGTTTGTCTTGGTAACTCGTACGGCCTCGTTTAAATTCTGATACCCAACATTTTTCAGTCGTCAATTAAAGAGAGAACTCCCACAGTGTAGAATTTAGCTCGACTTTAATATTGGTTGGACTGAGATCTTTCAAATGGAAATATTGAATTACATAACAGTGACCAATTTTTTCCATGTTTGCAAATTTACTGAGATCGTTTAATTTTGATGGCTCAAATAAAAAGTTTAAACAACGTGATGCCTTGAAGCTTAAAATATATGTTTTTTAAGGCAGCCACTTTTCACCAAAATAATTATTTTTCAAATTATTGGTACCATCTATACGTCAGATCGGCTAGTTTGAACTGCCCTCGCATAATTGGACCGTTTAAATGAATAGGAAAGGAATTGTGTTCCATCAGGACAAAGCCAATCCATACATATGTATAGTGACTTATTAGAAACTCCGGAATTTTACTAGACAAGTTCTTATGCATCTACAGGGTGGGCTAAATAAGACCTAAGTAGTGGTTTAAAAAGACCTGGTGGTCTTGCGGTAGCAGTGCTTGCACAATGTGAATTTTTTATGGGTACATCTTAAGATCTAACTTTGAAATTCTACGCAATGTCGTTCTGGAAATGCTCAATTGGCTGGAACGAGGGCGAGTTCAGACAGATGGATCATCTGCAACACTCTGCCGCACAGTTTCCACGTTGTCTTCAGTGCGAATATTTCGATGGGCACCTCGTCCTGGACGGTCGGCCACTGAACCCAGTTCCTCAAAACGACCGACCAAACTCCTAATCATGAAGGCTGTGGGAGCTGATCTGGAATTAAAATTTTGCCGATATTTACGCTACGTTAAAACAATTGATTGTTGACAAGAATAGAGAAACTCCATAATTTTAACGCGTTGTGTTGTACTGTAGGGTTCCATAATAAATTTCCAACAATTCAATTATAACCTACAAAAAGAGAAAAATAAATATGTCAAAAAATAAAAAAAGTTATTTGTGTTTAACATTAGTAGGCCTTATTTGGCCCACCCTGTACTTTATAGTCCGAAGCTGCCACGAAGTGATTACTGCTGGATCCTGCCTTCAGCGAAGGAATTTGCTGGTGACAAATTCGCCCCAATAGAAGTGGAACCAGTGATATCTTTAAACAAACATTTTTAAAATTAGGTTACAATCTGGTTAGCTTTTTCTTTTTCTATATTATTATCTAATACGCTTCGGAAGGTTTTTGAGCATCGTAAAAAAATGTTTTTTTCATTATTATCTCAAAATGTCTACCACATCTAACCACAGTGCACTGTCCATTTGGTTGGCCAAACAAATACATATTGATTTGTTTGCAAAATTTAAACAATAACAATAACTTTTAGAGTTATATTTTCATCGTCGTCATTGGTGTCTTGGGGATTGAGCTTTAGAGTCGCTGTGTGTGTGTGCAAATTATATAGAATTCAGCTTTTGGTTTCTATAAATAAACGTTTGGCACTCCAAGCTAAATGCGCGTGAGGGTGTCCGTCTATGTATGAGAATGTTTCAAAGAAGGAGTTAAATGTTAATGATGACTTGGCCTTTATGTTAAATAGCCAATTTATTTTCTTCTTCGTTATGGTCGGCACCTTCTCCTCCCAAAACTATTGGCATTTGAATATCCCACACGACAAATGGTAATAATAGTTATTAGTGCTGCAGATGTAAGTCCCGTTTTAATTGAGTTTGTTTAAAACTTTATTGCCTACACATGTGACGTTTATGTGCGTATTTAATTTTCAGTCGGTCGTAAAATAAAAATTTATATTATCTAATCGCAAAGAGCAAAGAAGCAGGGGAATTGTGTAATCCGGGTTAAGATAAAAATTGTCATTTGAAATGGTGGTTCTAGTCGTCGATGACTACTTATTTGCCAATGAAGTGCTACAGAGAAACAAGTTTGTTGCTTAAGTCTATTGTCAGTGAGATTACCAGAGCACGTACGTGTCTTAAGTCTTTTGCAAGATAAATTACTATTATGACAGCTCTATTTATACATTCACTCGGAGGAAGGAACGTACATATCATTTGATACGGATAATAATAGAAGGAGGAAGAAGGAAGCCTTTAAAGTATCAGATATACTTTGACCAAATGTGTTGTGATGACTTTCTAAACCGATTGAGTGATGTCCATTTGTCTGGTTGGGTGGCTGGTTAGTAGATATGATAATTATCTTAAATCCTTATAAAACTTCTAAAACCTTGCTAAGGCTAAACAAGAACGCAAAATTTAAATTTTAAATAAAACACAGATATTTAAAAGAATATCGTGAAACTTTATTTTATCGTAAAGTAGACAGAATGAAGTTATGTATGGAACAACACATCGTATTTACATTAATTAATTTACATTGCTTGGAAAAAATAAAGGAAAGTGAAGCAAGTAACCACGCCCCTTCTAGTGTCTCCCATATGAATGACCAATTTATCCTATATATTCTTAGCTTCATACTTTTCAAGTAGTTGTAATGAGAGATGACTATAAGGAAAGTTGCAGTTAACACGACACGATCGGACTTTAATAAAAGTCATATGCTACTTGCTTATGCCGATTATAAAGACATTATTGACAGGAAACTGCAAGATGTTACTGCAGTCTTCTCAAGCACTGAGAAGTAATCAGCAAAAATGGATCCATTGATAAACGAGAGCAAAACAAAATTGTTTATTTCAACGAACAAAGAGTCTTCTCGATTGGAAAGCTGTGTAAACGTTGACAACTATAACTTTGGAGTGGTGTACGAATTCAACTACTTCGGCTTCTCTGATATCACGGTTTGATATCATTGTTTGCTAACAGATGTTGCCATGGCTATGGAAGATTACTTTGACTTACAGAAAGGGATTTACAGTATAATGACGATGGTATTGTTTGCTAACAGATGTTGCAGCTGTAATTAATTCAGTCAAATTTACCACACCCGAAGTGCATTTGATTAATTTAATTCTAAGAATGAGAACCGACGGTATTGTCACGCCCCTTCTGATATACAAATATAAATTAATAATCATATACTCGTAAATTGACAGATTTATAGAAATTTTTCTTTCTGCAATCCTAATTGTATTGCATTATAATTCTCGGTAATACTGAAAAAATATTGCAGTTTAGTTTCCAGTTTTGTAGCAGACGATGATTATTCGAACATTTAGTGGTATTTAAGGCAAATTTTTATATCTAATGAAGTTGTCAGCAAGCAAATGTTTGTGGTTCCTTTTTGCCATATTGTGAAAAGCTCCACAAAACCAGTTCAGTTTGCGTTTTTTGTGTCAGCTGATTTTAAGGTTACCATTACTGGCGGTTTGCTCCATAGCATGGATATGCCAACCGCAGCCACTTCCACAACTGCGCTTATTTTTATTTGGCACTTTGTGGACTTTGTACGCTGAGCCCCATTCATTGAGAAAAGTAGCGATGCTGAACCTTCTCGATGGTTGTAAATAACAGCTGCCTGAAACCAGTTGCAGTTGTGACGAGTCTATCTTTCAGTTCCACGTTTGTGGTGGCTGCTGTCGTTGTCTTTGTTATTCATTTCAATCAACCAAATGTTGAATGTTTCAATCCTTGAAAATGTTCAAATTGTTTAATGTTTTTGTTTTTTCTCTCCAATTTGTTCATTTTGTGCTTAGTAAGTACACAGAAGTTGTTGGCATCACCCGGTACGTACATCTTTGTTTTGTTGAGACGGTGGCAACAATGTTGTTAATGCTACACAGATATTGGCTGCAGTAGCAACATCAGCCACTAAGTTTCTGTCAGACAGCCAAATGCTATTTGTGTGAATTTGAATACGGTTGTGCCATTTCGACATTTTTAATTGCACTCCGCCAATAGTTTGGCAACTGAGACGCCACATTTGTCAATGTCCGATCGATGGAGAGTTTGGTTTAAAAATAGAAATCAATTAATTTTAATTTGTAATTTTTGTGAATAAAATAATTGAAAGGAAAATTTATTTACACAAGAGTCTCTTGCTGTGTCGACAGTTTAGAGTCATAACATTTTTTTTTTTTGTTCGACAACATTTATTTTGTTCAGATGAATGAAGTTACAGACAAAGGCTTTTTCTATGACATGAATATACGAAGTGTTTGTCAGTGCATGGAGAAAAATGATTCGCGATAGTCGCCTGAGTTAGCCTGTATGCCACGATCAACCAATGGCTGCTAATGATGAAAATTAATGAAAATAAATGAAAATGTTTGGTCCATTTTATTCGATTTCTTAGTCTCAGATCACCAGGATAAGCAAGAAAAGTTTACGTAACGAAGTATAAAGAAAGCTAGACGTCACCAAAATGCACACTCCCGAAATTGTTGCAACCATCCCCACCAAATGCTGTGAACTACTACAACAATATTTAGGACGCAAAGTAGCAACATATTGGCAACTGCGTCCAAAATAGTACTTGGTATCAATCAATCTATTGTGGTAATTCAACGTGGGTCCTACTTTGAAAGCCTTACTTACAGTGTGCCATCACACATGGAACTGTTTTTTATTTGCATTTGCGGCAGTCAGCGCCCTTTTGGGGAACTCTGACTAATCCCGAAAGGATTAGTCAAAGCACCTTTAAGATAAGAAACATATTTCCTTGGAAAATTTACTCAGGGCTTGCTTCCTCTCTCAGCCGAAGCACCTTTGAAGCCACTGGTATGAAGTGAACTTCCTCCCAGTAAGGAGTGAAGCCTATCTAGACACCTCAACGTAATCGACGAAGAGGTGTACGAATTCACCTACTTCGACTTCTCTGATATCACGTTACTGACAGCATTGCTTGCTAACAGATTTTGCCATGGCTATGGAAGATTACTTTGACTTACTGAAAGATATTTACAGTATAATGATGACTTTCGAATATCAATATGTAGCTGACTTTTGTCGGTAAACAAAAATCAGACTATCCCAAATGTTGGCTTTACCTTTCTTGCTGTATAACACAGGACCTTGAGTACTGAGAGAAGTGGACAAATCAATGGTGGATTTTTAAAGGTGGAAATCGCTGTGATTTTACTTGCTATAGACCGATATCCAAATTGGGAAGCATCTCCAAATTTTTTGAACAAGTTAAAAAGTTATAAAAAAAGTTGATTTTCTTAACAAAGTCAATAATTCCTCCGCATCAACATGGATTTGTTCCTGGTGGATCTACTATCACAAATTTATGTTCTTTTAGTGAATACTGCATTTCTTCTTCGGAACATCATACTTAAATTGAGACTGTGTTCACAGATTTTTCTAAGGCCTTTGATAAGATATCGCATCATATACTGTATATGTATTTTAAATTACAGTCGATGGGATTCCACTCAACATTTTTAAAGTGGATAAAATCATATTTAACCAATAGGCAGTGAAAAGTTGTTATTGAAGGGATTGAATCCTTTTCATATATTCAAACTTCAGGTGTGCCACAAGGAGGTATACTTGGGTCGTTCTTATTCACACTATTTTAATGACATATCAACTTGTTTTTATAAGTCACAATTTTTGCTTTATGCGGATGATATAAAAGTATTTTTAAAAGTTTCTACATTTAATGATGTCTTAGATCTTCAAAAAGACATAGACAGTCTTAACAATTGGTGCCTTTTAAATGAGCTTTCATTGAACACGGATAAGTGTATTCATGTTTCTTTTTCGCGTTGCAGAAATCCGGTTCATGCAGTATTCAAAATTGGTAATTTTTCTCTGAAATCGGCTTGTTAGAAACTGGATGTAGGTATTCTATGCAATTCCGGTTTGACATTTATTCCGCACGTCAATTATATTATTCCTAAGGCGTATAAAGTTCTGCCGTACATTAAAAGGAATTGTTTAGAATTTTCTGCCCCCAATACATTTAAAATCATTTTTACATCATATGTTAGATCTAAGTTGGAATATGCCGCTATTATTTGGTGTCCTCACTCCAATATTCATATTTCACGTATCGAACGGGTGTAGCGTGTGTTTGTAAAGTTTGCTCTTTTTCCATTTAGATTTAAAGAATATCCCCCAACCTACAATTCAAAATGCTTATTACTTGGGTTACAGACATTAGAATGTCGTCGTAACTTCCAGACAGCGCTTTTTGTTTTTAATATAATCGATGGTTACATAGACTGTTCCAATCTTTTGGCACAGATTCCATTTTACGTTCCTCCAAGGTCTCTCCGGCGAACACATGAATGAATATGCCTTGAAACAAGTTTCCAATCAACTCATAGAGTTTGACTCATCTCAATATTTGTTTCGATTATATCTTAACAGATTTCTAAGATTATATAATTCTATTTTAAATTGTTTATAAATAGTATATACTCGTATATTATAAAATTATTACTGGTTTGCCATTGTTAGTCTGTAAGGCAATTTTGTTCCATAGACTCAAATAAATAAAATGAAAAAAATATATGCATCCCCTTTCTATCAACTGCATCACCTGCATGATTGTTATGTCAGCTTCATATATATGAATGCCGTCAGTCAATCGTATAGAAAACATTTTTAATAAAGAATTAGAACATTACTAAAGAATTAGGACACTCATGGCCCTTAAGTTAATCACCAATATTTTGGGCTTTAGACTTTGTTTTTTTGTTTCTTTATTTCTGCTATCATAATAATTTTCAGTTTAGTGCACGTGAATATCCTTCGTATGACCATCTGTTCTATTTTTAATTGCGGCTACTTCGATGCGCTGGCGAACACTACGATGTACCGGGCGATTTTATAATGTCCAGTAAAAACTTCTCAAATTGATGTTCGGAACCGTCATTATACTGTAGATCCCTTTCAGTGGGTCAAAACATTGAATGTTTGTGTGCTCACTGGTTGCGAGCTGTGAGCTGATTTATAACCCATTCGTGGAATGCAAAGGTATTTACAATTTTTTTTTAATAGAGCTGCTTATAAGGCCACCGCATCCGATCCTAGACTTGTATAAAAGTTAAATTTTAGCAACAGTTGTTACATACTTACTTAAGCCCCATCAGTACCTATATTGGCATGTCGTTTTGGATTACTTTATTTAATGACCTTCTCAAATTATCTATCATCAGACGAATATCCAATGACAAAGCTGTGGAGTATTTTCACAATGATCAGAGGTTGGGTCTTTTTGTGAAATTCTGCATGATTTTTTGGTTAATTCCAAGTTTACAATGTACAAGTTATGTCCCTTTTTGGTATAGAACTGAAAAGAAAATATTGATGAATTCTATCCAGACCTAAAGCATGGAATGTTATTCGATCAGAGGTTGGGTTTATTTGTGGAATTCTGCATGATTTCTGGTTAATTCCAAGCTTATAACGTACAAGATATAACACGTTAGTTAGTACTCGTCATTGATAGTAATTCTAATAAATCTGGAATGTTGAAACGATTGTGTTTTTGAATGTAAAGTTTAATGTTACCGGTTGGCATAGCAAAGCAAAAAAAAAAACTCTGTCGATGTCGTCAATGTGTACAACGGCTACACGTGGTTGCTTTCGTTCATCATCTTATACTTCTTTAAATTTTTCTTTAATAAAACATTATTTCATCATTCGGTATCGTAGTCGTCCGGTTTAAGTATTTGTTCTGATGCCACATTTCTTACATCTTATAGGAAACTATGGATTCTTTATTTCGTTAAAACACCTTTTACTTCCAAGAACTAATTTTTTCCTTTCAATGGGACAGCATTGTTGTACAGAAATATTACATTGTTAATTAAGGTCCCATTTCAAAGTTTTGAAAAACTTGAATGAAATTCAAGGCTCATAAATCAACCCAAGATGTTGTTTTGACCTGATCGTTATAAATTTTATGGCCAAAATCTCGAAAGTATCGGAGGAAAAAGGATTTTCCTTTTTGTTACACAATCGGCCTGACAGATTGGCAGTTTTCAATTCTATTCGAATACTTATTGTAACAAGAACACCAAGTTTATTAAGATTACTGGTTATTGTTTGACCTCCGTTCAAATGAAAATTGATATATTGAAGAAAACATATTTCACTAATCCGTAGTGAATTGAATTGTTAAATTCCAGTAGCCGCCATAAGGTCACCAATTTTAAAAGATTTTTAAATTGTATGCAATTTTACAATTTTCTCAAGCTGCAATGAACTCGGTGATTTTAGGAAGTCATGTTATTACATAAATTGCTTAATAATAAAAGGAAATAGATTTGCTCTTGTTTTTCTTTATTTTCAAGTGAAGAAATATAGTAGAGCAAATAGTTAACTGCAAACAATTTAATTAAGCGAAAAGAGAAATTTCCATTTACAGCAATTTAAAATGAATTAAACTGTTTGTTTGTTTTCCTTAGTTTGTTCGTTGCCGTCTTCCGTAACCTCCTTTCTGCAACTAATTGATGGAAGCGATATTGTAGCAGCATCGATCAGGCAAATGCTGTTAAATGTACGCCTGCTGACAGATAAGATCCGGTATAAGGCAACATGCAAATTAACAACAAATTGTCGTATATAATCACTATACATGTCCACCGAGTCAGCTGTTAACATCCTGAATTTTTAAATATCCACCAGTGAATAAAAGACACAAAACTGATACAATTCCGCATTGATTACCACGCAACTGTGGCAAATATGCTCAGTTTGTGTTAGCATTATGTTGAAAGAGCAGAGTGGCAATTAACGAGATTTGCATGACATATGCCAAAAACAACATGCAACAATCAACGATAACAGCAGCAACAGAAACAGAAACAGCAACTGCAACTTTGTAATGAAAACATAAATAACAGAAATGAAAAGAAATCAATTAAATTTTCATTGAGATCTCTTGGCAAAAAGGCAATAAATTAAGGCTTGTGTATGCAAAAAAAAAAAAAGAAGAAACAAAAAACCAACGAAAGTAACTCTTCTTGAATGTTGCCTGTTGCGGAAAAATATTATCGCTACACATGCCACTTCCAAAAATAAAAAACAACAGCGAAACAAAACGCTTTCACTTTTTGTTCAACTTTTGTATGTTACTGTAATCTCTTGCCTGTTGCCCGTTGCCTGTTGCCTTCTCCCCTTCTCTACCCCTTCCCCCCCCACAGCAAACATATTTCGCTACTTGTCTGTGGCATACAACACCATGAACTGGTGAAATGTTGAAAGTTTGGCCAGCGTCAAAAGAATTTCTTCCAACAAGAAGTTAAGCGATGCAGAGGCATTCCATTTCTTTGTTATTAATACACAAGTAAAATGATAAGGTGCGGAATCGCCATCAGCAACGAAATAACAAAAACAAAAACACGCAAAATAATATCCAACATCTTGGACCATAAAACACTTGGTATCTAACTGGCTGATGAAGTAAAGTAAGTGTTCCGTCTTCTACAGAGATCTTGCATACTTGTTGCGTCTGATTAATGTAGCCGCCGCTGGCAGAAGCAGCGGCCTTAGCACACGGTGGCAGCATCATTTCCAAACTTTGTCTCAGCCTTAACACAAGTTCCAGTAGTTCCAGCAGTAAATTACAGCCCGCAACTAGCAGCGCAGTGGAATCTACCATCGCGATCGCCTAAACACACAAACATTTTATTGAATGTAATAAACACGCACGCCACCGAGTGCCCCTGTGATCCAATCGTCCGTCCATCTGCCTGCCCATTCATCTGCTCCTATCTGTAGCCAGGTCCGTCGATGTGCTTGTGACCCACTTTGCATACCGCCACCAACCCAACCACCTTTACTTGTGGCATTGTGGACACACTTTATTTATCACGTTGTTGTTGTTGTTGTTGTTGTTGCTGTTGTTGTTTCTTTCTCCTCTCTTCTTTCTGGGTTATAGTGGTCGGTTTTATGGTTTATCACAAAACTTATATATCATTTTGGCCAAGTTTTCATTTTTAGTCAAATTGTTGCAACAATTTCTACAGATTTTACATTTAAATACACAAGAAATTAATGTTAGAATCCATCGTCACAATGTTAAGAAATAGAAGCTTTCAACCAGGGGATTTAATTTCATTCGTACGTATAGCGAGCTCAATCTCAGCGGACAAAAGACTTAAGACACGAGCGTTAAATACTGTAGTAAGACAAAGTGTTACTGATACTTACGCCAGAGTGGAGTGTCCAACTTGTGTGGCTCTAAAGGAAGCATAATCTTTAAAACAAATCATGGAATTGTAGTTGAAAATGTGTTATCGAGTTACAAGCTAAACGAATAGACAATGACAATTTTAACACCACATGTGGGAGGCAGTTTCTTATAGAGACTGCCAAGTGATAGTTGACGAAAAGGCCGTCTAAATTCTATCCCCAAAAGACGAAACCGAAGACATTCATCAGGGGGACTCAAGTGTAGGTTTTGAAAATAGTCTAAGATACAGTTACAGTAAACGGTTGGTGAAGATAAATATATAACTCCCGAATCTGCAATAGGCTGATCAATCTGATTTTCAAAAACCGGGTTTGCGCATTTTTACACCACAAAAACAAAAAAACAATGGGTTTTTAAACTATAGGGTGATCTTTTAGTCGTAGTTCTGTTAAAACCCGAATAAAACACTCAAATTTGCATCATATATTAAAATTTTCTATTGGAATGGATAAATTGATTAATTTTTAAAGATAATTTCATGTAACTGTTGTCCGCGGCTTCCTCTCTAAAAGTCCATTCGGAAGGTCCAATTTGTCGTCACTTTTTCGAGCATTTCGGCCAGTATTCCACGAATAACGCGTGTTATGTTAGCCTGCAAGGCTTCAATAGTGTTCGGCTTGTCCACATAGACTAACGACTTGACATAACCCCACAAGAACTAATCAAAAGGCGTTAAATCGCAAGATCTTGGGGGCCAACTCACAGGGCCAAATCTAGAGATAAGCTGCTTACCAAATTCATCGCTCAACATATCCATTGTTTCACGAGTAGTGTGGCATGTCGCACCGTCCTGATGAAACCACATGTCAACCAAGTTCAACTCACCAAATTGGGGCAAAAAAAATGGCGTATCATGGCTCGATCTCGTTCGCTGTTGACGGTTACGTTTCTTCCACAGACGTCTCTGAAGAAAAATGAACCGATGATGCCACCAGCCCATAAACCATACCAGACCGTCGTTTTTTCGAGATGCATCCGTAATTCATGTACGGCATGTGGCTGTTCATCACTCCAGATCCGTATCCGTTCAGCAAGAAATGAGTCTCATCGCTGAACACAATTTTTCGATAAAACAGCGCATTTTCATTGAGCTTTTGTAAGGCCCATTCACCAAAAATTAGACATTGTGGTAGGTCATTCGGCTTTAATTCTTGCGTGTGTTGAACTTTATGGGCATTCAAACCCAAATGGACGTGTAAAATTTTCCTTGTGGTTGAGTAACAAATGCCCAATCGCTGAGAACGGCGACGAATTGACATTTCGCGATCTCATTAACACTGGTCGCTACGGCTGCAATATTTTTTTCGGTATGCACTCAACGCATGCGAATCGATGGTTTTATGTCCAGCAAAGTAAATTTGATGCGAAATTTCGAGACAACAGCACGAATTGTTGATTTAGTAGGTGGATTATGACGACCATAAAATGGTCGTATCAAATGATGCACATTTGCCACAGAGCAGGAATTTTGATAATAAATTTCAACAATCTGCAATCGGTTTTCCATGATGAAATATCAGAGTAGCATGCTCTATATATATATATATATATATTATACACTCTTCACTTTTTGACGTTTGGACGCCATTACCAACCAGTGCTGCCAACCTGAAAAACTTAAATCTAAAAAAATCACGCTATATGAATGTTGTAATTTTTCGGTTTTCACATAAACCTTTAAATTTGCAATATTTGGGAGGTATCGCATATAACGACAGCTAATAAAACAAGGAATAAGAGGAGGCAGAACTTGGGCCTATGTTTAAGTATTTACAAGTTATTCTGTATTGCCTCAGTATAAAATTAAATAGCACAGTAATGCAAAAACACGGAAATGGGAAAAAATCAACAATTGTATCTGTTCAGTATAACAATTAATACAGTTTGTCAAAAAGGTGCAGCTTAAAGGGATTGTCAATATATTTTTTGTTATTAAGTTGACACAACTGCCCTCTATACAGAACGCGGTCTCTCATTTACCTTGTTTGCAGTGCATGATTTTGTCAGGTCATATCAAGTGTCTTGCAGTTTTTACCGTGAATAAATATATCAATAAATCTAACAAAGAATTGATCCCAAAAATTTTGTATACCAAATATACCGTATACCGTTTTTCGGTTCCAATAGTAGAGTTAAATAAAACACACATAAAGCTATGATTTCAATGAAACATTACTTAACTATAATGCTTCGATTTTGCAATTGGGTACGAAATACAATGTTATTTAAATGACCGCCTTTAGAATGGTTGCAGCAGTGGATCTGTTTGAGGTTCCTTCAGCATTATTTTCGAAAAAATACGGCCCAGTGATACCTCCAGAACATAATGCGCACTAAACAGTCACTTTTTCCGAATGCAAGGGCTTTTCTACAACCACTTCTGGGTTTTTTGAGCCCCATATCCGACAATGTTGCTTGCTGACGTAACCCCTAAGTGAGAAATGAACTTCATTGGTGAAGAAAATTTTGTTCGATTAAAAGCCCACGTGTGAGTCACCACTTTTGCGGTAAATTTTAACTATTTTTAACCGTTCTTTGAGGGTTTGTTGAACGATCGATGTTCGTAAATAGCAAACCTTTCACTAAATAAATAACACTCAGATGACAGGTATTTAATAGCTGACAGCCCGGACAGACTGATGGTTTTGAAACTACTAAGTGGATAATCCTGTGTACCTAAAAAAGAATTGATCCCAAACATTGCATGTACTGCAAATACAATTTCATATGACAAATCATTGAAAATGTTACAGAAGGCTTGCGCTGAATCGACTTTATCATAAGACACAAAAATAAGCAAGTGCATTCAAAAGCGAAAGAGATATCGTGGAAGATTTGTTTCATTCTAGTCGGTTGCCAAACTGAAGTCAACATCGATAAATTCGAGGAAATGGTAAATGATCATTTAAGTTTAAGATTCGTATCATTTGATGCAGTTGTTTGAATATGAAACGCTTTAGCGCCCAAATAATTTCGAAAGATATGAATTTTCTTCAGCATCCGAATAATGTGAAGGTCGCCAAACTACTGCTAGAATGAGTCAATTCCGACCCCGAATACATAAAACGCTTAATTCATGTCATTTGAACCAATCAACAGGCCATAGAATAACGATGTCCAAATAAGACGAAACCGAAAAATACATCAAAATCGATAAAAAATCGAAATAATATTCACTGTTGTCTTTGATTGTCTCGGAATTCTTGTCAGTATATCAGATGCTAAATAAAGAATATTATCGGAGGGTTACACGGCATTTGAGAACGCAAATTCCTTGACAAGGTTCAAATTTGCGAAAAGGAAATGTTACGCGGCATTTGAGAGAGCAAATTCGTCGACAAGGGTCAGATTTGCGAAAAGGAAACTCATGGTTTCTGCTTAACGATGACGCGCCATCTCACGAGGCTATTATTGTAAACAAATTTTTGGCCAAAAACTCAACAAATTTCATCAAAGAACCACCAATTCGGAAGATATGGACTCCTTTTGAAAACTCAAATTATTACTTCGGAGTATTTTTAGTCGATGGAAAATATAAAAAAAAATCGCATTTGTTTTGATGATTGGTTAAATACATTATTTTAAAAGAACCAACTTTAAACGAATAAATTAAAATGAAATTCTGTACGTTATTTCAATCATTTTTAAAAAGTAACGTCCTTCTTAAAGAAGATCATTGGTAAAAATAAGCAGCATGTGGAATAGAATTAAACAAAGTGATATATGGAAATAAAGACAACAGATTTTCAACATCATCGATGTACTCTCTAGCATATTTGTAGAATGTTATGCTCTAAGACTTGTTAAATTCAATTCAAAGTTCTTGACATTGGAAGTGGAAAATGACGAAAAGCTACTTTGAGATATGAACATGAAAGATATCCAAGAATATACCTATAGTGAGTTTCATAGGAAAATATATAGATTTTATGTGCTTTTTTAATTAATTTTAAAAAAGAACGAATGGAAGCTAAAGCCGTGGTATTCTTGTCCGCGATAGTTCCTAATGGAATCCATTATGCAACAATTTTGTGGAGCATTTTTAATTGTACTTTTCTGGTGATATCTAAATAGTGAAATCCGACATCCGATTAAAATTTTGAAATAAATTTGGATGTTTTATGAAAATAATTCTTGGGAAATTCCAATAATGATAATAATCACACGGATTAACAAAGTGCAACATCTTTATTAAAATGTTTGATTTATCTCACACAACATCAAGAAGAAGAGTCAACACTTTGTTTGCCTGTAGAAAAAAGTGTACCCTGCAAAACAAAAAAAAAAAGTGGAAACTATTCAAAAATAATTATATTTTCTCAACTTCTAAAAATGCAATCCAAGCATATTTATCACTTTCAGGAAAACAGATTTGAAGCACTTCGAAAACCAAAAATAGTGAAGTACTTCAAACATTGATTTTTGGTATCGTGGAACATATTTCCACATCAACGTCAACTTTATTAATTCCTTCAAACGTACAAAGTTGCTCTATTTATACTAAAATTACTTATTCTAGAAAATGCTACAATATTTCAGAGAGAACACATATTTACATAATGGGTGCAACAAAGACAAACATATTTACAGAATAGTGTTGTTTATTATAGACTTAATTCTAGAATGTTCTGGGAGTGGTTTTGATGATCTTTCTAGTATATACACTTAGAGAAATTACACTCATATACTACAGATTTTATTTTCATTTATGCTCCTATGACAACTCTATATTTAAGTTTAAGTAACTAGCAGTAATCGCACCTCAGTGAAACTTCATTGGTTACGACATCGCCCTTGAAAGAGAACATTTATTCGCCCTTCTTTATACGATGACCGACACGCTAAGTCAGTTATTCTATTTGCAAATATTACACATTATAAATATTCAGAGATCAAGTAAAGCGTAGAATGTCCGTAAGAATGTCCGTACCCAGTACGGTGGATTGTAGACCATGGCAAGCTTCTACAGTACAAAATATTAGACGCTCTTCTAATTCAGTGCCAGCATATGTTATTTTATTTTATAGAGAGTACCAAATACGGGGCAGTTTGTTTAAGAAACGATTTTCAATACACATAAAACACAATTAAAAAAAAATAATTACTTTGAATAATAAAAATTTTTACCCAAAAATTTGAATTTGTATTACATCTACATTACTTGTGACTATGTAGGGTAGGGGCATCATAAAATAGTGTTTCCCTCTTATGACAACTCTAAGTCAATTTCATTGGTGATTATGAAATTTTTCACCACTTTCCCATCACAAGTTGTGATGAAAATTTGATTCTTTGGATGCACTTTTTTTTTGCTGGGTGACTACACAGCAGTCTGCTACTTGGACTTTTAACAAGTAAGGTAATCATTTGCAAAAAGAAACGTCCATTCCCTAAATTTGTTTTCAAATATGTTATATACTGAAGAGCTTTTATATTTGTTGTTATTTTACAATAATTAAAAACGTTACTCATTTAAAAATGTTGACAAATAAATGCGTCAAAATTTATAATGCGCTTGAAAAATTTGTTACTCCCATATTTCAGTTGAGTGTCATTTTGACAGTTTTTATGATTTATTGAAATGTTCAAATATTCGAAAATAAATGTATTTGATGGATTTTTGTTTATTTTAGCACTAACATTTTATTGATGAAGTTTTCTTGTGGTATTCCTTTGTGGTTTTGTGTACGTTCCACTTACTGTCCCACAGCCTGAGGGCATTTACATTTCATGCTGCAAAAAAATCAACTTAGCGAATAAATCATCATTTGTAATTCCATTAATTCAGCTTTCGCTTAAAATGTTGTTTAAACATTTGCCTTCCATTCATAGTGTTCGCAATAGTTGACTTGTTTAACACTCTTAGAGCATTTGAATTAAATAAAAATTGTAACAATAGAAGAAAGAAAGAAAGTAATTCATTCCACGTATAAAAAGAAAACTGTTTCTGCTCTGAAAACCAAGAAATTAAAGCTGTTGTTAAAGTAACCCCTAATTTCTACATGCCCAGAAGATTTACATCGCGAAACAAATCTTCAATACCAGGAGCGTGAGGAGGATCAGAGAAGAGCGGTAAAAATTACAAGATAATCTGGAGGTTACGGGCAATTATTGTGAACTATTTATGCCTGGTAGAGCATAAAACTAATGGCGTCTGCTGAATATGGACATAATTGTTGATAAATTTAAGTCTAATGAAATTGTCTGTATTCAATCTTTAAGTTGGTGCGTTTAAAGTCAATGAATGCGAATAACTCTTTGGCCCCCATGCTATTCATGCATTATATGAAATCAGTTTTGCTTGTTTATTTTATTTCATTCACGTTATTTCCTTCTTTGAAATCTAATAACAGATTTCAACATTCATGTACAGCAAAAATTGTCAATTTCACATTGTAAGCCTATTAATTTATCAATTGTCTTACATAACATAATTTGATAAAAAAAAAACTTGATAATTTCGTTTTTGCTTTGTGAAACAATTAATTTTGCAATACTCCGTCGTTGTTGCCGTTGATTTTCTTCTTCTTTCAATGAAAGTGAGCATTATTAATTAGGTGCAGTAAGTCGGCGTGCGCCCATGCGCAGTGTAAAAGAAAGCCCATAAGCTTTAAGTAACATCTGTTTTAAGTAACATCTGCTTATGAGTTAATTCGAATTCGTTCAGAAGATATTCATATATAAATAAATATGCAGTTCGCTTGTTTTATTGCCAAAATCGATTATATAATCGACTACGCCATAGGTGGTGAAATGTGTGTGCCAACAGCAGAATGGAAGGGGTGGATCTGTTATATCATAAAAAGTAAACAGGCAGTGAGTTCAAATAAATCAAAAGCCCAAATAAAATCTTAATAAAAGCAAATGGAAATTATTAATGATTACATGAAAATTTGGTAAGAAACAAAGTTTTCCGAAATATTGCAGGAAGTGTTTAAATTAACTTTATACTAAAGACAATTTCAGGGTAGCATAAACAATATACTATTGTGTCCGAAAAGTACAAATTGAATCTCAGAAACATTTTTTTCCAAGTCGGTAGTTGCGTGTTACATATCTGTGAAAAAATGTTATCTCATAAATATAATTAGCTATTGAGTTACGAGGACGGTCTCAAAACTAGCCAACCTGACGTACCAGGACGTAGGTGCCAGTAGCTTGGAAGAAATTATTTTGATTAAAAGTGTCAACCTTATAAAGCATATGTTTTAAGTTTCAAGGCGCCACGTTGTTTAGTATTTTTATTTGAACCATCATAACCAAACGATTTCAGTGAATTTGTAAACGTGGGTAAAAATTGAGTTATGGAAATATTGAACCTTAATTCGATATTATCATTTGAAAGGTCTCAGTCCAAAATAAAAGCCGAGCTATATTCGTATACAACAGTAAAATATTGAATAGCAGAGTTTAAACGAGGCCGTACGAGCAGACAAAACTGCTGTCAAGACGAACACCGTAGTGGTCGACCAATTGAGGTGTCCACGCCAGACGCGGTTACGAAAATCCATAAAATGGTGTTGGATGATCGTTCGCTGAAGGTGCGTTAGCTAGTTGAAGTGATAGGCATTTCAAAAAGAGTTATAGATCATATATTGACCGAAGATTTGAAGATGAGAAAGCTTAGTTTACAACTATGTAGTATTGGGTAGCAGGAGTTTAAACGAGGTCGCACAAGTTGCTAAGACTGCTGCCAAGACGAACACCGTAGTGGTCGACCAATAGAGGTGTCCACGCCAGACACGCTTAAGAAAATCCACATAATGGTTTTGGATGATCGTCGGCTGAAGGTGCGTGAACTAGCTCAAATGATAGTAGCTTCAAAAAGTGTTATGCATCGTTTATTGACTGAAGATTTGAAGATGAGAAAGCTTAGTTTACAACTGCAAAATGTTGGGTAGCAGAGTTTAAACGAGGCCGTACGAGCTGACAAAACTGCTGCCAAAACGAACACCGTAGTGGCCAACCAATTGAGGTGTCCAAGCAGGACACAATTAAGAAAATTCACATAATGGTTTGTATGATCGTGCGTGAGCTAGCTGAAATAATAGGCATTTCAAAAAGTGTTATACATCGTATATTGACTGAAGATTTGAAGATGAGAAAGCTGTGCGCAAGGTGGGAGCCGTGCTTGCTTTCAATACAGCTCAAACAGCGTCGCAAAGATGTTTCAGTAAAGTGTTTGGCGATGTTTCACCGCAATAAAAAACAATTTTTTCATCGATTTATAACAGCTGATGAGACATGGGTTGACCATGGGTTGGGAAATAAATTAAAATTTCACACACCTGATGCTTATTAGTCTTAACACTCGGCATTTTTGCAAGAGAAAATATAAAATTGCTAATATTTTTTTTTTGGTGCGGCCAGAAATTCGGTTTTACAACATGAGATTTCACAACTGACAATTTCAAACGAAACTTTCTGGTGGTTGTCTCTTTTGTAAAACGATGGAGACCTGTTCGTGTTGCCAATAATTATGATTATATATATTTGATCTCCCGATATATTCCCTCTTTTTATAAGCAACCGAAATCTCTGGATAGCAAATTATATTGAATTTAAATATATTTAACAATCTATTGTTATTGCTTGTAATTATAATCCCGTCACAATTCGTTGTAGTGTAATAAATTGTGACAAACCGAGGTTTCTTCTATACGATATACAACAAAAAAAGGTGCAGTACCAAACTGAATCATAATATCCGTAATATGAATTCATTTTTCATTAAATTTACTATCTACATTTCTTGCCTTTTGTTGTTATAGAAGTTATATTCGGTTTTGAAGAATTGCATCAACAACTAAAAAGCAAAAAATGATATAGCCGGATAACACATAGCCGCATCAGCCGCATGAGACAATGAAATTATTGACTCCAACACTTTCTGACTGATGTCCACCGTGGTTGCCGTCCGCGTTGTTAATTTCTTTTGAGCTCAAAGCCCATCCGTCTTTGCATTTCTGGCGTGACCGCTGATAATGCGTAACTAAATGTTATTGAGCCATAACGTAATTTTTAATGCAGTTTTCGGCATTTCAATAGTCAACACCAATGCAATCTCTTGCAACATCTTCAATACGAGTATTTTACTTTGGTCTTTAACAGTTGCCTCATAGGATTTTCTCGTGCACAAACAAAAAAAAAAACACATCATCTTGAGCACACACAGTGATTTGCGTAATGTGATTTATAACTAAAACAAACTAAAAATTAAGTTATTTACGAAATTTTAATATTGCCGGTTTATATCAATGCGTTTGTAATAAATTTTCTGAAATTACAAATGAATAATTGCGTAAAGATGACTCGATAAATGAAAAATGTGGCATTTTGCGCTCGTGTCTTAAGTCTTTTATTTTCATAGGATTAATTTGCATGTATTGTCGATATATAGCATGTATATATATATGTATGTATATGTACAATAAAAGAAAACCGAAAATACTAAAAAATCATACAAAACTATTGGGCCAAGTAAAACTTTGCCATTGTTAACGTAGAATGACTCTTATTCATGAATTATGAAATAATAACCGAAATGATTACTTTGTGTTTTGATAAGATTTGACCGTGAGTGAAGTATGGAAATCCAATTGTTAATTAGTAAATGTTTTGTGAAATCTCTTAATATTAGGAAAGTTAATGCAAAATATGTAATTTTTGAGATACAAAACTCAATTCAACATTCCGACACTAAATCTAAATTAACATTTTGATTCAATTTGTTATGATCAACTACCTACATATATAAATATATGTATATGTCTAACCAAATTCACATATTCCACTTTTGAATTTTCGACACCCGTATCTTTTATAATAATTACAATGAATTGATTTTATCAGAAAACACAGATTCTGAATCTTCATTCAATCTTCATTAATCGGTTTAGTAATAATTTCTAATTAAACCGAATCATATTTCTCGTTAAGTGTCCCAAATAAAATATTTTCAAACGAATTTTCACGCCGTAAACTCTCTTTTATGTCTTCTAATGACTGTAAATGGTTACCTTGAAGTGGTAATTTGAGTTTTTGAAAAGCAAGAATTCATCCGGAGCCATAGCAGTCAAATACAATGATGGTTCGATAATATTTGTTTAGTTTTTGGCCTAAAATTGGTTGGCAATAACTAAAGCTTCATCGTGGGCCAAAATTTATGAGTTCTTTTTTTCAACATATCCGGCTTTTTCAAAGAACTCGCTCTCTCACATGCCGAGTAAAACTTAGACAATATTTTTGTATTTATTACATGACCTTCATCGCGATAATCCAAAAAAGATTCAATACCCTGAATTTTGGTCAATTTTGACGCTTTTTTTTCTTTTCGTATTTGGCGAAGTTGGAAAGCGCCATTCTGAAGCTTTCTGACTTGTTTGTAAACCCATCTTTAATCATCAATCGTTGTGCGTGTGAAGAATGCGGATTCGGAAGTGTCTCTTTCTAGTATGTCTTTAGCGACTTTGATGCGATTTAGTTTTTGAAAGAAATTCCAGATCTTTTGGTTTTTGTCTGGAGGCAATCCGTTTCACACCCAAACGATCGTATGAAATGGTATGAATTTTTTACATGAGACACAGACACAGAGAGTTCAGCGGCTATCTGTTTCAAACTGAACTTGCGATTTTCACTCAGCATTTCCTTCGCTTCGTCAGTTGAAGACGTTGATGAAATATAAATGATTCGAGAAAGAATTATACCAATGAATGTATTTTCTAATGGAGTTCCATAATGTACTCGTGATTATTAAAAAATATTGAATAATACGAATTTTCATTTGAAAACGTAAGAAATCACCTTATGTTAGATATGAAAAAGAGACTTTTTGGCACGTCTATTAATCCGGCGAAGAAGTGTCACAAGTTGCCAAAATTGACCCACTGTTGAAACATTATCTCTGAGAGGCCCAATTGATCTCTGGAAAAATGTACGCTTTTCAATATTTTTTTAGTAGTTTTACCATTTGATCGTTAATTGAAAAACCAAAACTAATTGACAGATACGAAGAAGGACAGCCCCAATTAATGCAGTTGGGTGAGAAAGCGAACTAATTATGTTTCTCGAAAATGTGCTTTAGTTGGCTATTCAATCCTTTACTTGGTTAAAAATATGACTTTTTTTTACAGAGAAAAGGACATTTGATTAAATATTTATAATAAGAGTACCTTTTCAATACTTCCGCTATATTTGAAGTAAATCCGAAAATCGCCTACAACATTGCGTATAGCAATTCAATGTGGATGACGTATAAATTCAGGTCCAGCTGAATTTTTGCCCTCTGATATTCTGTGAAATGAAAATATTCTAATCATTCAAATTACAACAAATGACGAAAATGTTCAACATTTTGAAAATATTTAAAATATTTTTGAATTTATTTTCTAACTTCAAAATAGCGCGATTTTGGTTTTTATTTCGGTTCAAAATCATAATAATAGCATGTTACTCAAAAACTTGCGAAATTGATTATACTCACGCAACTGACTGAGCTGATAGCTATTTCAATTGAGTTATATTTGACTTATGCTCTTAGTTAAGGACATTTTCGTACTTGTGGGCAAAACTTCTCAATTATTTCCCGAATTTATATGATGTTCAAATGTTCAAATTTGTAACATTTCAAATATTAAAAATATTTAGGCTGTTCTGAATGTATTCAAATGTTCTACACATTACAAATATTCAAAATATTCAAAGTATTGGGAATACAAATAAATCTTTGAAGTAAAATGTCAGATTGTAAGATTAGACATCTATGAATGCCACAGCCGTGTAATATTTGCAATTTTGTGTCAACATTAAATTTCTGTTTGTGTGAAAATGCCGACTTTTCAGCCGAATAAGCGTTATATGCGAGAACTTGTGATTTACTACCTGAATTTGAAGAGATTTACAGCTGAGGCGCATTGACTGATTATACCTATAGAAGCATATGGTGAGGCTACTTCAAGTGAGACAAGATGTCGTTCGTAGTTTCAAAAGTTTAAGAACGGCGAATTTGACGTCGAAGAGAAGGGATATACAGGAAAATCGAAAGTGTATGAAAACGCGAAATTGAAAACATAATTGCAGGAAGGGTTCACCGCAAACCAAGAAGAACGGCAATCACTTTGGAGGTAAATCAACAAGAAATTTTACTTTGTTTAAAAATGTTGGCAATGATTTCAAGAGAGGGAAATTGGATCCCCCACACGAGCAGATGCCTAGAAATGTGGATGTAGATGATTTACACAGGTGAAAAGCTGTTTGTTAGACATAAACCAAAATGTTTTTCATATCGTGTAGTTCCTGATAATGAAAATGAAGCCACTACTGATAATCCAAAGAAGAGGAAATCATGGTGACCACTTAGCAATGCTTGAATGTTGACAGCTAAGCTGAGTAATCATGAATAAACGGATGTGGTGTATTTGATGGAGTCAACCTAGTATCATATATTATGACTTAATCGAACTAAACTAAGCCATTAGTAAGGTCCTCCACTGAATATAGCTGATAAGATTGAGTTGAAGCACTCAAGAAAAAAACTTCCACTACTATACTCAAGATACGACAAAATTATTCCATTGCATGATAATGTTCTTTCACTTTTGCGCTCAAAACTTACTTATGAACGCCCTATCAGGAGGTCTTACACAACTCACCGTATTCCATCGGGTAACAGATATTATCAGATATTATTCCATCTTGTTACTATCGCTGACATAGCCTATCTGAATATCGCTTTACACTGTATTAAAATGCCAAAAAATTAGGTCAATTCTTGGACTGTCTCAAAAGATGAGGTTTCTGCCAACACAGTATTCGAATGCTGCCAAAAAAATGGAATAAAGTGGAACATAGCGATGAGATAATATTATACAATATGCGGGGTTTTCCACAATATATGACCAAATTTTTGACTGAACACGTGTGAGGGGGTTATTTGTATTCGTAATATTATTCAAAATATTCAAAAATTCAAGAATTAGAGATGATAAGAATGATCAAAATATTCCAATAAATTTAGATAAATAACTATGCGAATAATCAAATCATTCACAGCTTCATTTATTCTTATTGTATTCTATTTTCTCGATTTTGCTAACAACAACAACCTTTAAATTTTACTGATACGAATACCATTCTTATTAGTTGTTTGTTGCTTTCGAAAAATTACAATTGTTGTGATAAAGGGGTGAAATCATAGTTCAAGAAACTTTATTTCTGCTGTGGTCAGTATAACTTGCAAAATCAAACATATTGTAATGAAATTGAAGAAGAGAAATAAAGTCATGAATAAGAATTGCTCAACCACAAAAATAATTAGTTGCAGGTAAGAAAAAGAAAAGAAAAAAAACAACTGAAGAATAAATTTTTAAGCCATTAACAGCAAAAACAATTTTTAATAGAATTGTGAAAACGCATTATAAAAATAGTAACGATATACTGACCGATAATGCAAAGAAAAGCATAATAGTGAATTCACAACGAATTCAAAGATATCTATTATAAAATATTATATAGAATAAATATACAAGTCGTTAAAAGATACATAAAGAAAATTATATGGCGAAGCAGACTTCATGATGGATTAGTTATTGTTACAGATTTATAATAATAATTGTCTGCCCAATCTGCGTGGTTGTAGGACACTAAATACTTGATTGAAACCCCCTTCTTAGGTACTACACATATAATTCTTACTTAGCTCACCTAACCTAAAGACGGAAAGAGAAAGGGCGCATTTTCTTATCGTAACCTACACTTCTCAATTCACCCACTATTGTCAACCACTCTTGTCTAATATTCTTTTTTTGGTGATATGCTATAAGAAACCACCCTTCTTATCTCTGTTACTTCGTTTGAGTCTCTGTAGCGCCCCATAGGAGAACATTCATATGCAGTGCGGATAAACCCATGCATACGGAGCAAGGGCGCATTTTCTCGACCGCCATTTGAAGGATCCACATATCATCTTATCATCACCCGCGTGGTTCTTTACACGCTAAACCACTCTTCTGATGATAAGCAAGACGCTACAAAAGACCACATGTATAATCTTTATTGCATTGCTTTATGTCCATCTCTTTGACGTCCCATCATATAATAATCGCATGTAAGCAAATCCATGTGAACATTTGTGAACCGTTATAACATGTGGAACTTGAGAGTAGTTCGAATTTATATTCTATTTCAATGGTTTCATTAAGATATTATATAGTAAGGACCTAGTTTTCATGTCAATAGGAGAGGTCATAAACGGAAAATAAGAAAATACTATATTTTTTCTTTCACAGATAAACCCTTTAAGCATTTAAAGCCAAACCTCCAAAAACGAATCAGACGAGTTCTTTTCGCTGTGGCTCAAAATATGACAGCAAATCGAAGCAAATTCCTGCATAAATACATCGATAAAGCAACGTAGCTGTCTCCTAATCACAGTACGAGAGATCAGCTTGAACACTTGGTAATAGATGCTGCCAGTGCCATGGATATAGGTGTTATCCATAGTGCAAACATAGACTCCCATCACCATCTGGTTAAGGTGCGCACAGGATTGAGCTGATCGGAACAAGTATGAGACCAAGCTAACACCAAATATAAATAGACATTGCTAATCTGCATACTCCGAGCATAGTCATAGCCTACTATACCAAAATCTATTAACTGCTGCCACAAAACGCCCCTAATACTGATGTTCCTGATACACAGTGGCAGCGTATTATGCATTCTCTGGTGACTGCTACAAAACTCGCACTTTAGTATGAGAAAGGATACGATGAGAAATGTCGAATAGTTCCTGGCAAAAATGAGTGCAGCATACATGGCAATGCTGCAGCCAATTGTAATGTGAGCTATGAGGAAGTGTTTTAAAGTGGAGAGATAAGTTTGAGTGCCTAACTTCTAAGGCGGAAGAAACATTTGGAGAGTAAGGACATAGAAAAATACTTGGCCAGAGATGAAGCCTTAAAATTATGGTAAATAATTACAAGCGGAGGAATTGAACTTTCGTCCTATAAAGACAGCGAATGAAATGTTGTCACAGATATGCTGAATAGGCTGCAATTATGGAAAGAGCATTTCTATAAGCTATTAGAAATACCACATACTACCAATAATGACACAGATTGAGCAGCACTGAAACAAAACAAAACGCAATTTGTCTGATAGAAAATCTGTTCAGTTATTGAAATTTAAATGTATTATGCCCTACGTTCACAAAAGATGATCTAAAGCTAGATGATGTAACAGCTACCGTGGTATATTGGTATTATACTCATCAATGATAAGGTTCTAACCGGCATCATATGCGAAAGGCTAAAACTTATTCGAGCTGACCATATTATCGACATCTGACTAGATATTCATACCACGACCAAATCTGGGGAAGGCCCGGAAAAAAAACAGATTGATACATAGTATCCTTTCGCCTACTACAAAGCTAACATCGACATTCCAATCCGTTAAAAACTGTGTGACGTCGTGGTCGAGGTTGTTGTATGCTCATAGGACAACAAAGACTACTGGGAAGTCTTTAGTTGAGGTGGGCAAAAGTTTTAATGAGTCTTTTTACACCAAACAGGGATTTAGACAGAGCGACAGCCTATCGTTCGACCGCCTCTACATATAGTTGGAGATGGTTAAGAGATATCCACATTTGCCCCAACTGGTATCTTCTTTATATCGGTAATATATTCATTATCGGTAAGGTTTTACTGCGGTCTTTTCAAGCTTGAGATTACATATTCACACTATGGAAAATTATGGGGAAAACTAAAGGAAAGTAAGTAGATCCATAACAATATTCTGCCGATTATAAAGCTGCCTTCAACATTCTTATCCGTTAAAAACTGTACGATTATGCTGCCATTTCTTTCTTTAATAAAAGCTATAAGTTGCCATATGCCAATGGTATAGACATTAGCGGTGAGATGTTACGACAGTCTGCTCTAATATTGAGAGGGAATCAAGCAAAATTATTTGTATTAACAAACAAAGAGTCCATTGATTTAGGATGTTGTGTGAACGTTGGCAACTATAAGTTTAGAGCGGGGGACAAATTCATTTACCTCATTGCCGTTATGAATAAAATTTATGATATCATCCTGAAGACTAAGAACAAAATATTGCTTCCTAGCAGATGTTTCCATGGATTAAACCTGCGATTTAATGACGCAGTTCTCTCAAGACGACCAAAAATTAAAATGTACAAGACGTTGATTTTATGATTGACGACAGTCTGCTCAAACATTGAGAGGGAAACAAGCAAAATTATTTGTTTTAACCCACAAAGTGTCCACTCGTTTAGGATGTTGTGTGAACGTATAAGTTTAGAGTGGTGGACAAATTCATTTACTTCATCGCCGATACAAATAAAATTTATGATATCATCCTGAAGACTAAGAACAAAATATTGCTTCCTAACAGATGTCTCCGTGGATGAAGCCAGCAGTTCTCTCCCGACGGTCAAAAATTCAACTGCACCGGACATTGATTTTATGAATCATCTCTGAAAGTCTTTGAGAGAAATATACTCCGGAAAGTACATGGACTAATCGTTGTTAACGGGGAGTATGAGCGTCGTATGAACTATGAGTTGTTCCAGCTACCATGGAAATATAGGGTGGTCAGGTGCATCGAAATGTAGCGATTGTGTTAGCTAAGCTAAGGTGTTCTAATGGACAAAAACGCTCTAGCACGAAAAGTGTTCGACTAAAAAGCTCCATGTACGGAAGGGCAAGTAGTGAAGGAAGAACAAGACTTACGAATAACTCTCAAATGAGCAGAAAACCGAAGAGCTTGGGATTATTTTTCACATGTGACGTAGAATACATAAGAATCTATATTATAGTCATCATCTAGCTTATATGTACTTTAGTCAGCTTTTGTCGCTTGTACTCTTTTCCACTTTTTCCTTTCACCAACATTTCGACGAACAGATTTACCTTTTGTAGCTCCCTTCCCGTCATGTAGTCATAATAAAACCCATAATCACACTACCATTCCACAATCCATTTCGAGGCGATGTTCTGCTTAAGTGATTCTATAGTTTTGTTTTCTGCTTCTTCGACTCCATGCAGTACCCCAATCGCCAAAAGTGAAGAGTAAAATGTTGTTAACACAGAATAAAAAAAGAGAAAAAAAAAAATGAAATTATAATTTCAAGTAAAAGAAGCGTAGAAATTTTTATTGCCTCAGCTTATATTGTTGTAGTTATTATTAATGTGTTGCCGCCAACAACGTTGTTGTTATTGTTGTTGTCTTTGTTGTTGGTTACGCTTTAAAGAGATATTGCAAAATTATAGGAAAAGTTCAAAATAATAATGATTACAAACAACCAAAAGCCGCTGAACACCAGAAAAAAAAAATCAGCTAAGAAGGAAACCAAAAAATAAAAAAAAAATTGTTTAAGCTCAAGCATAAAAACAAGTTTTAGAGATTATTTGAAGATTACAGATGCCAACCAAAAAAAAAGTACACTACAAAATACTGCTGGGTTGCCTGGCCTCGAAGTTAGAGCGAACAGTAAGCTGAAGTAAATGAAATTTGTTCTAAGGCTGCCGCGAACAACTTTCCCAAAATTGAGCACATTCTCTTGCAAATGATTTAGCCTTTCCTGAGGGATTAATCAGATTTAGATTTAATCAATTTGCAAAGATTTAAGGCATATTGTATGACATATAATTTGCAGAAAAATAATATCTGTTTATCGAAACTAAAGTGATTAGATGCTGTATTATTATCCCTAGTAGGCGTTACCGCTAAGAAACGTGCCTAAATACCCAAGAATTCTATAAATCCGACCAAGTAGAAATTGCATTTTGCATAAAAATAGAAAAAAAAATAATAAAATAATGAAAATATAAAATTGAGGACGATCAATGCACTGTTTAGTATTAGAATTATGTGCTGGCAAAAAGCTCATGAAGAACGATTTCCCAGTGGTTGTACTCAGATATACGTTTTATAGTAATTGTAACTGTGGTATTTGTTTTGCCAACTTTCCTGCGAAAGGTTTCTTCTTACAATGCTGGCAAAGCAGCTGTTTAAAACCTGATACTAAATAAAATAACTTGCCTACGTCTATTTTTGAAACTCTTGTGGTTCAGTGGAGTATTTTATAAAGAAAGTAAAATGTTATGTTATGTCTCCTTCTGAAACTCAGGTTCCAATTCACTATAGGCGATCTGGGGGGAACTTAGTCTTAATGAGGGTGTTGGAAATCAGGAGATCTGAGTTTCTATTCGTACTCTGTATCTAACTGACTTACGGAAAATTTATACTTTCTGGAAAAAACAGAGCTTAGGGATCTGAGAATTATATTAGTATTTATTCGAAAGCTGAGGGCGGCTTGATGGTTGTTGAAGTGCAAAGAGGCTCTTGCTCAAGCGGTATATATAATTTGATACGTCCAAAAATGGAATAGCCAGAAGGAAACATTTAAATTATCACGTATCATTTGGCCAAATGAGTTTCATGGGTATTTTAATCGATTGAGTGATGTCTGTCACGATGAATGCTGCAAACCTTTCTCAAATTTCCTAAAACTTACCACAGCCCAATGTTTTGCAATATTGTAGCCTGGGATTGTAAATGAGTTTGACCGGCCTATCCTTCCCAAACAAATTGACCGAATTTCCGAAATTCAATTTTGTCCTTGAAACTCAAAATTTTTCAATCTGCAGCTACTTGGATTTTTATATTATTCTCAGTAAAACCTAAAAAGTAGACCGGATAACAATGCTGTTTCTGGGATCTCCTACACGAATTACACAAAACCTCTATGCACCGCTGGATTGCCATCTAGGCATCACAAATAGTGTTTTTTTTTAATTTCATGGTTGGATAAGTGCGCTTTTACATCATCTGACATTAGTTCATTTTAGAATTCAACTTAACTGTAGTTATTCAATTAATTCGTTTCTAAAAACAAATCAAAAAATTTATTGTGTAATTAATTAAAATAATCAAAAATAATTATATTAAACAAAAAATATTTATGTAAACAAATTAGCTGTAGTAGCTGTAACAAACTTCTGCGACGTTTACAAAAAATACGAATTCCCTCGTATTCTATAAATGGGACATGGAAAAGATTCACACATTTAGAGAGTTTATTTCTTTAGACTCACTGAAATTCTACGACATTTTCAAGCTCACTGCACAGGACTCATGGCATAACGTGGATATCGAATGTAACTTTGAAGAATCACTTACTTCCTCACTTACAATTATTTCAATATTATCTTCTGATTTTACCGGATAATTAAACAAATTGTATATAACACTGAAAAAGTCATGCCATGTATAATAAAATGATTTTGTCTAATTGTTACAATAATTATTTTGTTATATTTTATTATATTTAGCAAGTGTGATTTATCAATTAAAAAAAAAAAAAAAAGAAACAGGAATCTTTGCCTCAGGGAATTCCATAATGCTTCCAAGGGAATATTTAGTGTTGCTGAATTGGATGTATATTAAAAATTCATATTCATAATGCATTCATACAGGGTTTCCGTCAGGAAGTTATACTACATTGTTTGTTTTTAATTTTTGATTAAATGAAAGAGAAAGGATCTTATATTGACAAATGTTTTATTTAATGTCGGCAATTATGTATGGAATACAATATCAAATAAATGTCCGCCCTTGTTAGCCTCACAAATGCGAGCCCTTTTGAGAACATTTTTCATTACATTCTCACACATTTCACGCGGTATTTCATTAATTTCATCACGAATATGTTATTTGAGTTGCTCAAGCGTTTCTGGTTTGTTTGCATAAACCTTGCTTTTCAAACATCCCCACAAAAAGAAGTCCGGAGCAGTCAAATCAAGCAACCGTGGAGGCCAATCAACATCAGCATTTCTAGAAATAACTTGTTGTGGAAAGAGGTCTCGCAGTAATTCCATTGTAATGCTGGCTGTATGCGATGTGGCATCGTCCTCTTGATACCTTATGTTAATCAAGTCCAAAGCATGCAGTTGTGGCGTTAAAAGTTTAAAAGTTTTCAATCATATCACGATATCGCTCCCCATTGGCAGTTACCGTTACGCCGTTTTCAGTTTCAAAGAAGTAAGGTCCAATGATTCCTCCTGACCAAATTGCACACCAGACTGTCACTTTAAATGGATGCAAAGGTGACTGATGAACAATTTGAGGATTTTCCACTGTCCAGAACCGACTATTCTGTTTATTCACATATCCATTCAAATGAAAATGTGACTCGTCACCCATTATAATTTTTTTCATGAAAATCGAGGTTGTCATGGGCGAGCTGTAACATCCGATTGGCATATGCACGGCGGCGTAAATGGTCCTGTCGAAGAAGCTCTAGTGTCAACTGAATCTTAAATGGAAACAAATGCAAATCCCTGTGCAAAATTGTGGCCATAGTTGTTTTTTGAAGACTAAGCCATTGAGCACGGCGTCGAATTGAGGTGGATGGATTGTTTTGAACACTTTCTTGAGCAGCAGTAATGTTTTCAGCCGATCTTGCAGTACGTTGTGGTCCATGCTAGGCCCTATCAGCTACAGACCTTCTTTCTTTCAAATGATTCACTACGCGATAAATAGTGCGTCTTGTTGGTACGTTGTTTCCCCAAAAATTTCACGTAACTTTCTCATTGTCACAGTAATTTGTTTGATTGATTTTAATAAAATGTTTTAACGACTAAAATACCTTGGTTTATCGAATATTTTTCCATAATAAATTTGCCACGTCTCCACTTCACGACTGCCAAATATGAACTGTCAAGACTAATGTATACCAAAATGGCGGCAAAACAAAATAGTGTGTTCCAACAAGAACGCAAGATTTAAATTTGGCGCCATTCGAAGTGTCATTGTTTGACATTTGCACAATTGTTATTGTTTGCTAGTAGAAGGTACGAGGTTAGTAAAAATGGAGCGCTACACGAATGAACAACGCAGTCTCATTGTGAAATTGTTTTACCAAAATGATGAAAGTTTTGCGGCTACAGTTCGCAAATTGTAATCAACTTGGGATCACAATAATGTTCCAAAAGAGTCAACTGTAAAGAGATTAATGGATAAATTTGGCAAAAACAGGGTCTGTTAGTGATGTAAAGACAACAACGCGCCTTCGACCAGGTCGTTCGACCGAAAATGTCGCAGCTGTACGTGATGACGTCGCTCAAACTCCATCCACCTCAATTCGACACCGAGCTCAGCAAATTGGTGTCTCCAAATCCACTATGAAGCGAATTTTGACGAAAGATTTGCATCTTTATGCATACAAAGTTCAATTGACTCAGGAACTGAAGCCAGCTGACCATGGACAGCGAAGGGAGTTCGTTAATTGGATATTGGAGAGACAAAATGAAAATGCTGATTTTGCCGATAAAATCATCTTTAGTGACGATGGGGCTCGTCCATCCATCTTGGTGGCTTTTTCAATAGGCAGAATTGTCGCATTTGGGATGAGGAAAATCCTCGAGTGATTCACGAGAAGCAAATGCATCCTCAACGTGTCACTGTGTGGTGGGGATTTTGGGATGGAGGAATCATTGGACCTTTTTTAATGAAAATGAGGCATGTCAAGCGCAAACAGTCAATGGTGTTCGGTATCGTGAAATGATAACCAGTTTTTTCGTGCCCAGAATTGAAGAAATGAATGTGGAGGGCATGTGGTTTCAACAAGACGGCGCCACATGTCATACAGCCAGAGAAAGAATTCAATTGCTGCGTCAGTCATTTAAATCTTGTTGGGACACCCACCCTGGATAACATGAGTAAAGTTGTGCGACAGCATTATTTAACGGTTTCAATTTAGATGGGTTTGATTTTTAATGGGAAAAGATTTAATATGAATAATATGATACGAAATTTTCTATAAAGTCATGCGACATCCTTGCTAGGGGATTCCAAATTTGAATTTATACAGCCTAGAACTTTTTATATCACTAAGCTGAATAATGTGGTATAGACGATATCTTATTCGAGACATCATCAACTGCTTGGAAAGTGAATGCATAAAAATGTGGAAAAAGCCAACAAGTTTTCCTAGAATCTGTTTTTCATAAATTCCTTTTGTTATTGCTGATTTGCTTGAAGACAAAATTGTGCAGATTTGTATATGAAATGCCTTTAATGATAAGTATTCATCAAATTGGTCATGTCTATAAAATTGTCTAAGTAGACCCAGTTTTATTTTTCAAATAACAGCGATGTTATTTGAACAAAAATTATTGATAAAATGTGTCCGGCATCAAGCTTTTAATGTTTGTGAAATTATTGCAGTCAATTCAAATGGTTTCTAAAACATTCCATGACAAATTGCTAGGCGTAAATAGGCAAACGATCAAAATGGTCTTAAATATGACAATATTTAGATGATTTAGTTCCAACAAGTTTGAGATCTTAAAATAGGCAACAAACGCAGTGGGGCCAATCGGATCTCCACTGAACAGATCATATAGTAAAATTGTTTATGCCTTTTTCGTTTTATATTTATTTTAGTTATTTAAGCAACGTATTCATATAATGTTGTGTGTAAAATATTTATTTTTTTTAGGAAAAACAGTTTCAAGCTCAAACAAAACTTTATCGCCCATTTCCATCACAGTTTTTCCATACAAATTCCAATATGCACAGCGGCATGTCCAATGTCTGTTTTTTTTTACTGTTGATGTTGTTGTTTATTTGTCACTGACCTTCTTCAAGGCATTCATCATGCGTCAAGGTTATTGTGTGCATCAGCTTTGGACGGATGCAACAATACTTGGATGTGGTTTGGCCATAATGATTATGATGATGGTGATGATCATTGAAGTGCTAGAGGTGGTGGTGGTTGATGGTAATGATAATCACAACGTTTACCAGGTCTACTATAATAACGACCGTTCTGCAGATGGTGATGATAATGATGATAATAAAGATAATGATAATGGCTACCACAATGATGTTTGTGTTGTACGCCATTAATTTTGTTTAAACAACGTACCAAATTTAGTTTGAGCAGTCTCTGATCCAAAGATAAATAATGATACTGCAAAGACTATACGAAATTTTCAGGAAATAACTAAATAGATGTAAATTTGCCGAAAATCACCATTTCAAAAAGACGCAGAAGACATATTTCTCAATGTGAAAGCTACCTGCCACTTATATTATATAGGACAAAGTGGCTCGTGCAACATACATATATTTTCTTTATAAATAGAACACCGATTTTTCTTCATGTAAAAATAAAATGTTAAAAATTCACGATATTTTCATAACAGGTAGACATCTATGTCTACTTCTTCAATAAGAAATACATTCGACAGTAAAAGTCAACATTTTTTTCTTGGACCATTTTTCTATACAAGGGAAAAGCGATTCCTACATTACTTTTTTGGTTAGGAAAATGTAGATTTAACGAAACTTTTCATATAAAGGAAACATGAATCCCTGACGCTTTTTCTGTATAAAGAAAAGTATATTTATGTTCTTCTCTTCATCATGTTTCACACACGGCGAAAAATGGTTTTCTTTTTCATTATACACAAAAGAGTAATTCGATCGACACGCAAAATTACTCCCTTGACAATCCTGCATTGTTTCTGCATAGAGAAAGTGATTGCGGTAGCATGCTTCCAAAATTATCGGCCCCTTTTTCTAGATAGTCCAAGTTAACTTGGCTACCTCAGGGGGCGCTGGCAATCGTTTTATAATGTGCCCAGTGTGATAAGCACACCGTGGGTAAGACCTTCAAGGCGAGACTAACGTTAAACCCTCGTGGACTCTGCATAGGGAAATTGTTTTTTTTTTAACACTTCTCTTTTATAGGAAAAATAGTTTACTGTTACGCTTTTCCTGAATAGGGAAAATAATGTTTTTCAACAGTTTTCTTGTACGGAATATAAAGTTTTCTCCAACACTTTAGCGCATAGGAAAAGTGTCTTCTCCAACAATTTACTTGTACAGGAAAACTTTTCTTTCCTATATGGGAGAATTTTCAGGAAAGAAGTAGAGATTATTTTCCCCGACACTTCTCTCCTACAGAGAAGACTATCTTCTCAAACAATTTTTCTAGTATTGGGAAAATTTCCATCTCCGGCACTATCCCTAGGTGGGGAAAGGAAAGTTGTACGTAACTTTCTCTTCCTTTACAAGAACATTGTTCAAAAAGGCCTTTACCTCAGCAAAAATTTTTCCTTCTACAGGAAAAAGTTCAGAAAAGACAAAAAAAAGGGAAATATGGCTATAAAGCTGGAAAAAGGGTCAGAGGAAACTTTCTTCCTGTGTAGGAAAATGTTTCTCCTTTGACCATTTTTCTGTACGAGGAAAAACGTCTCCTCTCTCCCTTTCCATGTCTTCTCCGACACTTTTTCCTGCATAAGGAAAACTCTCTTTTCCGGCATTTTTCTACATGGGGAAAAAGCCTGCTTTCCCACACTTTTGTTCTATAGAGAAAAGAATCCTCTGCGGCAACTTTCCTGTAAAGGGAAAAACGTCTTTCCGACCCTTTTCCTCTATAAGAAAAAGCGTCTTTTCCGACCCTTTTCCTCTATAAGGGAAAGCGTCTTTTCCTACCCTTTTCCTCTATAGGGAAAATCGTCTTCCCCGACCCTTTTCCTCTACAGGAAAAAACGTCTTCTCCGACCCTTTTCCTCTATAGGGAAAGCGTCTTCTCCGATCCTTTTCCTCTATAGGGAAAGCGTCTTCTCCGATCTTTTTTCTCTATAGGGAAAAGCGTCTTCTCCCACCCTTTTCCTCTATACACAAAAGCGTCCTCTCCGACCATTTTCCTCTATAGGGAAAAGCGTCATCTCCGACCCTTTTCCTCTGTAGGGAAAAGCGTCTTCTCTGAGCCATTCCCTCTATATGGAAAAGCATCTTCTTCGACCATTTTCCTCTATAGGGAAAAGCGTCTTTTCCGACCCTTTTCCTCTATAGGGAAAAGCGTCTTCTCCGACCCTTTTCCTCTATAGGGAAAAGCGTCTTCTCCGACCATTTTCCTCTATAGGGGAAAGCGTCTTCTCTGACCCTTTTCCTCTATAGGGTAAAGCGTCTTCCCCGACCCTTTTCCTCTATAGGAAGAAGCGTCTTTTCTGACCCTTTTCCTCTGTAGGGAAAAGCGTCTTCTCCGACCCTTTTCCTCTATAAGGAAAAGCGATTTCTCCGATCCTTTTCCTTTATAGAGAAACACGTTTTCTCTGATCCTTTTCCTACATAGGGAAAAGTGTCTTCTTTGACTTCTTTGTTTGCTGCGGAACTTTTTTGGTACGCACGAAAGCAACTTCTTTGGCACTTTTTTTCGACACTTTTTTGAATAGGCGCACTTTTCGCACTTTAATGTATGAAAAAAGTTTAATTTCGTTTTGACGTTTTTCCCGTTTAGGGAAAATTGACTTCTCCGACACATTTTCTATATGGGAAATATTATCTTCTTCTTCCTATGTAGAGGAAAACATCTTCTTGTACGTTTTGCCTATACAGAAAAGTGTCTCCTTTGAGACTTTCGATACTAGTGGAATTTCTCAATACATGTGCTGATACGAAAAGGTTTCTAAATAGTTTCCTGCCGAAAAGTGCCGACGATGTTTTTTGTACTATCACTTTTGTCACAGAAAAGTCGTTCAGATAAATACCGAAAAGTTTAGTTGCCCTGAAGAAAAATTGTCAATGAGATCTCAGTGAGCCGCCATTTTGCAACTACTTCTAGAGACGAAGATGCGTTTTTCAGGAAATATTCAATATCAGCTTCATTTGTGCAGAGAAGATTCATTCGGCCCGATTATACAGGTAATGAGAAAGCTGTTCGTATCATATATTGATAATAAATATAAAATATTCCATATGGGAATTTCATGAAAAAATTGTTTTCTTTAATCGTTTCTATGTAAGCTAATATTAACAAAAGTCATTAAGCATAATTTATTCTTAAAATGTCTTATATGGCACTTTCTTCTTAAGCGTTTATCCCTCACAAACGACTGTAATGGTCATTGCAAATTCCACTGCCACAAGCTAAACTTTTCTCCGGCCACACCCCACAATCAGCATCAAAATCAGGTGTAGTGTGTCAATGCGATCAGTATTGAATCCACCATAACTTTCTTACTTGTTTCAGCCAAGACAACTTTTGCACCTCTCCCACTGCGGCCACTTCACCCACAGCAAGTGCAATCTTTAACGTCTGCAGCTTCTAAAGAAAATCAACAAATTTATGGGTTAACAGACCCACTTACTCGTATTTCGCTCTGTCTTGCATCTGTCTCCAAATGTCCCTGTCTTTGTGTCGGACGACAACTGAAGATGTCATCAAAAGGTAGAAATTCCACCCGGTCAGCTTTTTTTCGCTGGCTGGACCGGCTGACTGACAAACACAGATTTTACTATTTTTGCTCGTTATCTGAAGTTTTTTCTTTTCTCCCTGCTGTTGCTTCTGCGGCGTGTTCTCCTCGGTCCAGGGATGCACCGCGTTGTAGTCAAGTTTTTGTTTTTATGACGGTAATGCATAAATAACTGCGTTTGGATTTCGTACAAGTTCTCCAGTGGCCTTCAAGTGTCGTTTGGTTGTTTTTGTTGGGATTTGCGTTTGGAAAATGGAGGGGAAAATATAAAATACGTCCGCATGTTTCTCTCTCTTTTTCTCGCTCGTTCGATACATTCACTGTGTCCAACAGGTCCGTTCATATGTCCATTCAATGGTCTGTCTTCTAAATGCACTTCATTCTTATGTGCGGTTTTGTTAGAAGCCGCCGCTGTCTTGAACACCAAGAAAAATGTTTGGTGTTGCAGGTTTATTGTTGGACAGACATGGGTTTTATGAATTCCGTCCTCTCCGCTGTTTGAACAATTTCTGGTGTGGTAAATATTTAATGTCATTTGTGATTGTCTGTCATATGATCGAATAAGAAAAACTAGGTTTGTGGACAGTTGAATAGAATTGAGAAAGTAGCATTCTTGTTGCAAAACTGTGGATATATTAAATCATTTCAGATGAAACCAAACAAATACGACTTAAACACCTCAGATAGTACAGAAAAAAATCTCATATATTTCTTAGTTTATCCGCATTTCTATTTGTTGATTCTCTGAATGCTACCTGTTTTATATGCTCTAAATAATGGAAATTAAAAAAAAATTATATGTAGTTCAAGCTGGATATGCTAATACACGCCTGTCTTATGATTATTATTAACCACGACAGAAACTAACGTAATCACGTCAGTGTCCTTAACAATTATAACGATGACTTCATCGGCGTCCAGAAGATTCGATTGACGGGCCATGGTCGCATTCGGTGCAAAAACTGTGATATCTATTAAAGCTATCATGCGGAAAGGTATGAATTCGAATGTAGATTCACAATCACAATCGTCTCGCAATCTGACCGTATAGTCAAAACAAAACGAATGATGTCAGCATGGAGTTAAAGAGAAGAGCATTGCTTGCTTGTAATAAGGAAGTGATTCAATGATAAAGCCCTCTCTCGATAAATAAAAATCAGACTGTACCAGACGTCGGCTCTACCTGTCTTGTTATATGGCACAGAATCCTGGGTTATGACGCAAACGAATGAATCAGAACTGGCAGTTTTCACGAGGAAAATATTCCGGAAAATATACGGACCTCCATCATCATTAACGGAGAGTATCGGCGTCGCATGAACAATGAGCTGTATGAGCTATATGCCGACATCGACGTGGTCAAACGCATTGATATACAGCGATTGCGTTGGCTAGGTCATGTTGTGCGAATGGACTCAAATGATCCGGCACGGGAAGTGCTTGACAACGAACGCGATAGATGGCGCAGAATAGGGCGACCAAAACTCCGTTGGAAGGACCAGGCTTTTGAAGTACTATCGAAACTTGGTGTGACGAATTGGAGGAGAAGCGCAGAAGATCGAAGCGCTTGGAATTATTTTCTACGGACGGCGTATAATAGATAAGTATGTCTATTCCAGTCACCACCTAAGACGAAGAACATAGTCAAGACCTGCATCGAGCCGAAGTATTTTTTTTACCATTTTTATAGCGCACAAGTCTAAAGGGAGACAAAGACGAATATACGAGATACGTACCAAAGAGGCATTTTTGAGTGTCTGGTAGAAGCTGCGACCTCTGCCATAGCCACGGTATTAAAATTGCTGTATGTGATTTTAATTCTGAAATAGGAACCCAGTAAAAAAAGTTATTCAAAAAGAATCACATTTTTAACATTTCTAAGCATCCAATCAGAGCATGTTTACCGCTTCCCATGAAGAACTTTGAAACCACTTCCAAAAAACAGTAATGAATCACTTAAAAACATTGTTTCTATTCAAATTCTTAACAATTAAAGCAAAACATTTCTATAATATGCAGACGTAATTTTGATAGCCGATGTAAGGAAACTCCATTTCAAGTTTTTGGGGAAAACATTTGTAGGATCATATATAGGAGGATAATATATGATAGCCGATGTACTAAGTTTGTCCCTCCATTTGTAAAAACTACAAATACTCAGAGACCAAGCAAAGTATACACATTTCCTATCACCTTTGACTTTGCAGTTCAATGCCTGTCTATTGATTTTTTTTTTATGGAAAGTATTAAATCCATCGGAATCTACTAGCAAATTTCGCTGCAATATATAAGTAATAGGAAACTATTTTTCAACAGAATTTTTTTCTGACAACATATTTCTGAAGAAAAAATTTTCTGGAACAAAAAACGATTATTTTGAATAATAAAAAATTGCAATCAAAGATTTAACGTTCCGTCACGCCTACAACACTCGTGAATATATGAAGAAGATGCATCATAAAATAGTGCTTCCCTTCTATGACAACTATATGTTATTGACTACTTTCCCATCACAAAATGTAATGAATGTTCGCTTCCTTGGATGCATTTTCTTTTTTTTTCCTGGGAAGGATAGACGATCTTAGTGTAATAGTCGAAAAGTTAAGCCTACGTAGCAACAATTCCGAAAATGGATTCAAACTGGTTCCTCGAGCCGCAGCGCACAACATAGTATTGAAAAGAGCCAGATTATTGCCTGAAAATATCCGTGGGCAACATGGTTACATCCTAATTATAGCATGAGAAACCATATTGGCAGTAAATGCACGATGTGCTTCCAGTGACATGATGCATGGCGCTAATGTAGATACGGATCACCATCCGATTGCAACTAAGGTAAGCATGACCTTAAGCACAGCGAAAAACATTCGTGTTAAACGCAAAGAAATCTAGGCTTCGTAAAGTTACATAATCCGAAATTGTTACGAAAGTTTTATCAAATGGTTAAGAGCAAAGTTTTAGTGCAGACATCTCCTCCTGCTATGGCAGCGATGGGAATCTGGTCACGTAAATGCAGATAGCGCCGTAATTAAGAAGAGAGCGTTACCATAAACTTCTAGCTACGGATGGAAGTGAAGAAATCACGCCAATTATTGATGAAGCCATAAACTGATCAGCACCGAACTAAAACTAGATTTTAATAGCTATATTGCGACTTAAGAACAACAAAGCTGCAGATGGCCTCCCAGCAGGTGCTTAAGACCGGTAGCGGTAAACATTTGGCTCAAAAAGTGCATGCCTGAAAATTTGAATTTAAATGTGTTATGTCCTGTGTTCAAAAAAATAAATCCTAGGGCGCGTACCAACTATCGCGCTATCAGTGAAATGGCACAACCTATTCTATTTGAACTGATTGACTTTAAAAGTGCGGCTTTAGATTAAATAAATTCAAGAATGGCCTGATATTTACATTACGTCATATTCTGGAGAAAATCAAAGAAGAAGATACCGACATATCGTCGACACAATCTTAAACTAACGTGTGTGAAAAATGCCATTTTACATATTCGTTAGCTTCCAGTTCTACTCTATAAGGCGCTTCATATGGTATTATGTCGAAACGCGGAATGGCTCGAATCAGCAATTGCATTCCAACGAATTTGCACCCGTGTTGCAGTTTTTTGTTCTCCTGAAAAGTACACAAAATCTCGTTCGTTAGTTTAAGATGATGTCGATGATATGTCGCCTTTTCGTCAGTTATAAAGTTAGTTCCACTAGTTTGATTTTTTTGTTGCTGGGAAGCTAAAATTTCTTCATGGGATGACATTGATTGAGACGGTCTTAGTAAAGTTTTAGAAAACAAGAATTCGGACGGGGCGATATTTTCATACTTTTGTACTCTTGAAGAAGATAATGAAGAGAGCTGTCGTTAGCACTGTACATTATCTTTATCAAAAGCATTATGCAACTTGCGTATGCTACTTGAGATGTTAATGCAGTCTCCTCAAACATTGAGAAGAAATCGGAAAAAGCGAATCTGGTGGTAAACGAAACCAAAGCCAAGTTTTTATGTGGAAACGCCGACGACAGAACGCTGCAATAGAAACATATTTGATCAAAGACTGCAGTCTTCTCAGACATTAAAATCCATATAGAACGTCTCGTGAATACAAGCAATCACAAGCAAAATGGTGTTATAGGACTAAGCAAGCAGTTTAATAATAAATCACTATATTGGTGCACAAAACTCAAATACCAACTTGTATAAGGCACAAATTCTATATATCTTGCTCTACGATGCAGTAATGAAGGAAAGAGCACTCCTTCAAATATATGACTTATTGTTAACAAAGAGTATCGCCGTCATCTTCACACTGACATCAACGTGGTAAGGAGAACAAAACACAGTGACTATGTTAGCTGCGTCGTGTTGTGCAGATGGAGAAAATGCTCTAATACAAAGAGTTGTTGACAAAGAGTTGTTGGCAATGGACTCGATATGTTATGCAGGAGAAGGCGACCAAGCTTATGCTAGAAGATACTGACTTTTTAGACCCTGTCAAATATGGGTGCGATGAAGTGGAGAAGAAAGGAAAAAACTCAAAGCTCTTGGAATTCTTACCTATGTTTAGCATATAGTCAAAAATCAGTTATATTCAACAAACATCAGTAAGTAATGTAATTAGTTTCCCATACAATGGTTAATGCACCGAAAAACCGGTGCAATCACTTTGACCGCTTAAATCGCTTTAAATATAGTAATGTTATTCAAATATTAGCTGAAACTTGGCAAAAATTAAACAATAAAGGTCAAATCCACAAACATTTATCACAGACTGAAACCTTTTCTGGTATGAAAATTTCGTTTACAAATTTTTAATAAACAACGATAAACAACTTCCTAAATATTACAGATCAATGCCTTAACATGAGGCTCATTCAAGGAAGTTCTGTTTCGTTTCCGTTTTAGTATTGCAGATTTATTTAAAATACATTAGAATTTTTTTTGTGCTTCTTCATATTCGACATAATACTCACTTCATAATTCTGCTTCTTTAACGAAAGATAACAAAAAAATATATTTCAATTCGAGAACCTGAAATGAAAATATGGCTTTAAGCAATTTCGTTTGTGAATCTAATTGAAACTTATTATAGTTTCATTTCCGGGCAAAGAAAAAGGCCTGGTGCCGAACTGCGAAATGTAAAAACGCTTAAAAATTTATCTATTTTCTGAATTTACAATACCAGGCTCTCGGAAATGTCGGCACCTATGGACAAATATTATGTGTATTTTGAGTTGACAATTTCTAAATGAAATACAAACAAAACATTTCGAAAACTGAATCAGAATCGAAATTGTTCCAAATTTCCTTTCGCGTGTGTGAATCAAAATCAAAATTTTTTGTGACTTAGTTTTGAATGCCTAAAACAGAAACAAATTTCAATATAGTTTTGATTCGGTAGCAGGAACATAAACACAAATTTTATATAGTTTTTGATTTAGTTCCTAAAAGTTGAAATAAATCAAAACTATTTATTTGATTTTGTTGCCGATCTTACACAACTAACAAAAACATTTACCGGAAATTGCAAACTAACATAAAATGAAGATATTCGCTCAATTTATGTCATTATTTATATAACCCGGCCATACGATAGTTGTTAATGTGTTGATGCAATTCTTCAAAATCGAATTTAATTTCTATAACAATAAAAAACAAGAAATGAAGATGGTAAATTTAAAGACAAATGAAGTTATATTACGAGTATTATGCTTCAGTTTGGTACTACATCTTTTACTGTTGGGCAATGTATAGAAGAAAGCCTGATTTGTCTCAATTTATTACATTATAACGAATTCAGATATAAAGTCATAGAATCCAATCTTCAATGTAACCACATCATACTAAAGTAGTTAACATTAATTCCTTTCATTTGGAAAAAACTAATTTGTTATTTTTACTGGCTATAAAACAATGTCAAAGTCACTTTGCATATCATACGAATATGTCTTGTAAAATTTTCTTCTAGCTAATTAAATGTCTTAAGAAACAATTTTAATTGAATTCTTCAGACTTATAAAGAATTCAAAGATTTATATCGCCGGATAACTTTGAAGAGTGTCGAATGGCGACTCGTTTATTTGCTTTAGCCAGCCACATGTCAGCATTCTTGCAAACGTTCTTATTTCTAATCATTTAGAACATTTCAAATTCCATTTCCTCTTGAGTGATTAAACACCGATTTCACGGCAATTAATAACAAAAAAGTCATTAACATAATTGTAATTGTAATTCCAAAACAAATTGTTAACAGATTCCATACTTTCATGTTGATCAAATTACAAACAAGGAACGGAAAAGTGTGCACATTAATTCAAGTGATTCAGAGACATCTTATTTAATCATTTTATAGACACGGATCACTCACAAAACCGCAGTATGCAATGCGAATATTCTAATATGATTTAGATATGTGAAAGCAATAAAAAAATAGTGAAGTGATACAATAACTTGGATTCATAGAATCATTGGATTAATAACTTGTCTCAGGGTGACTTCAGACAGCCACGCAGGACATAATGAAAAATCAACACAACTTTGGAAAATATTAAACATCTCGTAAAGACAAACTTCAGACAAAAACAATTTGACAAAATATTTAAAAATAAATTTATAAGAATAGTCGAAAGTAAAAGCCAAACCGACAAAATTCTATTTGAAAAATTTATTGATGCACAGAAAAGACAATATTTAAAGCAAATTTTCATACATATCGTATAAGATCTTAACATAGAAATTAAATATTGTATAGATTCTGCTACCTCGATAAATTGTCAAATTATATTCAGCAGGTGGTTCACACAGTCATCAATAACATATCAAATAACTCGTAAGGATTCTAAATATTCAAGGATTTTAGTACTTGTTTACAACAATAGGATCAAACTCATATATCTCTAAAATCTAAAATCGTATTTGCAAATACATCATGCATCATTTTGCGGATACTTACGAAAAAAACGGTTTTGCGTACCAAAAATTTTGGAAATTTAAAAAAAAAGCCAGTACAGAAATGTCAATTAAGTCAATTAGTCTACGTACCCGTATACCTTCCTTTATCATCCTTTTGCTTTGGTTCAAGCGAGTGTGGGATGCCAAAACGCCTAGGTAATGTCTACGTTCTTACCAAAGAGTATTCTGATTGAACACTTACTAGAAGAAGAAATCCACTTTTCTAGAGTCCTTCATTAGAAATTATAGAAGAATCATTGATTTTTCTTAAATCAGTCAATTGGCAAACGTTACACCTTAAAAAACATATCGATAAAGTTAATTTTCATTCGCAGAATTCTGATTTCTAAATACCTAATGGATTCTAAATTATACTAAATGTAGAAAAATTCAATCCAATATGTGAAACTACAAGAATATGGGATAAATTCGATAATTTGTGAGAGAGTTACAAGAGAAATCGTGATTGTTCTGTCATTTTTCAAATTTTGTAAAGCGTTATGACAGCATTATGACAAAAATTTAAGTAAAAGCTGTCTACAAATTACGGATTACAGCGAAAAACAAAACAAATTTCGATAAATTGGAATACTTTACGTGAGGTACCAGAAAAGATGCGGCGATGCCTCCATTGTGCGAAATATGTGTCAAAATTGAATGAACTTAATGCGACTGCTTGAAAGATATATGTATGCTAAGAATATACTGATTAAATCAATAATTTTTATGTGAGACATTAGAATGGGCTTGGTTATTTGGAAAAATATTTAGGCTCCTGCAGCCTACTAATTTGAAATAATAGTAGACAAATTGAATCTCGAAATTCTGTCAATTTGTGTAGAAGATATTAGGAGGGATGTGGCTATGAGCCCCGATTCGTGTACCCGATTTAAAAAAATGCAGTGCAACTAACTAAAGGATATGAATTTCAAAATATTTGGGTTAAATCGGTCATTTGCAAGGATCCTCACAAAAGTTCAGTTTCATTTCTTTTTTGATATTGTAAACTTATTTAAAGTAAAATAAAATTTTGTTTCTGATTCATGTTTGAACTAATAACTGTGGTACGACTGTCCTCTAACCTGATGTGGAGATTGGGAGCGCTTTGTAACATAGTTGACAATGCTCGATTTTATTAGTTCATCACAATGGATAAAAATATCGAATAACGAATTTGTCTCAAATGTTATGTTTCAAATAGAATTTTGTGTGTCGAATGCCTGAAAATGTTATATTAGAAGACTTGCGGTTAATCAGAAATGGATGCATCTGAGTGATGTAGTGTATTTAAAGGTGATCGAGGTGCAGTGGAAGATTTACCTCTCATTGACCTTTCCATCTGTGTCTTCAACTGAAGTTAACATCGATAAAGTGAAGGAAATCGTGAATGAAAATCGTTATGTAAGTTTCAGAGAAATAGCCACTGAACTTTCTGGAGCTATTCGTAACATTTTACAGGAAACGAGTCCATAAAACATATTGAAGCTGGTGACAAAAAATGGGTATATGAGTTTAACATACAGACCATGAACTTCGGTATGGCGCTTTTCGATCGAGTCGACACCGGAAAAAACTTTATCGATCAATCACAAACCAAGGTAATATTATAGGTAAATGTTTGCGTGATATAGTCACAATAAAGAATGATATCTGGGAGTTATGCAGCGTTTAAGAGAGCAAATTCAGGTAAGATTTGTAGAAAAAACAGATGATAATTGTACTACGTAGAGCACTATCCCCCAATGCCATCATTGTGAACGAATTTTTAGACAAAAATTCATCTGATATGGGTCCAGTTGATTCCCTGTCCCATTTCCAAATCAACCCACCCGTTTTCAGTCGGTAGAGGACATAAAAGAGAATTTAGTCGGGATACATCGAGTAGTCACCGTATTCACTTAACATGACTCCAGTTGTTTTTTTTTTCTTCTTCTTCTAAATTTCAAATTACCCCTACGAATCAACCATTTTCAGTGGGTAGAAAATATAAAAGAGAATTTGCTTAGAAGAAGGTAGAAGACAATTTACGAAAATTGAAGGCTTTTTCGAAAAATGCGTTTGAAATCTGCTTTTAATGATTTGATTATTCGTATCATCAAAGGGCTTATTTTGAAGGTGATGCGATAAATTTGAATAAATAATATTTCTTTTCCTGCCACATTCTCAAATATACCAATATTATAGATTATTTAACAGAAAATTGATCAAATTTTGCACTGTTCGCTAGTGTGGCAATTCACATTACGATACAAATTTTAATACGATTTGTAAAGAACAAACGTACATAATTCATATATTTTCAGACTCTTAGTGAGAGAAAAATGTCCTTATTAGAATATGTAATATTTCACAAAATTATCCGAAATTTTTGATTGATGCCTTCGGCTACTGGTCACAATAGTTGCGGCCAGTCAAAATCGTAGATAAGAATTCCAAGTACGAAATAATGATATCATCCTTATTAGTCGACAAGAACTTAAATGACACATGTGGTTATAACATGTCCATATGGTTCTAAATTTTCTCTAGAAGCAGAAATTTTCTTCCAAAATTACAGACTATGGCGAACTGGTAAGAACATTAAAAATTACTAGAACTACTCGTTTAGCCGGTAAACCCAAAAATATTAATTTAGAATTCTGGTTACAAATTTTAACCACTACAGGTAATTGTCAATATTCCTGAGATAACCTCACAATCTATAACTACATTCTATTTAATCAGATCATACCGACGTAAAACATATTTGCCGCCCTGTATAAGGCTCTTATCGCATAGATTTATAGTTGTTTATTGCCAGCTATAAAATACCGTTCAAAAAGTCATAGAAACATATATTTTAAGCATGAGAATCTTACTTCAGATGCCAATAAATACATTGTAAGGGTATATGTTCACATTCATATATGTACATTTACCAACATTAGCGTGAGATATTAGTATTTGTGTGATTTTTGATATCACCGAGTTAATTGTTTATATATTGCAGTCATGTCTCATTAAAAGGTGTTCATTAAAAGTCACTTGAAACGAGTTGGTAATTGTTAATATCAATGGCCTTCCCTCTTACATCTTTGCTGTCGTCTGTTCAATGGTTATGGCAAGGCTGACGAACGGTACACAAATAACTGCTCGGTGTTGGTTTTACATTTTCGCATCCAATTTGTATAAAATCACAATAAATAAATTTTAATTGCTCTTAAATGATTGTGAGAAAAAGACCGCTTATTTTTATTGTTAACCATTACGCATTGTAAATTAATAATTTTATTACCTTCCATAAAGACTGAATTAATTTTTATAAAATTTTAAATAAATAATTGATAACAAACTTTAAACATTTTCATAATTAATAAAAGCTATTTTGGTTTTTGTGTTTTAGTTTAAATGCAATTTTCTTGTCTCACCGTACTTTTTGTTATCAGCAGGGCAGACTATTGTTATGGAACGTTTGTGGAATTTTTAATTGTTTACGTTATTTTTTCTCTCCAATAAATTATGAAAAATTCGTTAAAATTCTTACCAGTTATTATGAATGGGCGTTTTCGTTCTGAAAAGAAGAGAAAAAGAAAATTATAAAACAGTGTTATAATAAGTAAAAATAACAATTAACGAGAAAAAACAACCTGGAACAAATACTTGGAAATGTTATGTCAATTACTGTATGGTTAGCATAAACAAAAGACTTAAGCAACGAACTCTGGGCAAGCAATAGCAAATAATGCACAAGAAAAGTTCAATGTCACGACATATTTAATTAGATTGATATTTTTTTTTTTTGATAGATTGACTATTTAATGGAAATAAAATAGAGTATTTTAATACGCTAAAAGTTCAGTTTCAAATTTTATTAAAGCTACGCCCTATTAAAGCAGCATAAGTCATACTCTTACAAGACAAATACTGAGAGTATACATCAAAAAAATACTAAAGGTTTTTGAAAATACGGCAGGAATAAGACAAGCTGTTCGTGAGATGTTAACATAATTCTCCTTTATTTGAATGACCCATTTATGCCATTATATATGGAGTATAAATAGTCTAAATGTTCGCAGCTTCTTCGCACGAAGGCTCGAAATCGAGAGTTCTAATTTTCAATGACTTTATTGCATATATCCGATTGAATATGAGCGATGCACTGGATTATGTTGACTTCGAAAGCATCGGTCAGTTGCGACCCCACATGAAAAAACCTAACGTTGAGTTCCAGGCTCAGTTGGACATCCACATATGTGCTATTGATGTAGGTCTGCGAAAACTCGTGTTTTTGTGTTCGATGAGAAATCGACTGCATCGAGTTCTCCTGCACATTTTTACAGACAGCAGCGATGCCTCGAATTTGGCCATCACGTTTGCCGTAAAATGGGCACAACGTTTGCTCTGGCGAACTCTTATTTTGATAATAAAATTTTATCATATGCACGTGCTGCCACGTCGCACAATTTGACATAATTATTTGATTTGATTTTAATGTTTGTCCACATTGACCCGCTCTATTTGGTAGCACTCTTACTATCCATCACTTGCGCGCTTATTATAGTGCTCGGCTATACTTTTATAGGTCGATTGCTTCTAACAGCGTCACTGCCAGTTGAATTTGTGCAGGTGGATAATCACCTCTACCGATTGGGGAAGTATTTCATCTCGATGAGTTTATATTAATAAAGCTTATAAAACATAAGTAGAATAGAACGTAAAAAGCTCTCTTCCTCGGGATAAACAAACAAAAATCAAAAACTTCTTAGAGAAATCAGCAAGAGCTGATCTCACAACTGCGACTTTTTGACAACTATTATCTCTTCTGTCTTTTTGATAGCACCAACCTAAAGCAAAACTAAATTTAATATGGTTTACACACCTAAAATAAAGTGTTAATTAGTTATTAAACTAATATCAAACATTTATGATATGTATGTATCTTATCTTGAACTCTAACTAAAGTTCAGTTTATCTCTGAAATGATGCTTCACGAGCAACATCGATAGTAAGTATAAAGAATTGTTCTCTTATATGGTGGTCCTTATAATTTATATATAAAAATTACATGCAATTTTATGGCAGTCTGGAATTCCTCACGATTCTTCAATGCAAAGATATTAAAATTAACATAACCTGGCACAGAGAAAGCTAGAAATTATTAACAATCACTTATTATTAGAGGCCACATATAACACTTTTTATGACAAATTCTGCGGTTCCCATTTGAGCCAATCTTTTTAAATATGTCGGAAGATATTGTTATTACATGCTTAAAAATAATTACTGAAATGTGTAATTCTAAATGTGTGTTATGTGTCAAATAGTGTAATTGTCATTCATAACTAACATCTGAGACACAAATAGCATTAGTCTATTAGCTGCATAACACTTTTCGCTCTATCGCTAATTGATAACAAAAGACTTAAGACACGAACACATGGTATGCAAGTAGCGGATTTTTGTGCTCCATATTGCAACAAGTGTTATGTAGACTCTATTAATTAGTATTAGCAAATATATTATGTTATGTGCGGCTTAGAAACAAACGTTGTAATCGGATTGTAGAAGATCAGGATATAAAAGATAAGAAGTGCGTTGGTAAAATCATATCGTCACCCTGAACAATATCAAATCCGAAAATAGTTTTTATTTGTTTCAGTTAAAGGAACACTAATCAAAAATGTACAATGTTTTTTTCTGATTTCGGAAGCTGCATTAAAGTTGTATTGCATTTTGTTTCAGTTTTAAACACCCGAAATTAAATTACAAAAAAAAAAAATTATTTTGATTTTTTACGCATGCAACGAAATTGGAAACAATTTCGATTCTGATTTAGTTCATAAAACCTTTTGTTTGTGTTTTATTTGACATTATTCAATTAAAAAAAACACAAACAACAGACAACATTTTTGAGCAGCTGTGAAAATTCTTAAGAGTCTGATATCGTAAATTTACAAAATTATTTACTTGAAGCATTTTTAGCTTTCGCAGTTTGTCGCCAGGCCTCCTAAGCCGGCTGAGCTATGTACCTCTATATCCTTCTGTCTGCCTAGCTGACTGTTAGGCACGCTAATTGTCACATATATTTATTGTAAAAATTTGAAAATGACTAATATTTATCCAGACCATAGGCAGGAACTACAAATGGGCTATATCGCCACACTGCTAATGGTGTCTCCCATACAAACCGACCAATTGCCCCAAATTCAATTGTTTTCCCAACAACTCCAAAGTCGTGGACTGTAGAGACCTAAATTATGTCCGTCTTGGCAAAATTTGAAAAATCGTCCAATTAACAATGTCTCTTCTAATACCTACTAATTAAATGATCGATTAAGCCCATATATTCTTCAGTCCACATCTTCTATATACTTGCACTTAATTCAGTCAAATGTGGGCTTCTCAAAGTAAGATTTCGGAATGAAAATGGACTGCACACTTACGTCCATCCGGTACCTCCCATACAAATTAACCATTTTTTCGAAATTCAACTTTTTCGCTTGCGTAGACTACTTTATACCTATAGTATATATAGGTAGTAAAACCTTTAGAAAAAAATCGACAAAAATGCACCCTTTTCGACGCTTTCTATAAAATTGACCAATTTAACTCATACATTTTTAGGTTATTATTTTACATGGGAGGTGCTTTCAATACAACATACCCGATTTATCAAAATTGAATATTCACAGTTGCACTAAATTGTATTGCTTCATGAAATATGCAAAAAATCAACCGAATAACCACACCTTTTCTGGATCGTCTCATACAACTTACTCACTTTAATCCTCTAGGTTCACAATTGTCATTTAATTGTACTAATTTCGGTATAGCTTAGTGTCGGATATATAATACACTATTTGGAATAGTACACTATTTATATAAGTACACTATTTGGAAATTTAAAAATATCTTGAAAATAAATAATTTGGACGTAAACCCTCGGCGTTCGCGGCACCCATTTCAGCGTACAGTAAAATTTTTGGTGACAGCTCGGCAGTCCGTTTCGTGACGGATATTTTCTTTCAGATGCGTGAGGACGGAAACTTTAGATTTTGGGCTCAGATTATGTAACAAGAAGTTGTCTAACAAATCCATATAACGCTCTGAATTCACTGTAATTGAGAACCCCCTTACTTAACACCTCCACTCTGAATCCACTGTAATTACACGCTCATATTCATGTTGAAAAAGTTGCAATAATATTGCAGCTTATACGTTCACTTTGTACGATTGTTGCGCTTCGGATTTGTTGCAATTAAGTGGCGGCAGTTCTGCTTATTTACGTGTCCATTAAAATGAAAACGAAGTTATTGGAAAACAAGATATTAGTAAGCATTGAAAAGCGCTTAATTATTTAGCGCGAGGTCAAATCTCTGAATGGCACTTTAGGGTTTTAATGCTTGTACCAATTGAATTTTGTAGGGATGAAGCTTTAAGGCTTTTGTAAAAAATCCGATCCGATGGTCTTTGTATGTTTAAAATACAGGGTGGGCCAAATAAGAGCTACTAATGGTAAGCACAAATAACTTTTTTTATTTTTTGACATATTTATTTTTTTCTTTTTGTAGGTTATAATTGAATTGTTGGAAATTTATTATGGAACCCTACAGTACAACACAACGCGTTAAAATTATCGAGATTTTCTATTCTTGTCAATGATCAATTGTTTTAAAGCAGCGTAAATATCGCCAACATATTAATTCCAGATCAGCTCCCACAGCCTTCATGATTAGGAGCTTGGTCGGTCGTTTTGAGGAACTGGGTTCAGTGCTCGACCGTCCTGGACAAGGTGTCCATCGAAATATTCGCACTGAAGACAACGTGGAAACTGTGCGGCAGAGTGTTGCAGATGATCCATCTGTCTCAACTCGCCGTCGCTCCAGCCAATTGGGCATTTTCAGAACGACATTGCGTAGAATCTTAAAGTTGGATCTTAAGATGTACCCATACAAAATTCAAATTGTGCAAGCACCGCTACCGCAAGACCACCAGGTCTTATTTGTAGACCACTACTTAGGTTTTATTTGGCCCACCCTGTACTTACACGTTTCCAATTTGAAAGTTTCGGATCGTCACGTACGGACTAATTAACACTGTCTTCTTTTTCTACCATTCTTGACTGGCTTGGTCGCGTGATTTTTGAGTTTTCCAGTTTTGTACAGGTCTCTTCAAACTTCTTGACCCATTTTGAAATGAGAGTAATTGTGGGTGCATCATTTAAGTGCCAAAAGTTTCAAATCAATGTTTTTGTAAAATTATCGCAGGCACAACACTCTGTCTACTTCCAAGAAACGCTCCATAGCGAATGGATTGCTAAGAACCAGAGTTCTGATTGACATGTCTTCCGTGTCCCGAATTTGTTGCGTTCACGTAATAACATAAACAAATGTAAAGTTTCTTTTGAAAAAAAAATAAAACTTACATTTGTGAATGAATGATATGGATCGCCTTTTTCCTTGGGGTAGCTCACCTACAATTTACCGAATTTGCAGAAATCATTGGTTTCCTAACATTTTTAAGACGATAAGTTATAACAATAAAGCGTTAATTCAGAACAATATCGATAAAATCCGAGAGATTTCGGTTAGGTGAACTGACTTTCATATACCTTCATCTAAGATCATCTGGTGTTGATCCAAAAACCAGAAGCCATGCTCAGCTGATGTTGATCCAAAAGTCAGAAGCCATGCTCCTTATGGCGTTATCCATTTTGATTAGTTGTGTGTATGTGATTTAAAATGTAATGTTATCATCAAGAGGGGAAAAGTGTCTTTAAATCTGCACAGAAATTTCGGTTATGTGAACTGACTTTCAGATACCTTCACCCAAGATCATCTGGTGTTGATTCAACCAGATGATCTTGGGTGAAGGTATATGAAAGTCAGTTCACCTAACCGAAATTTCTGTACAGATTTAAAGACACTTTTCCCCTCTTGATGATCAAAATGAAAAACGTTTTAATTCATTTATAGATAATATTTTATGATGAAAGAGGAAATCGCTAGTTAAACCGAGGTTTTGTAAACTCACACTGCAAGCATTAATCAAGCGGCTTCAATTCTTGCACTAATCGGATTTTGTCAAACCTCGAGATGTTGCAGTCAAACTTACTTCCATAAAAGTAATACTCAGAGCGTGAGTCGAAAAGGGTAAATATAAATATATCTCTTCTCGATGATATGGACAGTGTTATTGACAACATTGTTGTTAAATCTAAATTTGGACAGTGTTATGCACCCCTCATATTAAAAATTATAGCAGTATAACGTGCCATAAAAAACCGTTACATCTAATATTATGACCTGTCTATCTATTTCCATAAAAATTCCAATTATTATTCTCTGAGTGCCGGACTCTGTTTTGTGATATTGCAGAGTATTCCTCAAAGTTCATTAACTCCGTCATTGTTTCGAATTGAAAAGCACCCCACCTCTTGCCATTGTTTCATTCTGCATTATACAAAAAAAAAATATTAAAATCTTTACGCTTAACAAAAAAAATTAATAAAGAAATAGAATACAAAATAAAAATGTTAACGTTTTCATTAAATACGACACATGGACGGGTCGTTTGGTTCATTTTTCTGTGTTTTATTATTTATTTTCTTTTGCCTAAGTTCAGTCGATTTTACGAGCACTTTATGCAAATTTGCATAGTTTTTATATCATCTAATATGATTTTTGCAAATTATTTCTTCGTTTGTGGGAGGGGAGATGTGAAGAACTTCGAAACGGGTTTTTCCCGTCTATCGGCTTTTTTTTTATTTGACTTTTTAATGAATTCAAATGAGTGAACATTTGAAAAATATCAATCAGCATCAATTGTTTGTTTGGCGGACAATAAAATTGCCTAAATTCTAGTTTATGACTTCACTAATTTTGTCATAGGCTTTGTTATGCGAGTAAATTACCATCTTATTAAGCATTATTAATGATGCTAAATTATTTCGATATCTACACTTAAGGAATTTTCCATGTTCATACATAGTGTTTCGCCGCGTTCCATTGTTGCAGACTTAGTTTACCACTTTGGTGTCTTAAAATTGAGTGCTGGGTACTTTATTATACTTTATCTAAATAGTAGCGTGTATGAGCACTTAAGTTGTTTTCTGGCATGACTGGCAGAAACGCTTTTCGAATTTCTTACTCGTATGTGAGTTGTCGATCATTTGTTATGCTTACAGTTGATTAAAGCGGTGGGGCAAGAAAATAAACTACTTTTAAGCATTTTCGTTTGTCAAATGATTTCATTATGATTTTAACTTATATTAAGTAATGGCGATTACGTTATTTACTTTGCTAAATTATGTTTCATTTCGTAACAACGAATTTTTTGAATTCTGTTTTCATGTCATTTGTACAAAAACTCTGAATAGTTTGTTGCATTAGGGAATTACAAATAACTTTTTTACAAACAAAAAAAAAAAAAAAAAATAATAATAATAAATAAAATAAAAAAAACTTATTATATTGTTTTGTATGCATATTTGTTTACGAGATCATATATGGGTCTCTCTGTATTACAACGGACAGGTACTTTTTTAAACTTACGAGCATAGCCGACCAGACGTCTAGATGGTGCCAGTAGTTTGAAGAAACAAATATTTTGGTGAAAAAAGGCACCCTTATAAAACATGTATTAATATATACATATATTTAGTATATATATACCTATACATTTATTTAAGTTTCAAGGCACCACGTTGTTTAGTATTTTTATTTGAGCCATCAAAAGTAAACGATCTCAGTCAATTTGTAGACAAGGAAAAAAGTGGTCATCGTTATGTAATTTAACATTTCCATTTGAAAGGTCTCAGTCTAACCAATATTAAAGTCAAGCTAGATTCTACGGATTCTGCGGAAGTCTGCTTCTTCGTTTACTAATGTAAAATATTTGGTAGCGGAGTTTAAACAAGGCCGTACAAGCTGCCAAGATGAAACCCGTACTGATCCACCAACCCATACTGATCACGCCAGACACGGTTAAGAAATCCTACAAACTGGCATTGGACGATTATCGGCTGAAGATGCGTGAGCTTACTGAAATAATAGGCATTTCAAAAAGTGCTATACATCGTATATTGAGCGAAGATTTGAAGATGAGAAAGCTGTGCGCAAAATGGGTGCCGCGCTTGCTTTCAATAGAGCAAAAACAACGTCGTGTAGATGTTTCAGTAGAGTGTTTGGGCATGTTTCACCGCAGTAAAGAGGAATTTTTCGATTTATAACCATGGATGAGACAATATCATATTTTTCAGTTTTTCAAACATAAAGATAATGTGAGACAATAATTTTTAGAATATATGACTTTTTAGCCACTTGACTGCACCATGTGAGCGCAAACAAACCTAATATTCTATTTCAAAACTCTCAAGCATTAAAAATGAGTCTGGTAACAAACAAGAACAAAATAAAGTTGTTCATTTCGATGAATATGAGTCTACACGTTTGAGGCGTTGCGTGTACATTGAAAAGTCTTACATTGGAGTGGCAGATAATTCCATGTACATCGGCTCTGCCATCTGACATCAGCTAGGAGATTAGAATAAGGATGTTGTTTGACAGAAAAATATTGTGAAAATATATGGATCCATTACCTTTACTGAAAATTATTGCTGATATCGTGGTGGTCAAACACATTAAATATACAGTAGCCTTATTGAATGGATCATATTATGCGGATCGATCCAAATATTCCACCACGAAAAATCTTTGACCACGTATTCAATCGGGATCGTAGAAGGGACAACCAAAATTTCGTTGAAAGGACCAGGCTTTTGTATATCACCGTTCTGGTTAAGAAATGGTTCAGATGATATTTCATTAGAATAGTGAAGTACTTCAGCATGTGAAGAAGATATTTTCAACACGTCCGCTTGTCTTGCAACTAACCGGTACAATAGCCAAGGCACCGTAGCTCAAAATCCCTAGCGTTGAGCATAAGGTTAGGTATACATAGGTATAACCTGCGCCTGCTTCTACTCCCGCTTCTTTGCTTCTGCTCGCTTTTGTTTCTACAATAATTGCGTTCATTTCCTTAAAAATACATATATATTGTTGCTTATAATTTAGCTCCACACATTCAGAAAAGAATTTCGAACTAAATTTGGGTTGAAAACATACAGGGTGGCGCACCAATTGTGCTACAATAAGAAATCCAAATTACTATTTTTTAATCACTGCATTTAATTAATTTGTTTATTGTATAGAAAATTTAATTATATTTTATATAACTAATTGGTTTTGAAGATGATAGGCCGTAAACGACCTCCATGTGATATGCAACACCTGATTTTCGTTGGAGAAATGCCATAACCGTCTTCGGCGCAATTCTGGGTAAAAAGAACCCCTCCAACGTCTTTAAATAAAGGTCTCTATTGACATTATGTTTGCAGCACGGTTCGTGCGCTACCCTGTACTCAAAAAAGCATAGCAAATCTGCGCACTGCTAACTGTAAATAAGTTGACTTACTTGATTTGGACACACGTGAAAATATTACGTATTAAAAATAAGTACGCAAACTTCTTCGAATAATTTTGTTCATTATAAGTATGATTATAGCAACATTAAGAAACAGTTTGTTGAATTCAACTAAAACATTTATGCATTTAGGTTAAAAAAAACTAATTGTTAGGGGAAAACTTGATGAATTCGCCTCATACTTAATTTGGCCCTTAATTTTAAATTTGAATACAAAGTCGTTTTTAATACAATTCAGTATGGTTCCAAACACTGTTGCAACAATTCTGAATTCTGAATTCAACCATACTAATATTTTGGTATGTTGAAGGAAGATACAAATGAGGTACTTAACGTGACAATCACTTTACACAATTTCTTTTAGAAAATAATAAACTGTGGAAAGTCATATTTTAAAATTAATTAAATAAATAAAATAAAATAAATAAAATAAAATAGGCTCATAAGCCTCCTACCTATACCCTCAAAAGTCCACGAAATTTTATTTCTCCGAAGATTAAACCCTATAATAGAGTCAAAAAAACTAATACCTGATCACCAATTTGGTTTTAGGCAGGGACATAGGACGATTGAACAGATTCATAGATTAGTTGAACTGATAAATAAATCTTTCGACACGAAAAAGTATTGCAATGCGGCATTTCTGGACATTTCACAAGCCTTTGATATGGCACGAAGGTTTATTATTCAAATTGAGGAAAATGTTACCCACGAATTTCTTTATTTTTCTGAAATCTTATTTATCTGAACGAACCTTTTTTATTAAACACGGCGAAGACATGTCGGACATGCTTAAATCGCATGCGGGAGTACCTCAGGGCAGCACTATTGGTCCTACCTTATATCTGATTTTCACTTCGGATCTACCCACAGAAGAAGGGACTCTTATCGGAACGTTTGCAGACGATACAGCTGTTCTCGCCACTGACGTCAACCCGGATCAAGCATCTAGAAAATTGCAAAATCATCTCGACACCATAACAAAATGGCTGCAGAAATGGAGAATAAAGGCAAACGAAACGAAATCGGTTCAGGTAACGTTTACACTTTGGAGAGGATGTTGCCCTCCCGTGTCTATTAATAATGTTGAAATACCTCAAGCAAATGATGCAAAGTATCTAGGCATTTATTTGGATAGAACACTGACATGGAGAAAGCATATATTTGCAAAACGACTGGCCTTGGGGCTCAACTAAGATCCTTAACTTGGTTTTTGAATGGCAAATCCAAATTATCCCTAAATAACAAACTAAAAATCTATAAATGCGTCTTAAAGCCCGTATGGACATTTGGAATCCAGTTATGGGGGGCTGCAGCAAACTCCAACCTTTACATATTGCAACGCTTTCAATCTAAAGTACTGCGAACCATTACCGGTGCAACCAGATACTTCTCGAACAAACAATTGCATAGAGAATTGAAAACACCCTTCATTAAGAAAGAAGTCCAAAAATACTCCGCTAGATACATGAATCATATTCAGGAACATCCGAATCAGCTGGCTTCCAATCTGATGAACGAAACACAATTATTTACCAGACTTAGGAGGAGAACCACACAGGACCTGGCTACTCAGGACGAATATAGCAGTAGGGACACTCAAGGAAGTGTTCCCGAATAAAAATAAAATTTTAGTATATAAGTAGTATGTAGGCCAATTTAAATATTACTGAATGTCCAAAGACACATAGTAATAAATACAAATAAATACAGAATTTAAAAAAAAAATAATTTTAAATAAATATAAATAAATCTTAATGAACACTGAACTGAATAATTAAAATTTTGCCTAAATACTCGTATGAGCGAAGTTCCCTCAATTTCAGTTCAAATGAAATAAAATTGAGTTCAAGGAGTTTCGTGAGTACTTTACACGATTAGGATGGTTTCACGTATAGTTGTAATACTTTTAATTTTACCACGTACAAGTTTTAACACAGGCACAGTTAAAAATGTAACACCTAATTTGACAATTTTGGTTAAAAAATAATGAAATGTAAAACATGACAAATTTATTTTAATCATATAGTGTCCAAGCAGAATACATTTTAGTTCATCTGCTTTGTTCCTAATTGTAATATATGACAACTAACGCTAAATACGTTTTTCCGTATTTCAATATCAAAATGCAGTTGGACTGCAGTACATGCTCTGCCGATTTTAGGTATAAAATGAACTCAATCGGAGTTGCTGGCTCTGATATGCCGTCCGCTCATATTCAATTCTTGTTCGTTTCAACTAAAATTTAGTATATAATTCGACAACAATCAACTTTCCTCCATTTGACTGGCATCTTATTTAATTCGAGTTCGCAAAGATGCCATTAAGTACTAAAAACAATGATGAATAACTGCTTTTAGTTTCGAATTATGGATTAATTTAAAAGAAAACATAAAACTTATTTTGAGTAAGGAGGCACTTGGCGCCATTGGAAGATCAATATTGTTCATTTTGAGTTCATTCAAAATTAGTTTACTTTTTTTCGGGCGTATGGAAATCTCATTGAAACAATTTTTTGCGGGCCAAATAAACAAAAACCAAAGCAAAAGGATTTCTTTTTTTTGAAGAAAGTTTTACTTATTTTTTTTCAAATTTTTTTTAAGAAAGTGGCTATTTGAATATTTTATGAAAAGTTCTCTTAGTAAGCAACGTGACAAAGCATTTACGACAACTTTTTCAGCATCTTAGACACTTCTGATGGCTCGCACTGTGACCCACTCATTCCAAGATCAATTTGACCAAAATAACGTTAATCATTTTTTGTTTGCATATTAATTTCTGAAATAGTTTATATCATGGAAACATAATTGTATCTGCCTACTTTATATGGTTTCAAAAATTCGTAACTTAACAGCTTCCCCTCAAAGATATGACGAAAAGAAAAACGCTCACAAACAGCACAACGTCCCACTCATAGCAGCGAGAAAACATTTAAAAGCCCGCATGAATGATAATGCGAACGTCAGTAAAAATCTTGGATGACATCCATATTTGTCGAGAAATCAGATAACGCAAAAGACTTTTTTGATCTCCAATGAATGTGAACAAATTTATTGTTATCGTTTTCTGATCGAAAACGTAAAAATCTTCTTACACACGAAGAGCAAAAAAAAAATGGAACTAAACTTCAATATCCATAAATTCGATATTGTTCAATTTGCAATTATTATTTCTGTTACGACTCGATGGAGGGGGGGGGGACACACATTTTCCGTCATCGTGTGAGTCGCTTTGCAAAAGCAAATTAAATGTCAATTTCCGGCATCAATCTTTGTCAAATCATTTTGATGACAATGGAAAATTCACAAGTTGACAACAGCATTTGCTGTTGTTGGCGGTTGGTGGTGGTGGCAGCGGTGGTCTCGTTTTCTAGTTCACAATTTGTGAACTTAAGAAACGCGTGAGTGTCTAAACATGTAGTACGAGCACAATAGTCGCAGTTCGTGTCGGTGAAGGTAGGCAGCCAGGCAGACAGTTGATGGTGCGATGGTAGTGTTGATAGAGCTACGGCGACTATTGTCAAAAGTAACAATCGAAATCAGTCAGAAAACTGATTTGATTTTAACATAAACACCACGATGGTTTGCCATACAGATGAGTGGACAGACATACGGACAGCCACTTAGATCGACATACACATGGTCGATCTGTTTTAACATCTTAAAGCGATGGTTTACGCTTGAATAAATTGCCTATTTTGATTTGATTCAGTTCCACTCTTGAATTCATTATTGTTTTTGTTCATCGGAGATTTTGGAGGAAGAAACAAACAAAACATCAAAAGACTCCCACGTCTTATGTCACATCATGTATAAATTTCAGTCATGTTTTCTTCAAAACTAAGTAGCAATTTCAACTGAAAGGGCTGAAGACAGAGGAATTTCTTTGTAACCCAGTCAATATCGCTTTATTGCTCTTATTTAGGAGCAATTTTGCATTTTCTAAATGACATCATATTTCAACCGTCCAGATTCGTGTCCAGTCAACGATACCTTTAACTGTTATTGGCTGTCAACGATTTTATAACCGGTGGATATGCCTCATTATGTACCCACCCACGCGCACGTTAAATATAGAGGTGGAACATAAAAATGTTGAGGGAAACAAAGGTTTTATGTGACTCCGTAATGTTTTGCTAATTTACGATATCGTAGTTTTAATTGATGCCAGGGAAATGCACAGTGCTTCGTTGATGGGGAAGAATCTAAGATAAAAAAGTGGACAAGTGCAAAGTTGAACATAACGGGACGGGACTCATACGTGTATTACGATGCAAAGTGGCGTGGACGATTTACCCGCACATCAGCACCAAATAAGCGAACGTGTCAACAATTTCTTCACATGCGTAACATATCAACTCATCTTATCTTTTTTTCACTGGAAAATCGTTTTTTCCTATGACATTCAATAATCATGCTCATAACCATTTCGATCCCTTACAAATGAATTTAAATTGAAGTTAATTTTTTCTCTCATCTATCGAAGACCATCCCGTATTGCTTTCAATAAACGAATATATGGTAGAAATAGTAGTAGAAAAATTCAGAGAAAAGGATGATATTTCAAAAAATTGGATTTAGTCCTTGTATGGAGCTCTTTAGTAAAGGCAAGCAAAGATCTTAGTGAGCCATTTCACAACAAACGAACTTATTAGGTCAACCAACAGCTTATTAAGCTACCTCTCTAACATACTATAGGAGATGATTACGACGAACGACGCGACTGATACTATCTGGTACGACTGGTAGTATTCTTAATAAAATCCATACGCCATGCAATGATATAGATGTCATTAACTGAAAACCGTAAGATGTTACTGCAACCTTCTAAAAGCTTGAGTCTGGTTTGAACCAACTTGAGTCTGGTGTCTGCATTGACAAATAAAGAGTCTACTCGTGTGGGGCTCTGTGCGAGAGTTGACAACTATAACTTTGGAGTGAGGAAAGGCTTTATCAACGGCGGCTCGTTGAAGTTGGCTACGCATAGGAAGTAACGCTAATTCGATTTGATTTCAATCAAATGATCTAATTTTATTTAACTACATCTTTTATATCACAAACACAGGTTTACATATCGATAACTAAGACTTTGTTTTTAAATTTCTCCCATTCTTACACAATTTCCTTAAACACAGCAGCTGCATTTTGTTTTTGAAATAGAAACTAAAAACAATTCAATCTTATCGCACAATGGAACTCTCGTTTAACAGGATATAGAAAATGTCATAACACAAATAAAATTTCTTATCGCATAATTTCAAATGGATTATGAAAAATTATTAGCGTTTTCCCCGCTCATTTGCGAAAATATCGTAACCATTTTGGGTTTCGAAATCGCAACTTTTATGCTGCTGGACTTGCTGAACTCACTGGATCGCATGCACTCGCATCATAACTGAAGCGGAAAACTGTTGCATACGACGACTGACTGGCGGACGACTCACAATCATTTGCGCCGTACGAGCCAACATGAGCAAATGATTATGAATGAGCTGTACAATTGCGTATTTTCGCCGTTTGTTTTCTGGTTTTGTGGGTCCAAACTTTGACATAAGTTTGCTTTCGTTTGTTACAACTCTTGTAAGTTTCCATGTTGTTTTCGGTTTATGTTGTTAATGTGGCTGCTGTTGCTGTTGCTGCGGTTTGTTTTATTTAATTTCCCCCTCGAGTTAATCGTTAACGGCAGCCATGAATGTCTGGTAAATACTGGCAATTGCAACAAATTGCAAAAAACAATAAACTGTAAACTTACTATAATAAAAAAGCAACGCAATATGGGAATAAACACAATGGGAAAAAATACAAATTTCGTGTGGTTAAAAATAAGTTTGTTACTGTAATATTTTGAAGAGGATATCATTAATACTTTAAATTGATTAATATTAGCCATGTACGTAGATAAAAATGATTTTTTTACAATAACAAATCAAACTATGTTCATAATTTCCATCACGCCAAACGGTTCCTGATGTTAGCAACTTACCAGATTGTTGCAGACGATCGAGCCGAAGCGTCTAAAAGTGCAGGATGTCATGTTCATCAACACAACTTTAAGCCGCACCTTTTCAAACATTTGCAAAATTTTGTTGGTGCTGCGGAACAGGCATCAAGAAAAACATGAGGGAACGGGATAGTTAAGTTCTTTACCAATAGGAGAGAGAACTCCTTCAATTGCAAAATTATGAAATTGCTTTCAAAATGGACAAAATGTTATTAAGTAAAATGGCTAATATTTTACCTAAATCGGATATTCCTAACTTCATTTTTTTCTCAATGTATTAAAAGGCAAATGGGAAATTCTGATTTGGGCTCTCTGACTGTTATTCACTTGGGAGTAACCAGATCCCTTTGCAAAGCTTTCCAAGTTGGTTACAAATATACCTGGTAATGCCTCGAATATCCGTCTCATAGTAGCTAAAATGGAAGAACGTCTAATTTATGTGACGTAAATGGCATCGATACTGTCTTGGTTAAGTATATAACATTTCTTACCGGAACTCAACTCAAACCCGCTCAATTGTCGAAGGCATTCCCAACATTACTCTATTGGATGCGGTGGCTTGAAACCCCACTCGTCTCAAATAACTTTATTGGGGAAATACGAATGAAAATGAAGAAATGGCCCCCAAATGTTGACAACTAACACAAACTTTATAAGGATCATGATTCAAAGTAAGATACAGAAAAATAAATAGACAAAGATAAAGCCCGAAAATTCTACCCAAAGTTCAGAAGCAAAGGGTATGAAACAGAACTCCCCTTCTGTAAGGACAGCAATGGAAATCTTGTCATAGATACACAGGGAGTCCTGCAATTACGCAAACAGCATTACTACAAAATACTACTTGCTCAGTGCAGGTACCAGTACAACAACAATGCGGGTGTTGATGATCTACCGGAAGTAAAGTTTAAGATCGGTGACCCTAAGCTGATACTCAGCATGTATCAGCAAATAAGCATGATTTGACTCAAGGAATGCATGCCCGGTAATCAGAATTTCAGTGCGCTATGCTCTGTATTCAAAAAAAGCGATCCTGGTCTTTATATCAACCATCGCTTTGTCAGTCTGTTGCCGATTGCTTAGAACTTTCTGGAATAAGGTCATGGCCTATTTTGGTATTCCCTCCAAACTTATACGCAAGAGGTCGACATTGACTGAAACGGAATCTTCTTTAAAGATAGGTAAACATCCTAGTAAGTCATTTTACACCAAACGAAGATTTAGATAGGACGCCTGTTGTGCGTCAGCGTCAACATACTGCCTTAGATTATTTTGAGCAGAGCTGATGTTGATGCGTCTGATACCATATTCAACAAAATGCATATGCTACTTGTGTATGCTTATGATACAGATCGGCACCATTGGAAAAATATTGTGAGATGTTACTGCAGCGGCCTCAAGCATTAAGAAGGCGTCATCAATAACCAGGCTGATGGTAAACGAGAATAAAACAAATTCATATGTTTCGATGAAACATAGATGCTATTTTTGTGGAACAAGGTTTGAACGCTAGTGGATAAATCAGCTTTGCGACTATAAGAGATAAGAAAGTACAGTGGAAAATTTATGGACATATCGTCATTAAAGAACATTTTCTATTCTTTTGGCTGGGTGATGAGGTCATCATGGACTCAAACACTTTAGCACGAACATTATTTGACAATCGCTAATATTTTAAAAGTCGAACTGCTATCTAAGCTATCAATTACGGGTGGATTAAATACCAGATAGTGAAATCTTTCAAATTTGGCCCCCGCAACATTACGTCTGGTTTATTCCACAACGCCAATTCAGCTTACAAAAAATGGAATACTGGGCGCATTATATGACAACTACAACTTTCATAGCATGAAAGGTGAGGTTCTTACCCATTTAAAGTTTAAAAAAATATTAAGGTCGTTTCGATCCTAAAGCCTCTAATTATTGACTTATCAGATAAGATTATTTTACATTATTTTTAAATGCACCAGCTATCCTAAGGAAAACTTCGAAGAGAACAAGTTACTACCAGTTGCTGGTTCGATTTATCTTTCGCTTTGTGAGACTAGAGTCTCACAAGGTCAGATTCTGCTTGTTTCCGGAGATATTGACGGAATCGAATCAATACATAGCCTAGCTAGAAAAGGCTCTGCTATGCCTATACAAAATTCCCAGGGCCACCTGTTTGAAACCTCTTTGGGTTAATAAATGTGTAGCTTTCTGGCAAATCACTGTATTATTAGAAACTTGATCTCAAACTGGAAACGATCGCCAATGAAGTACTGCCATGTTTGAGATAGCATTGGGAGGAGATCGAGTCAATTAAACAAGCATTGTGTAAATGCCTACCATTATGTTGAAGGAAGGTAGCTATTTTTTGGGACCCAGCAGCTCATATGGGACAGTTGAATGAAAAACCTGGGTTTATTCTTAAGGCTCCTGATCTGCTGAGTTTTAGACATTGCCGCCCATTGTTAATTGGTCAAACTTGGACTATTTTTTTTTTTTTCTTGAGGGGACCTGTTAATATTTTCTTTGGTGACTTGGAGTACTCCCTAAACAATATCTTATCAATTTTTATCATTCACTTAGTTCTTTTCCGTTTCATTTCCATTTCTTCGAGACAATGTTGTATGGATCGGAATTAAGTTGAGCCATATATAGGGTGGCGTAAAGGTAACGCCAAGATTTTTATCAGTGAATACATTTTTTGTTTAAGTCTTTTTTTTAGTCTCTTTACAGAATTAACTAAATAACGCTTCGGAAATTTATTTTTTTAGGCTCAACACAGAACAAAGAACCAAAGTTGTTCAATTTTACTTTGAGAGTCAGCATTCGATTATTTACATTATATCGAAATTTCTTTCATATTCGAAATGCTCCTAGCGCTCCAACAATTTACCGATTGGTTCAGCGTTTTGGGCAACAAGGGGCTGTCTGTGATCTTCTGCGTGCTGAAAGACCTCGTGCAGTTCGAAATGTAGCGAACATTGCTCGAGTGCAAGCAAGTTTTGAGGAAACCCCGAAACTTATACCAGGCGACGTTCCTAGCAGTTAGAGATGTCTAGGCGGTACTTGCAAAGAATTTTACATTGTATGTTACATCTTTTCCCATATAAGATGCAATTGGTTCACGAGTTAAAACCAAATGATGCACAAGAACGCATTCAATATAGTCGCCGTTAACGTTACTTATGTGCCACCCTTTATATCATAAGCATAACCAAACCAAATCACTTTGTGTTATGTCCGAGTTTGCTAAATTCTATACCAGAAATACCAAAAATTTCAACGTATTCATAAATGTTTATCGAAAGTTTATAAATCTCATTTACATAGTAAAAGTCGTTCTTTAAACCTTAAAAAATTATTACTATAAATATCGTCCTTAGTATTTCCCCCATTGTGCTCCATTTTATGTAGTGACGTGGTATTTAAACTCAAAATTTTGAAAAATTAGTAAATATTCACACCATTTTTTGCTGAACTAAGTGGCAGTCGAGTAAGTGAGCGATTTTCTTCCTGCCAAATTGCCGTTGATGAAGTTTTCTTAATCGGCGAAAATTAAAACATTTAGCCGGCCCCAGCCCCCAAGGCACTTGACCAAGCTGTTTATGCTTTCAGTGTAGTGAAGAAATCCGAAGTAATCAACTGTCGATACTGCAACAACAAAAACGAAATAGTTAACTAATTACACTAAATTAGTCAAGTTACTGTTATCGGGAACCGGAGTAACTGAAATCTAATGACTTTTGTAGTTTTGGCCAGAGACCCCAAGACGGTTTGTAAACTGGCGCTTATTGACATTTGGCGCGTAGCTGTGGCGTGATTGCAGCAGCTGCGGCCACCTCTGGCACTTTGGCATTGCGTTATGTGATTCATTACCGCACTGAGTGTTTGCATGAAGTTGAGTTGTGTCATGACACTTGATTGTTTGTTATTGTTTTTTTTTTAATTTTATCAATTAGTTTATTTTCACTTCATTCGTTTCTCAGTATTTTAACTTTTGTTTTGAGTTAAAAACGTGTTAATTACCCGTTTTTGTGCCGTTGCCTGCAAAATATCTGATTTAGTATTGAACCATTTATTTCACGCTAATGTAACGCCAGTAATGATGATAACAAAGTTGTGATAGAGCAAAACACTTAATTACGGCTACCGGATATTTAGTCAATATTAGATGCTAAAGTAATGACACCCTAATGGTCAGTGTAGCAATTTCTGAACATAGCAAAGGTCAGTCATGAATCATGTCATTTTAAACTACCTTTCATCTTGGCCTTAATACCTTTCATCTTGGCCTTAATACCTTTCATCTTGGCCCATTCCTTCCCGGTTCAGTATTTTATCGAACGGGAAATACTTAACGTTTCAATGAAAATTACATTTTATCGAAAGCTTTTACACTATTTCCCAAGACAATTGCAAAAATAAAAAATGATTTCAAAAATGACGGAAATACCTTAAAAATGATTTTATAGAAAGCAAATTATAATTTAATTCCCAAAATAATAATTGAATTTTGAATCAATGCGAATAATATATTGCAAAGTTTCAAGCATAAAACTGCTTTCACAATGGTAGATACACTTTCTGCGGGTGCTCGAAATGTCAGTAACAAATTTGCTCGAAAACGTTGAAATAAATGACTGTTTGATAGTTTACATTTTGCCTACATATATAGGACATAAAAAATACATGATGTCTTTGCGGACATAGGATCCGATGTGCTAAAACTCATTGTAATCGTGATCCAATTTTATATATCTTCACCCTAAAGAATGAAGGTGTACATCAAAAATCCTTCCCTGAAGGAAGGATTTGAAGTCAGTCGAAAGTGTTTCATGACCTTTTAAGTCGACTAAGCGATGTCCGTCTCTCTGGCTGGCCTCTTGATACATCCCATACAAATAGCACAAATTAATGTTATAATAATACGATGTGTGTTCAAAAAATAAGGTGAATTTTCAAATTTCGGGAGCTACATTCGACTTTCGATTTTTATTTTTTTTTTTATGTTAGCACACTCGTCTCGAACTCTCGTCTCCATAGAACATGTTTAGTTTGTTTGTGAGAGGCATAAATAAGACAAGTGTGCTGGGTGATCGGCAATTTTCTGCCATCGAAAAAAATCGATCAAAGAAGTTGCCTCAAATTTTGTGTAAAAAATAAAATTAAGTGCTCAACAATACTTGAAATGTTAACAGTGGCATACGGTAAGAATACTCTGAGTCAAAAAAAAAAAAAAAAATGTTTACAAGTGGTACAAGTTTTTCACAGAAGGTCGAGAAGATGTGAATGACGACGCTCATTCTGGACGCTCCAGCACATCAACAACCAATGAAAATGTGGAGAAAGTGAAGAAAATTGTTGTGGAGAATCGTCGAATCACAATTAGAGTAGTTGCTGAGGATGTCGGCATATCGGTTGGCTCATGCCATGCAATCTTTTCGGACATTTCTGGCATGAAGCGTGTGGCAGCGAAGTTCGTTCCAAAATTGCTAAATTTTGACCAAAAACAACGTCGTATGAGCGTCGCTCAGGAATTGTTGAATGGCGTCAACGATGATCCAGATTTGCTTAAAAGGGTCATAACTGGTGACGAATCATGGGTATGTGGTTATAACATCGAAACCAAAGTCCAATCGTCCTAATAGAAGAGTCCAGGAGAGCCGAGGTTAAAAAAAGCACGCCAAGTTCGATCAAATGTCAAGGTTTTGCTCACTGTTTTCTTCGATTACTATGGCGTAGTGCATCAGAAGTTATTACCACAAGGTCGTATAGTAAATAAGGAGTATTACTTTGAAATTATCCGCTTTTTGCGTGAAGCTATGTGAAAAAAAACGTCCGAAATTATGGAAAAAATCCATGGCTTTTGCATCATGATAACGCACCTGCTCACTCATCTGTACTTGTGAGGGATTATTGGATCGAAAACAACACCGATATCATGCCTCAGCCACCGTATTCACCAGATTTGGCCCCCTGTGACTTTTTTCTGTTTCTAAGATTGAAGAGACCCATGAAATGACAGCGTTTTGCGACGATTGAGGAGATAAAAACCGAATCGTTAAGAGAGCTCAAGAACATACCAAAAAATGGATATCAGAACTACTTCGAGGATTGGAAAAACGCTGGCACAAGTGTATTATATCTGAGGAGGACTACTTTGAAGGAGATCAAATGAAAATTAATGAATAAATAAATAATTTTGAAGAAAAATGAAAATTCACCAAAGCAAAATTCTAACAAGGAACGATCTGGGCGTATTGAACCAGGAATTATTCATTTCTCCAACTATCCATTCGCCTATGAAAAACGCTGGCACAAGTGTATTATATCTGAGGGGGCTACTTTGAAAGATATTAAATAGAAATTGATGAATAAATATATATTTTTTGGAGAAAAATGAAAATTCACTAAAACAAAATTCTATCAAGGAATGATCTGAGCATATTGAACCAGAAATAATTCGTTTCTCTAACTTTTCATTTGCCAATGAGTAGGTGTGACCCGTCTATGCCTCCAATTCAGTGGCATTTGGGGAAGTTCTTGACTCATATTAAATAAACTGACGTTACTATGTGATTATTACAGAGCCCCAAAAAAAAAAAAAAAAAAAAAAGAAATGAGGTTGGTAAACAACAGGATGGATAGTAAATTATACTATGATTTCCCCATGGCTACTAAAAATTGAAAATATTTCATCATGAACTCTACTGGTGATAGTTTATGCATAAATATAGGACATAGCGTTAAAGTTCCCTGTTTTTAACCTCGGTTATCTTGCTCTTCTTGGCATATCATTTGTAAAGAGTCCAAATAACAATTGTTACATTTCAGTAGCCTAAGGGAAAGTTACTACTTTATACAGTCGTAGTTAAATATTTATTGGAAACTTAAAAAATTCGAAAAGCGTCCATGACTTCATCTACTTTTGTTTAATGCAAATTATGTTCAAAATATATATTTTTCTTAATCCGGACCTAGATAAATTTAAACTTTACACTAATTAAATTACACAAAAAAAGAGAAAGAAATAACTTCTATAAAATCTTTAGCATAATTTCTAATTTTTTAATGATTTGTTTTGGAATTTTTAAGGAAAATTGTCCGTTTGCTACTTTCGTTGATTTTGTTATTTTCCGATAAAGAAAAGACATAAAAAATTGGTTACAATAATGAACTGCCTAAAACAGAAATATTGTTTAGTTGGAGACTGTAATTTACATTAATGATGTTTTTTTTTTTGTTCTTCATTATGGATCTCAGAATGAAAATGAAGAGAATTCCAACACTTTCTTGTAAATAGCCGATTTTGGGTAATTAAATCTTGCCATGCAATTTCTGATTAGTAGGCTAGATTTTTGTTCATCGTATTGTTTTGCTGTTTTGAAGAAAATCGACCAAATAACGCCTGTTGTGGTACTTCCATGACCGATTCATACATATATTTTTTGGCTCCTATCTTCTAAGCGGTTATACCGTATCCACTCAAATTTGCCACGCTTTACGCACAAACTTACCTCTGGATATGAAAATAGATGGCTAATCCACTTCCATTCTCGTACCTTCTACACAAATGAACTGATACATCGAAATTTTATTTTTCCATGTAATCACTACGTCGTAGTCTACTGTTGCTTAAATTTGTTCTACATTGCATTAAAATTAATGAATATGAAAAAAATCAACCAAATATAGTGGATATAGAAGTTGCCTAATTTACTTCACTTACTATTAGATTCATTAGCATCATTCAATTCAATTGAGATAAATTCAATATAACTTAGAAAACATTAAGCTTTTAGTAAACTTAGTTCCGTGAACGAATGCGGATTGCATTAACAAGTCCTTTAAGATATCAAATATACAAATTAGTCGATGAAGCAAAAACCAAGTAGTCACTCATAATTTGTAAATGGAGGGCTGCAGAACAAGGAGCTGTCTGTGATCTTCCGCGTGCTGGAAGACCTCGTGCCGTTCGAAATGAAGTGACCATTGCTCGAGTGCAAGCAAGTATTGAAGAAAACCCCGAAACTTCTACCAGGCGACGTTCTCAGTAGCTAGAGATGTCAAAATGTATAATTTTTCTTCCATTTATTGTGCTTTAATCCAGAACAATTTTTGATAAGAACTCAACAATTTACTAGGCATGTCCCGCTTGGTATGCAACTTCCAAAGTCGATTGCTAGTTGTTTTTTTTTTTTTTGGCAAAACTGACATACATATTTAGGGATTCGGCTTTTGAAAAACTGCAGAAATTTTTTAAAAATGATTTAGATCGAACAGTTTGTTTTATAATGAAAGCAGCCACTTTTGTTCGAAATTCTTCGAATAAATAGTTAATTCTCTCGAATAGAGAAGCGTTACTCTTGGTCCTAACGCTGAAACAATTAATTTTAACTTATTAATTTACTCCACGGTCAACGCCTTTTCAACAAACGAATGACGTTACTGTTTACATTTTAACAGCTGTCATCTTCGAATGAACCACACGAGGCTATATTTTTTTGGAAATAAATATAAGAAGCAATAAAAAGAGATCACAAAAAAAGAGATACAGTTTATCTCCGACAAAAACGAAAACATAAACCAGGTGGCTGAAAATTTGAATAGTGTTTGTCATCCTGATACCGTAAAAGCCAATAATGCGCCGTTTCGGTTTTGTCGATTCCATTCCGGTAATTTTGATGTCGAAGATGCACCACACTCTTGTCAATACTTGACCTAAATAGGATCATTCTAAATATGCTAAATAAAGGCTTCAATGTCACTCTAAAAAAAGGATTTCTTTCTACTTTACATCTTATATAATCCATATTATGGAATATTTCCTTAATTTTCTTTATTGTAAAAAGAAGTTTCTATATTTATATGTATATATGTGTTCACATCTATACAACAAGAAAACGATAAACTTCTTCTTAATATGATTTTCATATATAGATTTGCTGGCTTAAGGCAAATGTTTCGTATATTTCGAAAGCAAAAAGATGAAAAGCCAGCGATACTCTGGGGAATGTTATTGTTTAGCTTTAGGCACGACTCATTATAATTTCTGCAGACAACAGAAGTAGAAAAACAAATTTGGAGAAAAAAACTGAAATAAATGGCTCAAGTAATGTCTCAAGTAAAGTTTAAGTTAGTGTCCGTCTTTCTCAACATTCTCCTGTAATGGTTGTAGAGAGTATCTGCGTAATTTTATCTTAATAATGGAACCATTCCATAACTTAACAAGATGAAAGAAAACAAAACTAAGGCAAGACCATGACGACGGCAATCATGATTATGATTATGATGATGATGACGATGGCTTCCAAATACAAAAACAAAATCCAACAATATCCAAGAGAAAACAACAGATCCAGCAGATGTGCGGGTTCATAAGGAAGCAAAATGTGCTCTTAACATTTTCGATATTTGTTATATAATGAAACTCAAAAATGGAAAAGAGCTACGAACGAACACGTACCTTTATAGAATTCATTTGCAAAAGATTATTGAACTCTTTTCCTCTTTCATAATTTTTCAATTGGACAAGAGGGAGTGCATTGTTTTGTTGTTGTTGTTGTTTTTTTTTTTGTTCCTGCAAATAATAATCAACAGAAACCGAACGTGCTACTTCTAACTGCGAAACAAACCAGGAAAATTGTTTCGACTATGAAAACCAAATGGCAACTAATAATAATTACAATTTCTATGCAGATGGTGAGATAACGAAGGAGTTCGTACATGCGCAAAGGCATTGCGTAGTCATAGAGCCCGAAAAGGTAGAGGGATACGTATTAAGGAATTTTGTTTATGAACAAGGAAATATGTTTGGTCAGCTATTATTTGAAATTCTATGGTTGTGTGGTGGGGCTTGCAAGAGGCCAAAAGTGAACATAATAATAAGCTGTGTTTATGATAATGTAGTATAAATGTTTTCTTCTTAAGATGGGTATGTGGCTTAGACGAAATTGTTTCCCTTAACATAAAGATATTTATGGCACAATCGAAAATTTTGACAATGAAAATTTTAGGTCACTCTGCATTTGCTGCCATCTGTTCTAGAAATATTTCGGTTTGTTTCAAAATGCTACTAAAGCAATCCAGCAGAAAGATATTAGAGATAGTACAGAAAATTCATGCAGGTGAACTGACATATCCTTTTGCCTTCGTGTATGAGTGTGAAGGATGAAGCAGAGGCATGACAATTTGCTTGGTTCTTATACAAAAATTATCTGCATAAAAACACTATAAAAGACGCACAATTTACAACATTCTTCAGTTTAAAAATTATAATAATAGCACCACTTTTTGTTAAACCATCTAACTTGTAGTAGAGTAGCCAATCATTATTCATTTTACTTCACAATTAAATTTACTAAATTCCTGATGCTTGCAAAATTATGCTGAATTTAGCACCATTTTGTGAAAGCCATGATTCAAGGAATATGTGGGTTAAATTAGGTAATTTATATGAGAGAGGACGAGGTAATTTGGTCGATTTTTTTCCAAATCTAAACAAACATTATAATACAATACACTTAACAAAAGTTTAAGTAGTTACAGTACATAATTTAGGACTCAGAGCGAAAAAATTGAATATCGATAAATCGGTTAATTTATATAGGAGATGTCCAAGGTATGCCTTCTATTTTCTTTCATAACACTCGATTCATTAGGCGCATGATGTGTTCAAAATTTGACTGAATTAAGGACAACTGATCGAGAGATATGAACCTGAGAATACATAGAATCAATCGATCAGTTATATAGAAGGCGCCACAAAGAATCCGGTTGCTTAATCGATTTTTGTCAAGATTTACAGAGAATTACCAGTCAATGCAAAGTCTAGGCTACGGCAAACAACTAATAAGAAATTTTAGAGAAAAAGAATAAAATAATGTCCGGTAATTGGTTAATTTAAGACTACAGAAGAGGTATGGTGATGCACTCCGTTTTGTTTCAGAGACTTCAATTTTGATTAAGGTAAACAACATTTCATAAGATTTAAAGCAGCTAAAAACGGTATGAATTTAGAAATGTACGAAGTGTGTTCAAAAAATAAAATGAATTTTAATTTTTCTCAAAAAATATTTTTTAATTCATCAATTTTTATTTTATCTCCTTCAAAGTAGTCGCCGTCAGATATAATACACTTGTGCCAGTGTTTTCCCAATCCTCGAACCAGTTCTGATATGCACTTTTTGGTATGTCCTTGAGCTCTCTCAGCGATTCGGTTTTTATCTCTTCAATCGTCGCAAAACGCCATTCTTTCATAGGTCTCTTCAATCTTGGGAACAGGAAAAAGTCGCAGGGGCCTAATCTGATGAATACGGTGGCTGAAGCATGATAACGGTATTGTTTTTGACCCAATAATCCCTCACAAGTACAGATGAGTGAGCAGATGCATTATCGTGATGCAAAAGCAATGAATTTTTTTCCAAAATTCCGGGCGTTTTTTTCCTATTGCTTCACGCAAACGGCTCATAATTTCAAGGTAATACTCCTTATTTATCGTACAACCTTGTGGTAAGAACTCCTGATTCACTACGCCATGGTAATCGAA
>JAHXMU010000638.1:111978-133664 GCA_019455685.1 Philornis downsi
CCACATTCTTAGCCACCAACTACCCCAATCCATCTGAAAACGAAACTTTGAACTTGAATGTATGTTTGGCAAAAGGGGAGCTGGCTCTTCCAGCTAACAAAAACAAACTAAAAAGATTGAAGTGATACTCTTCAAGTCGTTGATAAAAATGTGCCTCAAAGCAAAATAGCAAAGCAATGACAAGAGTATTCAATATAAAGAAAACAGATACTTCTGGATATGAACACGTTTCTTGTGGCCTTAAGGCCTTTTTTTACGAGGATGGTGATGATGATGGTGTCAGCTTTGCAAAGACGCCAACTTCAATGAAGACACTTTCCAGTCATTTCTAAGCGTATCTTTCCTTGGTGGATGTTGTTTAGAATTTTTTTTTTTTTTTGGGTGGCGGAGTTTTTTCTCTTTTGTCTTTATATTTTTTTTTTTTTTTTTTTTTTTGATTATGTTTTATTAATTGAAGAAAGTTTTTGATTTAGCAATTTATCGCTAGACAAGATCTTTTTTGTGGGAAATTTGAGATTTGTTTCACCAAATGTGGTTTTTATGTTGCAATTGTTACAAAGATTAATTGGAGTTTCTACGAAATGCGCGTGTCAAGTGTTTTGTGTAGTTGTCGGATTAACTATTTGGGGCAAACTCATTTTTGGTCAAGCAGAATGTTACTTTATTTAAGACTTCACATTTCTGACATGTGGTTAAACTGAAACTTGGCATTTGCTAAGTAACTGTGTGATTGCAATCGAAGTTTTTGTAAGGAAAGTGGAAGCTATGACGGCAATAATAGTGAACGGCTAACATGAAGACAAACACCGATGAACAGATGTTTAACACCAATAACAAAGAAACCGCTGACATAAACGTCAAACTTTTGGACATCAACTTATCTTATTATTTGGAAGTAATCCAAAAATAGAAGAAACATGCATTGATTTTGATAGTGTTAAAAAAAGAAGACTGTATTGACTGTAAATTATCTTCTTTTATATTTGATTTTTTTGCAATTTGATGCGGAAACACAGGCAATATTTTTAGTTACTGTTACTGAAACGAGACTATTATAGCAGGCTAATGACGGTTGCTACTTCCTATACAATGATTGAATGCAGTAGACTCATATACCGGTCACCTTAAGTTTAAAATTTGTTAGAAAACACGAAACACAAATAAGAAACCGTACAACCCAAATATTGATATATACATAGATTATAAGAACCATCATTTAAGGATATGCATCCAGACTATTCAGACTCTTTACAGATTGGCTGATCCAAATATAGAGCCAAATATTAAATTGACATTACCGTCACCCAATAAATGAAATGCAAAGGACAAGGCGTATCATTTTTTATCACGTTACTTCGTTCACAAACTACGACTTTAGATGAAGTTGTGGATACTAACGATGCATTCTTTTTTTTTTTTTTTTGAGTGGTTACGATTTCAAAACTGTTTTGAAAGGTTTTAATGCTAAAATAAGGAGGGAAAATGTTCTTAGTTCGACAGTTGAAAAAATAACATCTCCAAAAATTTATGCATACATTCTTTCCCCGCAGCGCATAATATGTAAGTAAATGGAACCAGAACCAGATAAAGACATCCAAGAGATAATGTAACCATCTCTTGGTAACATTATACGAAAAACCAGATTGACCCCATTGTAGTAAAGGGTGTCCCAGCAAGAACGCAAGATTTAAATGACTGATGCAGCAATTGAATTGTTTCTCTGGCTGTATGACTTGTGGCGCAGTCTTGTTGAAACCACATGCCCTCCACATTCCTTTATTCTATTCTAGGCACGAAAAAAATGGTTATCATTTCACGATACCGAACGCTATTGACTGTTTGCGCTTGACATGCCTCATTTTCATAAAAAAAATCTCAAATGATTCCTCCAGCCCAGAATCCACAACATACAGTGACACGTTGAGGATACATTTGCTTCTCGTGAATCACTCGGGGATTTTCCTCACCCCAAATGCGACAATTCTGCCTATTGACGAAGCCATCAACATGGAAATGGGTCTCGCCACTGAAGATGATTTTATCGGGAAAATCAGCATTTTCATGTTGTCTTTCCAATACCCAATTAATGAACTCCCTTCCCTGTCCATGGTCAGCTGGCTTCAGGTCCCGAGTCAATTGAACTTTGTATGCATGAAGATGCAAATCTTTTGTCAAAATTCGCTTCATAATGGATTTGGAGACACCAATTGCTGACTTCAGTGTCGAATTGAGGTGGATGGAGTTTGAGCGACATCATCACGTACAGCTGCGACATTTTCGGTCGATCGACCTGGTAGAAGGAGCGTTGTTGTCTTTACATCACTAACAGACCCAGTTTTGGCAAATTTATTCATTAATCTCTTTACAGTTGACTCTTTCGGAGCATTATTGTGACCCCAAATTGATCGCAATTTGCGAACTGTAGCCGCAAAACTTTCAACATTTTGGTAAAACAGTTTCACAATGAGAATGCGTTGTTCATTCGTGTAGCGCTCCATTTTTACTAACCTCGTACCTTCTACTAGCAAACAATAACAATTGTTCAAATATCAAACAATGACACTTCGAATGGCGCCAAATTTAAATCTTGCGTTCTTGTTGAGAGACCCTTTAGATGGAAGACATACTTTTTTTACTGTCATGAACATGGGTGTAATTTGGAGTTATAACATAGACTCAGCACGATCTCGATCACGGTAGCAAAAACGTTCATAAAAAGGCACAAAGAAAACTTAGCATCGACAAGCTGCATACCTCCGAGATAATTACAGCCTTCTATAACAAAACTCCCTCAATCGCTGTGATAAAAAGTTACCGATCCGATAAAATATCACCGATGGCAACATTTTAGCTTTCACAGACAGTCGCTGCAAAAATCATACATAGAAAACGGTGATAAAATAACCACTTATAAAACATAGAACTTGGCATTGTATCTGAGGAAAAGGAGGTTGTATACATACATGGTAACGCTACAGCCAATTGTGACGCTTGCTATGAGTTAGCACTGCCAAAATAAGAGAGGTAGAACAGCTTTTTAAGCCATTGGTTAAATCGCATTATACAGCTTCCAAAAAAGTAGTCTACATAATTCAGAGGAATTTCAGAACATCTTCAATTTTATTTTCCTTTCAGGAAGCTAAACTTAAATTCTATCGCCTGTGTCAACTCAATCTCAGTTCATATTTACTGAAAACTAGTCCATATATTTTTTGTGGGTCTAAAATTAATATTTTAAGTTTTTAAGGAACCAGAATCCTCACATAAACTCATAAGATTTCGCACAATATAGGACGGTAAGATCTAATATTACGCTTTGTGCACACTTAGTACTTGCACCCTAAATACCTTTCGAATGCTGCTTATTATTTGAAACCAGGTTAAAACTGAGGTTTTAAAGATATAGTCCAACCTGATGTACGTCGGTCAAGGCCTATCTTTAGAAAAATGAAGGCTTATGACTACTACCTACAGTATATTCATATATAGCCCACAAAAAAAAATCGAAAAGTGCCAACAGACTAGCAAAATTTTAGCTCTATCTTCTAACATTAACTTACGTATGCCTCATTAAGGCTGAACAGCAATTTATAGCAAAACAAAAAAAAAATGTAATTCCTTCTTAATTTCAGTTCCTTAAACGTTGAATCCGTTAAATCAGAAATTTGTTCGCTGAACTGAAAATGTCAGCAAAAAAACAGCTTCAGCAAAAAATTGGATGCAATCAGATTTCGTCAATAGTATTTGCCACAAATTGTGATTAGAACTAAGATTCCAGGTAGAAAGTTCAGATTTTAAGAAGGAAAGGTTGTGGCTTTTTTAGTTGAAATTGCAATTTTTGTAATCTTTAACCACAATGTGGCGTAGATGAACATGGTTAGATTGAGCTAAATCTTTATCAATTATAGTTTCTACCCTAGACATCTTTTAGAAAGGATTCCATTATAAACAGGATATTAAAAAATGCGCCAAATTGTGGGTAATATCGCAAATTATAACAAAGACATTTCATTCGGTAACCTATAAACAAATTCGGATACAGAATCTCTGTGGTTTTTAAAACCAATCGAGAGTCCAATTGCGCCACAGCAGAATAGAAACGAGAAAAGAAATTTTAGTCAGCTGAATCGACTTAATGCAAAAATGTGCGGAGTGTTAGAACGGGCGAGGTAAATCGAGAGATTCTTATCAACAAATGCTGTGAATTAAGACACAATAAAAGAAACAAAATTATAGCTAAGTGAAGTGAATTATAGCTAAGTACTTATTACAGCTTAGCGTTGAATCACTTACAGACTATAGAAAAATTGTTGCTTTTAACTAATTTGCTAATTTTTAAGTGGGGCACTGAACTAAGTTTATTAAAATCCTGATGAATGAAAGATGGGAATCTTTGATCATATATTGAATACATACATATGTATATTAAATTACGTAGTTTCTATGGGAAGTAGTGAAAAAGGCATGGACGTTTTTTTTCACATTTTATCAAGTATTAATCTAATCGACAAAAACTTAAGTTATTGCATTGTACGAATTATTGATTACGGGAGAAAAATTAAATTTCTATAAATCAGTTAGTTTGTATGGGAGATATCCGTATGAGAATTGCTACGCAGTCGATTTATATAACAAGAACCAAGTTTATTAAACACATGATGTGTATTATAGCTGATTGGATTCAGTTCAACCTCTTGAAAGATATGAAGCTAAAAATATGTTAGTTAAATCAGTCATTTGTATAGAAGATACCAGAATGGAAGTGGTTACCCAGATGAATTTTCTCAAGTTGAGGGGGGAAAACTTAGGTTATTGCAGTCTACTTACAGAAGAAATTACGAATTACAGAAAAAAGATAAAATTTCGGAAAATCGGTGAATTTGTGTGGGAGGTACCAGAAGGCTACGCCAATGTGTACCACATTTGATTGAATTCATCCAAATTTTTCAATATAATAGGCAGAATCGTATGTCGTTGCCGTCTGCGAATTACAGAGCACAGGGACAAAATTGAATTTCGGAAAATTGGTAAATTTGTATGAAAAGCACTAGAGGGGGCAGGCCGATATGGTCTATTTGGATTTACCGCCTAAAATGGCACATAATGTATGGTTATTCATTTAGTGGTTTGAAACCACCGGGCAAGGCTTTCAGCTGCTAAATACCTGTCGTCGGCGGTGTTATTTATTTAGTAAAAGTTATGCCATTACGAATATGTATCGTTTAACAACCGAACAACGCGTAAAAATAGTTAAAACTTACGGCAAAAGTGGTGATTCAAAGGAGGGCTTTCAATCGAACAACAATTTTTTCAGCAATGAAGCTCATTTCACACTCGGTGGTTACGTCAACAAGCTAAATTGTTACATATGGGGCTCGCGGAACAAGTGATGGTGGAAAAGCCATTGCATCCGGAAAAAAGTGACTTTATGATGCGCATTATGGTCTGGAGATGTCACTGGGCTATATTTTTTTTCGAAAATAACGCTCAAAAGGATCCACTGCTGCAACCCATCCAGAGGCAATCATTTAAATGACATTATATTTCGTACATAATGGCAAGGTCCAATCATTGTACTGACATATAAGTTTCATCGAAATCATAGATTTAGATTAGATTTTATTTAAATATAGATTTTTATTAAATATATAAAAATATATAAAATATATATGAAAGTGGATAACCCTATATGAGGCTACGCTAAGTTTTACGAAGTTGTCCCAAATTGTATTTGTTCCTTGTAACTTCCCATTGACAGAGTACAGATATTTACGCCATTAAAGTGAAATGAAAACGTAATCTATAACCGTGTATTACTCAACTGCCTAAAATATGACATAGCTTGAAACATCAATAACACGATTATTTGCTCAACCGATAATTTAGCAGTATTAAAAAATTTTTATCAATTTCGTTGCAAAATGTAAGCCATACGTAAGACTGATTTCTTCTAAGTCAAGCTTGTGTAAAAAATTACATACATTTATCTCCAACAGTTTATAATATATATGATATTTCATACATTTACCTCTAATAGTTTATGATATATGTTCTTTTAAATTTCCTGCAATGTGGGTATGAGTTACGCTCATAACATAACAAAATATATGGTGGTTTCTTCATTGACGGCAATGATAAATTTTGATAACAATTTGTTTAGCCGCAACTCGATTTTTCGGTATTGGTTTAGAATACTTGGCAGGATTTAAAAAATCAATTGCTTAACCACATTTATTCTAGAATGTTTCACACAACTAAATTGTAAGATTCACATCTTTTATCTTGTTGCCCTGCAGTTAGTCAAACTTATTACTTCTCAGGCGGTTGCTTGAGACCTGAAAGCATTTCCACACTCTTTCTGTAGCTTATAATTAATAAACTTCAGTACCTTAAGTTTTTCTTCATTATATTGATTTATAATTCTCTATGAAACCCTAACGATGCCTGCCATACTCAAATATTCTTAGATTCAATTTATTGATCTAAATTCTGAGAATGAAAATGTGAGCTTTGCCATACTATTTTTTGCATTTCCCACACGAACTCGGCGGTTTATTAAAGTTGTGTTATCACTCTAAAATTCCTAATTAGTCTATTGAAATTAATAAAAATTCTTCAGACTTCAGGTATTCTATTGATCAATCAGCATATATGGAATTTAAGTTTAAGCGTATTGAGTTTTAAACGCTTTTTTGTAAATTTCTATTGAGTTTTGTAATTCCAGTTGACTGAATGTCACACAAAATATTAGAATTTCAAATGAAAACTTTGATTTTCAATTGATGTAATTAGATAATCCGAATTTCCTGTCTAGGGTGATAAGCCTGAATATGTGGAAATGTAGTTCCTTTTTCTTAGCTAGCAGAGAGAGAAACGAAAGAAAAAAATATTCACAATTGAAGCACATCATCGTGAAGTAGAAAGTATTACAGTAAAGTTTGAAAAATAAAACGACTGTATAGACATAAATTTTCTTTCATACAAATATAACTTAATTTATTCCATGCTCATATCTTTCATTCGATTTCAACAAATTCATTTATGGTGAAGCAATGAGTTAATTTAGTTTTGCAGATAAAAGTGGACTAATACCCACTATACCTTTGTGTGTGGTACAAACTGCCCGATTTAGCAAAAATTTATGGGTTCTCTATAACCTCTAAGCGGATAACTATATTAAATTATAACTTTGGTTCTCTTATTTTGAGTTAATTCAGATAATTTTTGACAAGAACCCACTCAACGCAATGCAAAAAGACGTTGGGTGAAGGTATAATATATGTGCTAGACTAAAATTTTCATACTGGTTCAATTTTCTCTTCGTAAAAAATATCATTTTTTTCTATCGAAGAAAGTTTATTTACAACAGAATTCGCAGAAAATTTTCATTTTTTAAGTTGTTGAAAAAACATAACTTGGAAAAAATTTAATGAAAATTAAATAAAAATGTAATAAATGAAACATTTTTTGCAAAAACATTTGCAAACTTAATGTTTATATTTAGAGGAGAAAATATTATTAATATTATATTATTCTACAATCGTGTACTACTCAACTCCCTGCCTAAAATATGACATAGCTTGAGATATCGATATCACGATAATTTGCTCAGCCGATAATTTAGCAGAAAGAATTATAATATAAATAAATATAATATAATAATACATATATATACGTATAATATAATATAATAATATAATAAGCCATACGTAGGACTGATTTCTTCTAAGCTAAGCTTGTGTAACAAATTACATACATTTATCTCTAACAGTTTATAATATATATACATTTATCTCTAATAGTTTACGATATATTTTTTGCAAATTTAATGTTTATATTTAGAGGAGAAAATATAAATACAATTAATTTTTGTAAGTTTTTGAAAAAGTAAAATTGAAAAGAATCTTAAAAAAGAGTTGTTTTTTCATACAATTTTTGACACATTTATTAATTAAAAAAATTTAAGAAATATATATATTATATACGTGCATATATATATATATATATATATGTATATAAATATATATTTTTTTTTTTTTTTTTATGTAAAAGATGAATAATCCCAATGCGCGGCAGAAGATTTTTTTAACATTTCGCGCGAACATGTTTTTTAAACACCTTTTCTAAAGTCCCTACGGAAAGATTTTCCGTTTTTATAACCTCCACCATTCGGCTTTTCAAAACGGTTTCGAAAAGGCCACAAAAAGTATCAAAATACATATATTTCATCACCATGAAATAAATTTGAAAAATAAAGACCAGGGCCCAATTTCGTGTTGTCTGAAGCACAATGGAGTTTGTCTCAAATTTTTAGGTAGACTTTGGTTTATCGATTACCAAGCAGAAGAGAATGGCGTGCCCATTTTTTGGTCCAGCCAGGTGCAATTCGGATCACACTTATTTTTGGTTAAATGATTTACATAAAAGTAAAAAAAAAAAATTCACCCATTTTGATGGAAATCCCTCCCCAAGAATACATATATTCGACGAGCATTTTTCCTACTTTTGAGGAAGCTCTCTTTAAAAACATGTAATTATAACAATTTGAAATTTGTTTTCCACTGAACTGAGTCTATTTACAAATAAATATAAAATAAAATAAATATAAATAAAAATATAAAAAATAATAATAATATAAATATATCATATCCCCAAAAATACCGCAAAAAAAAAAACAAATAAATAATCTCGTGGGATAATATATGTATTTTTAAGTACTTTTCTGAATATCTAATGTGATTCTAAGATTCTGGCGAATGAAAATAAAAATAAAATGCACAATGATTTCTCTTAGGGATCTTCACGAAAATTTATTTTCCTTTCGGGCTGGATATTGTGATTTTGTTTAAAGCACATTAGAAATTTGTTTCTGATTTATATTCGAAACAACAATACACTCCATACGGTGATTCTTTTCTTGAAACAGAATTAGAAACCTAAATTGACTTTGTTTTTCTATCGAAACATAATGAAACAGATATTTTGATTAGAGCACAATAAGTACTACTATATATTATGCTATAATACTATTCAATTTCGTTTCTTAGTCAGAATCAAAGCTGAAATCATATGTAGTTTCATTTATTGCCAGAGAAAAAGTCCTGGGGCCAAACTGCGAAAGGCTACAACTGTTTCAAATACTTTCTTTTCTGATTTTACAATGTCAGGATTTCAGAGATTTTGACAGCTATTGCAACGTGTTGTTCATTTTTACGAATAGAAAACATTTCAAATGAAATAAACAAAACGATTCATAAACTGAATCAGAATCAGAATGGTTTCTTTTTTCGTTTCGGGTGTAAAAATCAAAAGCAGTATTATTTGCAATTTTGTTTTGGATTTATGAAACGGAAACAAAATTCAATGCAATTTGGAATTGTCGGAATCAAAATAACATCTTCGTATTGTTTTGTTTTTTATTTCAGAAACAGAAACAAATCAAAACTATTTTCGAATTTAATTTCGTTTCGGTAGCGGTCCCGATTTCTCTATTAATCCAAAGCGAAAGAAAGTTAATTACACGAAGTTCAGTTCATTTATTATGCTGTAATTGATTCTGATTCTGATTTGTTGATAAGAATCTAGTAATTTACCACGCCATGTCTTGTATTGCCCTTACTTTTGTAGCATCGCAAAAGACATTGCGGTATTATTTACTTCATAATTAAAGAATATTTCGTTTATAAGCCGCAGTATTTACAATAGAACTAGGTATATAATTCAAAATTTTCAATTTGTTTTACCTTCTACTAACAAATTTTATTCCGAATTAATATTATACTAATCATTAACGGTACGTCGGCTTTTTGAACACCTCAACATTTACCTACTTGAAGCTAAAATTTGCTTAAAATTACGAAACTGAACAAAACTTAACAACAAATTTCCTTACATTCCATAAATGAGATAAAAGAACGCTTTTCAAATTCAGAGAGTTTACGCGCATTCTGTTTTTAAACTTACTCAACGGGACCTACAGTTAACAACGCTTCCGAACGTTATTGTCTGAGAATCATTTATTAGACTTGTCGATTACTTGACCATACGAAGTTTTTGTCAAACACATCGAGGTGATCACCGCTAAAGTAATGGTAGGTGGCTATATTCGGGATTGAACCCGCGATCATATGAACAGTGCAGAAGAAAGAATTCTTCAAAATTGTTGGAAAAATTATAAGCAAATATTAACTTAAGTTAGGTAAATTTATTGAAATTTGAAGCAGATTTAAATTCAAATTATTACGATTTTATGTGTTTATATGTTTATATGAAATGTATATTCTAAAAAAGTGTGATATGTTAGCAAAAATGTGATATTTAGTTAATGGGCAGTATACGGATAGTATAAACTTTACACAAAATTTTTTCGCGAAATAAAGAAAGAACTGAACATGTTGAATAAAGTAAGTAAAACATATAAGGTGGCGCATAAGTAACGTTAAGATTTGATCAGTGCATACACTTTTTGTTTAAGTGTTTTTTTTCATCCTTTACAGAATTAACTAAATAATACTTTGGAAATTTATGATGGAAATGCTCAGCACAGAAAAAAGAGCAAAAGTTGTTCAATTTTACTTTGAAAGTCAGCATTCGATTATTCAAATCACATCTGAATTTCTCGTGAAATGCAATTGGTTCACGAGTTAAAACCAAATGATGCACAAGAACGCATTCAATATAGTCGCCGGTAACGTTACTTATGTGCCAGCCTTTATAATAATCTCTAACCCGATTAGGGTTTTAAATCACAAATGGGTAATTTTATTTTTGTTTGATTGATTTAGTGCAGAATTTTTGACAGTTCACTTACAGTATGTGACAGGGCAATGTGCCAAAGTTAAACATGATCAGGCAGCTTACAAATTATTCCATGTTTGTAATGAAAATTCGTACCCTGTTGGAAATATTCAAAAACTGAAGTCGGGTGATCTGCTGAACCATGTATTGTAGGACGAGTAGGCCTTAGGAAAACTTGAGCAAGCTACATTTTATTTACCGAAAAATTGTACTTAGATTCAATTAAATTTATGGTTGAATGGGTAAGTAAGCAAAAGTGTTGCACCTTACTTTTGCTTACTTACCCTTACCTTACTTACTTAATAAATTTAACATTTACATGAAATAATTTGTAAGAAACACAAATGACATTTATTTATCAATTGAAATAAAAACTTCTCACATTTTTTTAAATTTTTCTGTGTATTTCTTTTTTGACATTTAAAAACCAAATACTTAATAAAGCACTCGTATCTGTTCATAATTAAACTTTATGCTCTAACCTTAATTATTTAATCTGACGATTGAACTTACCACTTTTAAATAATTATAATATTCCGCTGATTTGTTGACAATTATATCCAATATTATCCAATAATACGTTAGCAACAGTGATTAACGTGCTGATTTAACACAAAATTCGTACAAGTTTGAAAGCCAAAGGTGGAGAATTTCAAAGTAAATCACTTTTATATGTATTGTAACAACAAAAACAATAAATTAATCATTGATTCATAACAATAATTTTACATTTCCAATATTTAAAATAATAAATGTTTCACAAATCTACCAATTAATCAAGAGCTTTAGGGCACCAGCAATTAAATCATAAAAATATCTTTTGTTTTTGTTTGTTTCTTTAAATTATTTTATTACATTCAATCAATTTTCAAACAATTTTTTGTTAAATATCTTGACACACATAAATATTCATAGGAAAAGACAAACGTTCGACGCAAGTTGCTTCTGCACGACTTTATTGCACGACCGCCAACACTTGACTAACGTAAAAGACTCAATCGAAATGCTGACAAAGTCAAGAGCTTTGGGCCAACTTCACAGGCAGCGGCGCCAGCGCACGCTGAGCCACTTACTACTCCACCACACTATGGGGCACACACACAAACACTCGACTCAACCACAAACAACAACAAATGTTAGTGACTCCAAAATATAAACCTGGAGTTGAAAATAATGGACCCAGTGAGTATTGCGGACAGACAGCAACCACGATCGATCGGTCGTCAACATAACAAACAAAATATCAACTTACAAAAACTGGCTCCACTGCGTGCGTCAACTATTGCGCGGGCGCAGACGCATACGTAGCAGCCAGCATCTTGCTGACTCTTTGCCGCTTCGGTCTGGTTGATACTTTGGGGAGTTTTTCTGTCGGCCAGATTTGACTTACGGTTGTTGTAGCAAAACAAAAACAAGTCAAAGAATAAAAGTAACGTAAAATTGTGTTTTGAAAATAAAGAACTGCTGATCGGTTATGAGATCTGCAGGAAACATTGAGAGAGAGAGATAGAAAGAGAGAATACGGGAATTTGAACAGGGATGATAAAAGTTTGCAGATTGTAAATTTGACTGGCAGCATTGGACTCCTGTGACTCCATTCGGCATCTTAAATTTTTATCAAAATACAGGTAGCTGAATATTGCTACCAGTACAGAAATTTCGATCAAGTAAACGGACTTACATGCGAGTACAACTTCAGACAATCCTGTGTTTTTTTTTTAGATTTTACCCAGCATTACAATTAAATATAACTGACAAAACTTTAAGCCACTGCAACTTATAAATCTGCTTGAGAAAGTCGAAATCCTTTATTTTGTATGAAAATTATCAGAATGAGAGTAACAGCATAGTTCAGTTTTATTCCTAGGAATAAGTTTATTAAGCGTGTAAGGCGTGGCTATTTTGACTGAATTCAGTGCAATTCCTTGGAAGCTATGAAGCCAAAAATATGTGGATTGAATTGCTCTATGGAAGGGCCGTGGTTAGCCGTTGATTTTCCTAATTTTTACGAAGCATTATAAATCAGTACAATAAATAAAAATCTAGGTTATTGCAGCCTACTAATTAGAAATTACAGAGTAAAAACTGCATTTTGAAACATTCACCAATTTGTCGATAAATCCAATTTACAATCGCTGGATCTCTCCTAGTATTAGGCTGTCCCAATTTCTAAGAAATGTCATAAAGTTTAGAACAGTATAGGTGACTTAGCTTAATTGATGATATTTAAAATACTCCTTTCTTTGCCGGTTCCAAGCGAATATTTATTTAATTCTTAAAAAAAAATCCTAATTTAATTCATGACATCCATTTAACTCTGTGTTTAGTTTGAACAAAATGGTGAAATAAGGTGGTCACAATTTATATGGATAAATTTTTTGATTATCCTATCTACCGATGCGAATTCCCTAAAACGTGCTAATAAGCTAAACTATGTGAATAGTAAAGATTTAACTTAATTTAATTTTAACTCGGTTCTCATGGAAGTTAAACATAAGAAAACAGAATTTTTTTACGGAAAAAAGTTCAATCATTTTAAAATCTTCTTCCATCAAAGAAATCTGATTGAAAATGTTATCGACGAAGTTTGACCTCATAATTTTTTTTTTTTTTTATTTTGTGTGAATTTTGTGGTATTTGGTCCTTTTTTAATTCTGTCCAGCTCCAATTCAGTGGATAACCTCAAAATCGTATTAAAATGCAAAACCAATAAAATGTACAGGAAATTTAAATTGAACTGAAAAGGCTTAATAAAAATGTATTATTTTTCTTCAAAGGAAAAAGGAAGAATTAGTTGTATATTTTCAAAAATATGTTTTTTTAGGTTTTTAAGGCACCACCACCCACCATCCACTCTGTAGCAAAAAGTTCATTCGATCTGTATCAAATAGGAATACGCAATTAATTTATTAATCAACCAACTTGATTAATCAAAATTCAGAATAATCATTTAATTGATTAACCACACTTTTGAATTAATCTAAATTTGCTATTAATAGTCATTTTATATATTCAAAGCGCTGGAGAAGTCTACAATTTCAGAAGAAATTGAAATGTGGCAATATTCTGGACGAAGTGGAAATGCATGTATTTCCTCCTCTCAGCTGTTCTATATTATACTTTCAGAAAAGGTTAAGATTACTTAAAACCGAAAATCATGAGATCGTTTTTTTTTTTTTTTTTTTTTTTTTTATCAAATCCGAGTACCAATATTTGTCGAATAAATGCTTTAATGCAACATTTTACTTCAGTTAAAGTTATTTTTAAACATTTTGTGAAATATGTTTGACGAATATAATTTGAAACTGGAGATAATGGTGCAGTCTCTATCACAAAATCGATGACCTTAGACCATAGTTAACTTAATTTTATATAGTCCAGCGCGACAAATTATCTATTTATTAAACATTAGATTTCGACATACTTTTTAGAAATTTTAGATTGATTCGGTATAGTGCAATATGTTAAAAAGCTAAAAAAAAATTACAGGGTTTGCTGATGTGACAGTCGATATATTACGATTCCGGCGAAATGAGTCCACATGGTAAAAGATTACCGAGCTACATATATGGAAGCTCATAAATATGTTAATGTTTGGCACACATCGCGAGGTATCCTAATATCGTGATTAAATTTTGAAAAATACATTACTATAAACTTTGACTTGGATAGTTAAAATTGCCGTTTAGATTACATGTAGTTCTTTTTTTGGAAGATATCTTAGATGTTTTCAAAATCCTTAAAAAATATACATTTTTGGTATAGATTTTTACAAATATCTCCATAGTTAGAATTAACACTGAAAAACTGAAGGCAGTTTTGGAATCTGTAAATCTCTGTGTATTAGCATCAATCATTCAAAACTTAGTTTGACAATTGGGTTAATCCAAAGTGAATCTCAAATGTAGCAACAAATCGAAATTTTCCATATTTCACTGCAGTACGAGTAAACTCGTATCTCGAAAACTAAAAAAAATTTAAAAAAATATTCATCGTTACACACAGTGTAATCGTAATTAATTCCAATGCTCCTAATACATAAACGTTAGTGCAATAATATATTGAAAATTAGGACTACTTTTCTAAAAATAATTAATTTAATCAAATTTTCCTGTTACGGAATCGAAACTATGTAATGTAAACCGATTTTCTGAAAAATTGGATACATGAACAATTTTGTAATTATATATACATATATCGGATAATCAAATCGTTGAGGCTTGCCAACTAAACCCACTGTTGCATATTCTAAATGGTTGGAGCGAGCCATGTGGATTGACCTTATTTCAGATACACATATTAAACATAAACAGCTGTCGTAACCACCTCCATTAACATTAACATAATGCAACCGTCCCGCCCCCAGAATGTCGGTGGATCATACGTCAGGTTATCGTCATAATCGTCATATTGTGCAACGAATTGGCAAGATCCTAAGGAAATTTTAAGGGACTGGAAGCGTTACAGATGTGGTCAGGCCAGTGCATCATCGTAATGTACACATTGCAGAAGATATCGCTTTTGTTTGCGAAAGTGTAGCCGATAATCCGAAATTCAATTCAGTTCGCTATGGCCTTATGGTCTGCAATTGAAGATTATGAACTGGGCGATATGTGGTTTCAACAAAACGGTGCCGCGAGCCACACAATATGACATATTTTAGATTTATTGCATGAGAAGTTTCCAGAAAGCGTAATTTTACGTTTTGGTGACGCTAATTGGCCACCAAGATCATGCGATTTGACGCTATTAAACTTTTTTAGAGGGAAGCTATGTCAATAACTGTGTTTACGCGGATATTCCCCAAATGTTGAAGCATTTGAACATCAACATTCGTCAAGTTGTCGCCAAGATATCGCCCGAAATGTGCGAAAAAGTGGTCGAGAATTAGCTCAAAAGGATCCACCGCTGCAATCAATCCAGAGGCGATCATTTAAATGACATTATATTTCGTACGCAATGGCAAATTCCGGGCATTATAATGAAATAAAACTTTCATCGCAATCATAATTTTACGTGTATTTTATTTAACTTTACTTTTGAAATCGAAAAATGGACAAAACCCGTCATATACAAGTCAATGTTGCATGGAGTACACAAAAGTACAAAATCTGGATCACATTTTAAGTACCTTTTTGGAACAACCCATTTGCTTGCCATTCCTATTTAGAGCGTAATATAAATAGAGCGAATGCAAATGTTTGCACGATACATTTTGTGGTTAATTTTGAATAATGTATATTTTATTATTTGTTTTTATTATTGTTCTTTGTTTACATTATTGTCCTCTTTTTCCACTTTTGTGACGAATGAGCCAGCAAGTGTTGGTAGTGACTTTTGTTATTGTTGCCAGTTCAATAGTAATTGAGTCGTCCGTCGTCCAGCATCTTTCTGGAAATCCAATAACAATCAGCAAACTAATTTAAGCAGAACTCTCCCACGATGCCGTCGCCACACAACAAAGTTGTTCAAGAGAATCGTATGGAAATGATCTTTTGATTTTGTATTAAAATGCCGGACATGATATGCAAACATTAAGGCAACACTTGACTCTGATCGATGTACTATTAAATGAAAGAAATCGTCGCCGTGGCTAACGTAGGCCGTTGGTAGCAGTGTTCCTAAGAATTGCTATGGGTTGCTGAACATGTTTAAACAAATCTGTGCTGCACAGAATTCAAAACGTTTGCAGATGTTTATGCTACAGTTACAAAAAGTCATATGACCAGCAGCGCGATAATGTGCTCTATTAACGGTCCAAATATTTGGTTTTCGGTGAGTTAAGCATTTTTGTTCCCCTCTTTAAGTCATCTTCTCAATGTTATACAATCGCAAAAATTAAACGCCCAAATTCCTACTAATGTACGGTCGGATTTCTCTTTCTTTTCATTCGTAAATGGCTCAAATGCTGGTAATGACCAGAAAATACTGCATTTTAGTCTCATTAGGAAATATTGACAAAATTTCAAAATCGAAATACCACATTTTAGTCTCAATAGGAAATATTGACAAAATTTCAAAATAAAACGAAATTTCATTTAAATAATAGATTTTGTAGGAAAACATATAATCTAATGATCAATTTGCAACGTAACGAATAACGAAATACCGAAAATTATGAAATTGAATCGATTATAGAATGATAGCAATTCATTCAATTCATTGGCTTGATGGATATGCCAAATAACATATTTCAAGAAAAAAGGTAAAAAATATGTACATCCTCTCTTTTGCACAATTAAATACAGGGTAGCGCACCAATTCCAACACAATAGGAAATTCAAATTTCTTTTTTTTAACTGAAATATTTCATTTATTTGTTTTTTTTTCATTTGTTTTTTATTTTATTTTATTTTTTTTTAACTAATTGATTTTGAAGATGACAGACCGTAAATGACCTTCATGCTCATTTACGCATATGTAACATCTGATCAGAAAATTATTCATTGCGACCTGAAGGGATGAAGTGGGGATCGCCGGAAATATTATTTTAATGGACTGCTTCAATTCAGTAAAATTCATCAGTTTAGTGTTGTACACCTCTTGTTTGACATAACCCCATAAAAAAAAGTCTGGTGCAGTCGAGTCAGGAGACTTTGGGGGCCAACGGAAAGGGGAGTTTAGGGATATTTATTTATTTCAGCTTAGGCTATGTGTGCAGTTGCTCCATCTTGCTGGAACCAAATGTTAAAACGGAAACGTCTTCGGTGCAATTCTGGGTAAAAAAACTCCTTCAGTATCTTTGAATAACGGTCCCCATTGACATTGACATCGTGTTTGTAGCACGATTCGTGCGCCATCCTGTAATTCCTATTCCATTGCCATGACATTTTATTATCTTTGAGGAAGTGATGAGGAGTGATTTAAGTGCTTTTTCTCCGAACCAGATTTGAGATATCCAGTAATCTACATAAATACAAGAAATCGGGCATTTGTAGTCGCAAATTGAATATTCCGATTAGTAGGCCAAGAGCATTTTCCCCTTGCAGTTAGGTATTAAAATTACCCAGAGCAATTCTAATGCCTCGATCAGGGCCGTATGTTTCTTCTAAGCATTCATAAAATGTATCCATGATTCCAGAAAAAAATTAAGGCCATAATTTTTCAAATGTTTTCAACTTCGAAAGAGAGTCGACTAATTGCCATCTTAGATTGTGAAATCCCAATTTTCAGGCTTTGGAAAACATTTTAAATGCTACACACTTATGAAAGGAAACCTATCTAAACCACTGTGCAACGTTGCGGTTTCAAATTTGTAAATTAGAAACGCTAATTGGCAATTTCTCTATATAACATCAATATTAATATTCCACGAGGCGTCACAAAATCGTCTCCAAAGAAAAATCGTCTTTTTTCCGAAATCTTCATTAGCACGACAGTTATTACATATCAATTAAATAAAATATTTAATTATGAAAGTTATTTAATTAAATCCAAGAAATTGCATATTCGGTATATCCTCTGCCAAGACCATCACATCCCAAAGAAAAGCAGCAGTGATGCTTCGAGAATAGAAATTGACTCTCGACTCCTTCGGCAATACCATTTTGCATGTCAATGGATCTTTAGCATGAACAAAGCGTACCTGGAAACGAAGAAATTCAAATAAAATACAGCTCATAAAAAATCTATTATCACTGCTTAACATGCAATAACTGCCGGGTCTCTGTGGTGGCGGTGCTGTTGCTGGCAGTACCGACTTTATTTCAATTGCAACAACCACCAAGAGTACAGCAACAGCAACGATGTCTTTTTCTCTGGCTTTGTGGGCTGGGTGTTCATCCATGGGATTCAAAGATTTTTCTTTTGCACCATAAATTAGCATTAGCATTTTCATTTAGTGACATCGCCTAAGTAATGATTATTGTCAAATAAACAGAAAAATTTAATTATATTAAAGATTTCATTGAATTTGGTGATACCAACAGAAATAAGCTGAAGGATTTCTGTAGAAGAGGTTAAGTATCGATAAATTAAAGAACTAGCAATGGTTAGAGGGAACACCACAGGCTAGTCCATCATGAACATGTGTGTGCGATCGGCAAACGATAAAGCTTAGGAAAGCGTATTGTAGATTACGATAGTCTTTTGTAAGTAATATAGAAAATCAATGATATTTTTTACATTTATTTTATTACCGAAAGTATAAGAAAATATCAGAATCAAATGCAGTTTGTTCTCATTTGCGTAGTCCAACATTAGAAATAGAAATTTCAGTCAGCTGAACTGACTTGCATATACCTTCACCCGCCACTTTGTGTAAGTACAAAAGCATGGGGGATTCCTGGAGAGGCGACGTAAATCTTTAACTTTTAAACACAAAATACTCTAAATTAACGCATTGTAAAAGAAGTAAAGTTATAACTTATTGAAGCCATCCTCTGAAAAATTATAAGGTAACAATTGTTTTTCTTGCAAATTGACAAATTTATATGTGTGGTACCCTATGTGGTGGGACAACGAAGTCCATTTTCTTTCGCAGAACTCAGTTTATTAAGCGCATTAAGTGTGTCGTATCTCGTGACTGAATTCAATGCAGCTGGAAGAAAGATATGAAGCTAAGAATATATGGGTTACGCCCGTGATTTGCACTCAAGGTCCCAGAAGGAACTTGATCAATTTTTCTCTAATCTTATCAAGCATTGTAAATCAATATGGTGGGCAAAATTTTAGGTTATTGCGGAATGCTAATTGTATGGTTATCTATTTTTCGTTTTCAAGTAAAGTTAAATAAAACACACATAAAGCTATGATGTCGATGAATCTTTTATTTCATTATATACGAAATACAATGTTATTTAAATGGCCGCCTCTGGATTGGTTGCAGCAGTGGATCCCTTCCAGACTATAACGTTCACCAAACAGTCAGTTTTTCCGGACGCAATCACTTTTCCACAATCATTTCTGGGTTCTTCGAGCCCCATATACAACAACTTTGCTTGTTGACATAACGACCGAATGAGAAATCAGCTGCATTGTTGAAGAATATTTGGTTCAATTGAAAGCCCACATTTGAATCACCACATTTGTAGTAAGTTTCATCAATTTTTACGCATTCTTCGGTTGTTAAACAATCCATATTCGTAAATGGCAAACCTTTTATTAAACAAAATAACACTTCAGATGGCAGATATTTAACAACTGACAGCCTTGGCAGACCGGCGGTTTTCAACGACTATATGAAATGAAATGGAAAAATAGAATTGCAGAGCCTCGGTCAATTTATAAATTGAAAATGTGAATCACTGCATCGCTAAGCAAACTCCATCAATCTCGTAATTCCAAAGCATTAACAGTGTCAGAGCCTTCACACAATTCCCATTCATTGTACACTGCAATGTCGGCGGCCCCGGTTGTGGCAACAATGGCAGGGCCGCCGTTGACAACAAATAGCAGCAGTGGTGATACTACTCCGGAACTTGACGAGGATTATGACAATTTATAATAAGGCAAACACGGAGACATTCATAGTAAGCATTAAATATAAGCTCATAAATTGCTTACTCGTCTGCAACAACATATTCTTTCCTCTTTTTTTTCTAAATTCTGAAATATTTTATAATTTCAATTCCTTTGATTTGTCACTCACGGACATTGCGAAGCATAAGATATCAACAAATATTTGTATAATTAAAAAAAAGAATCCTATAATGGACCAATGGCTGGTGGAAAGTTAAAAACGTGTAAACTCATTGAGGGAAAATTACATATATATGTAAATATAAAAAATATTTGTAGGAAGTTGAAATGGGCGAAGACTTCAAAAATATTTAGATTCAAAATAATAATAAAATTGCGAAATGCTTTATCCTTTCCATAAATAACACTGTTGGTGGTAAAAATACAAAACGTATAATTTTTCATAAATTTTTTTCCATATATTTTCCCCAAAAATATACTGTTTTCTTAAAGGTTCCTCGAATTGGAAATAGGTGACAGCGCAAAAACTATAATAAAAATAAACACTCTTGTCCCACGAATGAGATATGGGAGAGCTTCCCACATACAGAAACCTTACACTCGTGCTTAGGCTACACTAAGCATTCTATTTTCAGGCTCACTCAGTGGGAAATACAATTTAGTAACGATTACAGTTTGAAAAGCAATAACCAGACTTGTCGATTATTCGACCAGTCGAAGTGGTCCCCAGACATGTCGAGGTGAAGGTTGCTCAAATAATGGCAAGTAGCTGCATGCGAGACTGAACCCGCGATCACGCGAATAACAGGCGTGTGTGCTAACCATTGCGCCACGGACAGTCACGCCATGCGAGTGTATGTACCAAATTTGACTTAGCTTAGTAAAAATGAGCAAAATTATGAGCCTAAGAACGTAGGAATTAAATTGATCACCTGTAGGGGAGATACCAGTAGAACCTAGGCAATGTTGTTCGGAACGAAGTTCATTGAACGCATGCTATGTGCCATATTTGACTGTATTCGCCGAAATTGCTTAAAATGTACAAAGCGAAAAATACAGGGTGGGCCACATGAGTGTTGGCGATTTAATTCTCCAATTTCTCGGTAACGCGCGGCGCGGGGTGGCGGGGGGATATGTTGTTCGCTGCGCCGCTTCCTGGAAATTTAGTCGCCATGGAGCCGTACACGGGAGTGCAGCGTTCATTTTGTGCCCGAGCGTATTACGAAAACAATAAATCAGCGATTACTGCACGACGTTTGTATCGGCATGAACACGGTTTACACGATTTAACTGAAGTTCCAAGCGCCAATGTGATACGAAAATGGATCAGAATGTTCGAAACAACCGGCTCAACAGTACCAATTACGGTTCGTGGTCGCCCAGTTTCTGCAAGATCAGCCGACATTGTGGAGTGTGTTCATGTTTCAGTTCAGCGAAATCCGCAACAGTCAACACGTAAGAGAAGTCAG
>JAHXMU010000638.1:133674-186489 GCA_019455685.1 Philornis downsi
AACTTTGTCAATTTGATGCTAGAGCGGTTCAACAATTTCAACAACGTGATTTTTAGTGATGAGGCCAATTTTCACCTTAATGGCCATGTGAACAAGCAAAATTGTCGGTTCTGGTCCGAGACTAATCCCCGACGCTTGCATGAACGTCCACTTCACAGCCCTAAGCTTGTCGTGTGGGCTGGGATAACGTCAACCGGTATTATTGGACCATACTTTTTTGAGGACGAAAGAGGGCATGCGATGACGATTAGAGCGAACAATTATTGCAACATGCTAGCAGACTTTTTGGTGCCAGCTTTGGAAGAACTTCAAGGCAATACCTTGAGGATGTGGTTTCAACAGGATGGGGTCACATGTCATACGGCTAGGGTATCCATAGAGCTGCTGAAAAATGTTTTTCCTGGAAAACTCATTTCGAAAAGGGGGGATATTGAATGGCCCCCACGTAGCCCCGATCTCTCTCCATGCGATTATTTTCTATGGGGCTACCTCAAATCGGTAGTCTACGAGAATAATCCGACCAATTTAGAGCAATTAAAGAGGAACATTATTCAGGAAAGTAACAAAATACCGAGAACAACTTTTCAACGAGTTTCCCAAAATTTGCGACTTCGGTTCCAAGAGTGTCAAGCAGCCGAGGGAAGCCATTTGGACAACATTATTTTTAAGTCTTAAAAATTCCCATGCTTCTACTTTTTAAAAATACAAATATATTTTTTTTATGTTTCGTAGTTTTTTTTAATTGATTGATGAAATGGCATTTCAAAAAGTGGTATACATAGTATATTGACCGAAGGTTTGAAGATGAGAAAACTGTGCGCAAGATGGGTGCCGCGCTTGCTTTCAATAAACCAAAGACAATAGAGTATTTGGCGATGTTTCACCGCAATAACGCCAGATTTCTGCGTCGATTTATAACCATGAATAAGACATGGGTCCACCATTTCACACTCGAGACAAAGGAACAGTCAAAGTAATGGAGTGGAATGGGAGAATCGTGTCCAAAGAAGCTGAAGACGGTTCCATCTGCAGGCAAGGTCATGGCTTCTGGTTTTTGGGATGCGCATGGGACTATTTTTATTGATTATCTTCAGAAAGAGAAAATCATCAACGGCGATTATTATGCTAATTTATTATTGCAGCATTTAGGTGATAAAATTATGAAAAAAGATCGCATTTAGGAAAAAAGGAAGTGTTGTTTTTTCAAGACAATGCTCCAATTGGCACATCCACTATTGCGATGGCCAAAATTAATGAATTAAAGTTCGAATTGCTTCATTACGCATCTTATTCGCCAAATTTAGCACCCTTGGATTATTTTCTATTTCGAAACTTGAAAAATGGGTCGGGGGTAGAAGATTTGCCAACAATGAGTCTGCGGTTGATGATAGTTTTAAGGTGTTCGACAGTTCTTACTATAAACATGGTAAGAAGCTGTTGATTATCGCTGAAAAAAGTGTATCGAGCTAGAAGGAGATTGTGTTCTTGGCTAAGCCAGCTAGTTTTAGGACCCATGAACAAAATACTTTGGGAACTTACCACATTACATCGGACACTTTTAAAGTAATCTAATGCCTTATTTTCACCTTTATGTTATTATTTATTAAATCTAAACTTTATTGTGAATTTATTATAATATTAATTCTATAACCATGCTGGTGGTTGCATTAATGCTATTACAAGTCTTTTAGGATATATAGGATATAATATATATATATATATATATATATATATATATTTGTGTCACAAGAGTTAGCGAAAAAAGCCTCATTGAGTTTTAATTTAGCTACTGTCCCCAAATTATGTGAATTGCCCGAATATTTCAAAAATACCCATTTATTTCCCGCACTTTAATAATATGGCAACATTATTTTCCATACACGCTGTCATCTAACATTGTTGTATTAAGCTCTCCTAAAAGTATACTACGAAACTATAGCTGATTTAAACACGTGCATTTTGAATGTTTAAAGGGGTTAAAATCTAAATTTAATGGAAGATATATGCTATAAATGTGCTCAAAAAATGCTGCTCTTTCTTGCTTATATCTTTTGTGGTATTAAACTCAACGACGGATTACAAATTGAACTCTTCTCTAAGGTATTTGGACCTTCACCATTATTAATGCTCATTCATCCTCATAAAAAATGTTAAACATGTAAAAATTTCCTATGTGGACAATCAGCCAAAGCTATATTTCATATTGTTCTTTTACACATCGGGCAACAAGTCCCGGGTCACAGACATGTTGCCCCTAAAAGAACTAAATCGATGTTGTTTTTGAATGCCGCAATTTTCAAACTACGCCTGCCAAAAATTTCTTTTTATTGCAATAATTTCTGTTGGAATTGCAGTGCTTTAAATGACGCTACTTTTGTTTTGTTTAGCTCAATGCGTGAACGCGTCGCAAATGAGTGTTGAAGGGGGTGTGGCAACCGGCAGCCTGGCTCTTGGAAATTCAGTCGTTATGTAGCGTTTGTCAGCAGCGAACTGAGCATGCGAGAGTTTTACAAAAATGTTGATTCTGCTGCTGTAGCACGTAGAAGATTCGTGGTTTTCGCCACTTAAATAATGCGCCAAACATTCGTCTGATTCAAAAACGGGTGTAAAAATTTGAAGAGACTGGTACAATAATGAAAAAAAAACCATCTAATGAACTAAAGTCATCAAGAACTTCAGAAAACGCAGAGAGCGTTAATTAGTTTGTTCGTGACGATCCGAACGTTTCAATTCAGAAACGTTCAAGTATTTTAGATATGCATAGATCATCACTGCACCGCATTTTGTACAAAGCACTGAAACTGTACCTTCACAAAATTTAATTGGTGTAAGAATTTAGGCCCCAGGACGCCAGTCTTTGTCATCACTTTGCAAAATAGGCAAATTAACGTTTGCCAACGTTTATCAACATCTTGGTTTCGGATGAATCTCAATGGACACATAAATATGCAGAACTGCCGCTACTGCTGTGCAAGATTTTGAAACGCCAGAATCAGAAACTCCTTTATTTATATAAGATGACAGTATAAGCTGCGTTGTCGTCCCAAAGAATTATCGGGCTTAACATTTTTGCAGTTACAGTGAATCCCGAGCACTTTGTGGGGACGACATACAACTTCTTGCTGCCTGAACTACAAAAGTTGGCAGGCTATAACCAAAGAACACGCTCCTACCAGTACGGATTACGTTCAAAACGTCTCCGCCATGAGTTAATGAAGTTTTCCCTGGCAAATTTATCTCCATTAAAGGTGACTTAAACTGGCCTTCGCAATGCTGATTTAACGCCTACGAACTTTTCTTGTGAGGTTATCTCACATCCACAATTTTCCCCAATAAACCGGTTCTTCTTCTTGCTGCCTGAACTGCAAAAGTTGGCAGGCTATACATATATATAATGAAATTTTTCCTGGCAAATTTATCTCCGTTAAAAGTGACTTAAACTGGCCTTCGCAATGCTGATTTAATGCCTACGAACTTTTCTTGTAAGGTTATCTCACATCCAAAATTTTCCTCAATAAACCGATTTCTCTGGCGTATATGGAAGAAAATATCCGCCACGAAATGCTAGCCATCTCGGGGTCAACCTACCGAGCCCTCGTAAGAAATTTTACTATTCGCTTAGAAACAAATTCCCAAATTGTGTACTTTAATAATTAACAAATATTTTTTCGCCAAACGGCTTACTTTTTGAAACGATCTACTAAATATAAACTTTCTTTTGACACTTCTTGTACAATGAAAAAATAGAAGTTATTAATATTTATTTTTAATGGGACTATGTACCGCTTCAACTCGTCAATGACTTTAAAAGTGTTATGCCAGCTTGTCTACATATGAAACCATGTGTCTGCTGGTTTTAAGCGAGGTCGTACGGACACCGATGATTATGTTTATTAATAATTAATAACATTTTCCCGGTAAGCGGCTTATTAAATATAAAGTAAAGTGTTTCTAAGAAACAAATTCCCAAATAGTGTACTTTAATATTAATAAGTATTTTTTTTTGCTAAACGGCTTTCTTTTTTAATCGATCTACAAAATGCAAACTTTCTTTTGACACGTCTTGTATAATGAAAAAGGGAAGTTATTAATATTTATTTTTAATGGGATAATATATCGCCTAAACTCTTCAATGACTTTAAAAGTGTTATGGCAACTTGTCTACATTGGAAACCATCATGTGGCTGCTGGTTTAAGCGAGATACCCAGCAAAAAGCTTCAAGTCATTTGAAAAGGATAACATTTTCCTCCCAAAAATTACTTTTATACAGCTTCCAAATCTATTATCTGTAATTAAATTGAATTACATTTAAATATTGTTTATTAATATGTAAAACATTAATTTGTTTAAATTCGATTGTGACATAATCACTATTAAGGGTCTAATTTAAGTCAGAAAACTCTGATCCAAAAACAAAATTTCTTTGGTCAAATCAAAAATTGCACCAAAATGACTGCCTTTTCATGGCAGCAATAACTTCCATGAAAATGTGGAGAAGACACACCTGTTTCCTTCCTATGACAAGTCTATGTTAAACTCAAAGGCGATTAAGCAAATGTTCACCACTTTGGGTGCAGTAACATTATGTTTGATTTATCCCACAGCGCAATTTCTGATTACCAAAAGTGGCCCACTGGGAACATTATATTACGACAACATGCTTCATACCAAGAAAGGTGAGGTAGTTACCCTTATAAAGGTTAGGAATAAGTTAAGGTCGTTTTGACCCTAACGTCTCTAATCATTTGCTTTAGTATATACGATTATTTTGCATTATTTGTAAATGAACAAGCTATCCAAAAATTGCAATATATTTCAGCTTCGGCGAATGCATTTCTTTTGCTGGGTACTTAACGCAATTGAAGTGAAAAAAAATTTCACGTAACTTTCTCATCGTCGCAGTAATCGATGATTGGTTTTGATAAAATATTTTAACGATTAAAGCACGTTGGTTTATCGAATATTTTTCCATAATAAATTTGCCACGTCTTCACTTCACGACTGCCAAATATGAGCTGTCTAAACTAATGTTTACCAAAATGGCGGCAAAATAAAGTAGTATACCTTCCCGACGGATACCCTGTATAGTGAAGATAGGCTATGAACTTACTACTAACAATTTAGAATTTTCAGTGAAAAGATGTTGAGGTGATGTGATTTGAGAAAAATGTTTTCCAATTGGGTGCCGCGTTTGCCAATCGATTATCTTGTGTTCACAGAACTCGTGCATTTTTCAACGACCCAGTTGCATTAAATAAAATTACCGATCACTGGATGTTTACATATTTTCCTTATCAACATCTATTTGATTTCCAATGAGCTAAGAGTAATGATTCATGTAGAAGTAGAATAAGAAAAAGTAAGTACAGCCACACTCAGTGGCTTGAAAATAATTAAATAATATGTGGAGGCTTGCTCTTTCTTTCTCAGACAATATGTTCACACAATATCTGTGACTAAAATTTAACGTAAAACACTTGAGATAAAAACACATAAGGAATATTTTCCTTTTTAATAGAACAGCATTTAACTAGATCATTAAGTATTTTGAAGAGCAATAAGTAGCGAAATATTGTACTTTAGGATCGTTTAAAGGACAAAATCAAGCAAAACCATTTCCAAATTGCAAAAAAGAAGAGAAAACATCTTGTCACAACTCAATGCTTACAATGGAATAATTTTATGAAATGGAATTCAAATTGCCGTTCCAAATAAATTAACTATAGGGTTAATGGGGAAAACGATAAATGCTTCTAGAATTTTGATAAATAATTTTACACAAGGCCTCAAAATGTTACGGCGGCGATGGACTAGTTGCACCAAAGTTGAATTGATTGTATTAATCTGATATAGTTGCGCAAAAAAAAATGTTGGTTTCCTTTCATGAATAGGAACTTCTCGATCTTTTGATGTACTTTATCATTATCTATATCAATTTTTTACACCCATTTGTAGAAAATGTGATATTATCATGTCCCTTGAAAGTCAGATATTGGTAGCGTAAACGTTACCCTACCATCCGATCTGACTGCTTTTGACTTCCTTTCCTTGTAATTATTGAAAGTATCGTGATTAAGAGCAAAGGATAGATCCTGCTAGCCCTAAGAAGGATACTGGTGTCATTTTTTGGTCGTCATAGTTGACTTGCTGAATCAACAATTCGTGCTGTTATCTCCAAATTTCGCACCAAATTTACTTTGTTGGACATAAAACCATCGACTTGCATACGTAGATTGCGTACCGAAGAAAATATTGCAGTCGTAGCGACCAGTGTTAATGACGATCGTGAAATGTCAATTCGTCGCCGTTCTCAGCGATTGGGCATGTGTTACTCAACCACAAGGAAAATTGTACACGTCGGTTTGGGTTTGAAAGCCTATAAAATTCAACTCACTCAAGAATTGAAACCGAATAACCTACTATATCGTCTAATTTTTAATGAATGGGCCTTACAAATGCTTAATGAAAATCCTCTGTTGTATCGAAAAATTGTGTTCAGCGATGAGGCTCATTTCTTGCTGAAGAGGTACGTAAACAAGCAAAACTATCGCATCTGGAGCGGTGAACAGTCACATGCCATACATGAATTACCGATGCATCCCGAAAAAACGACAGTCTGGGGTGGTTTATGGGCTGGTGGCATCATTGGTCCATTTTCTTCAAAAACGAACGTAGAAGAAACGTTACCGTCAACGGCGAACAATATCGAGCCATAATACGCGATTTTTGTTGTCCCAATTGGCCGAGTTGAACTTGGTTGACATGTGGTTTCGTCAGGACGATTCAACATGTCACACTGCTCGTGAAACAACGGTTATTTGGTGAGCAGATTATCTCTCGATATGGCCCTGAGTTGGCCCCCAAGATCTTGTGATTTAACGCCTCTATGTGGACAAGCCGAACACTATTGAAGTCTTACACGATAACATAACAGGCGTTATTCGAGGAGTACAGGCTGAAATGGTGGAAAAGGTGACGAAAAATTAGACTCTCCGAATTGGCATTTTGAGACGAAGCCGCGGACAACATTTACATGAAATTATCTTTATAAATCGTGAGCTTCAAAGTTTTATTACACACATCAAACTAAACATAGACAAGTTCTCTTTCATTTCTTTAAGTGATGTGATTTCATATGTTTTTTTTTTTCTACAATCTCTGAGGCTAGGAGATTTAAAGAACATTTTGTGATTCCCAAAATACTATCTGGGCTCCTGCCTTGGGTGCGTCATATTATAATAATAAAGTTTATCACATTTATTATTATAAACATCATCAATGTCATTATATTTAATTTTTTTAATTTATATTGCTGTAGCTTTTGTGAATACAAAGTCTAAAATGCCATCCTAATTACGGTTTTGTTAAACATGGCCGGTCGAATTGCTCCCATATATTTTGCGAAGTTACCAAATACTGTGAAATTGCGAAAAATCATTTTGACCGTAAGGCATTTAATTTTGTTTTTTCAACTTAAAATAACGTTTTTATTCACCTTCTTTTTTGTATGCTAATAAATATAAATTAAATATAAATATCACAAAATCATTCAATTAAACTAAAATATAACTAAAAACCTTAGCGTACACATTTAAGGCTGATACTGCAGTCAGTTGGTCTCTCAAGGACATCCATATTAGAATCGATTGATTTCCAATTTGTTTTTATTAACCTCACGGATAACGGGAATCTCGGCGCGACTACAAAGAAGATATTTTAAAAAAGCATTTTTTATAAATCAATTGAAAATACGTAAATCAATAAGTAAAGTAACACAACATACAAACATAAAGGACATTCACATAGAGACTTATGCAAGTATGTAAAAGCAAAAACAAAAACCTGTAACCGCAGCGGCAACTGCATGATAACCCAACAAACTTTGTAGCCGCCCATGGCATAGGGAGTATCCAAAAGTTTGCTGCACATGAAAATACAAAATACGCAAGAAAATACGCACAGAAATGCAAAACGAATATTTAAAGCTTTTGTGTTAACATTTTAAACAATAATATGGAATGGCATCCGACGGAGTTGACATTATTAGATAAATCTGACAGATAAATTCGTAGATAAATCTGATGATATATCATTTTTTTTGCATATACCGCTAAGAGGTAATAATGGAGCTTAAGCATCGACATTAAAAAGAAAATTTTTATCTGTGAGATTTTTCTGATAGTGTGAACTCGCCTTAAGGGAGATTAAATGTAGAGGGAAGTTGTATTAGAAAGCTTAATATTGATGTGAATTAAAATTGTATAGTTTATCAACGAAATATAATTTAATTGGTGTGTCCAAATACTTTATCTTCTCGGTCATAAATTTCATTTTAATAATGGCGGTTTTATTTGGCAGTTTAATCTCCAATCATTTTCTTAGCATAAGTTGGAGAACTATTAAATGAGTAGAACTATTCTCCATTTTTTCGATTCAATAACTTTCTGATTAATCTTCCCTTTACTTTAATTTCTCGATCGTAAAATAACCTTTAACCCAGCAAACATTTTTGCCACACAACACATACTTTGGTAAAAAAAATATCTTTATTGGAAAAAGCTGTGAGTACATTAAAAGTTTATATAAAATAAAAGCATTATCTGTAAGATTAAGATACATTAGATACATTGTATATAGATAAATGCATATAAAAAATAATTTTGTTCCAAAGACATTAGCTGAGTAGACGATTTTTTTTTGTTCCGATTTGTAAAGTGAAATTTGAGATTTGAAACGTTTTTCTTTCTTTCTTCTCGAAAACAATTTGTAATACTTAATATCTATATAAATATATAGTTGGGTGACACGTCAATTTCAGGTTTAATACAAAATACACATGTTATGAGATTTCCTAAAATTACAAAATTCCGAAAAAGGGACAACATCTCGGCATACTGTTTCAGTATCACGGACACACTATACTTTACATAGAACTAACAGCCAACAAAGAATTTACGTTCTGAAAATGGAAATGGTGTCCATCAAGAAGACAGCACCGTTGATGATCATCAAAGAGCCGGCGGCCAAGGCATTGCGTTTGCTTTCCTTGTACAAAATCTCAGATCTATCGTGCCATTCATCAATGATCAAGGCACCGGACACAACAAACAGAATGCAGCCAATGATGGAGAACAAACCGTTCAATCGTTTCTCAACCACGGAATTGATAACGTGTCCTGGAAACGAATGTACATACATAGTCGGTAAATAATTTAAATTCAAGATAGGATTTGCGTTCAATAAAAACTTACCAATTAAGAGAACACCACAGATGACGGTAAATCCGCCCATGGTACCACAAACGATTAGTTCATTCCTGGAGAAGTTTCCGCTAGTCTCCCAAAGGATAATGCAAACGATGGCAATGACCTGTAAAAGGTATCATAAGAGAAAGTTTAGCATAATAGCCAGAGAAATTTATAGATATTAATAGAAAACAAATGAATTCTTTCAACAAAATATATTCAGAAATATATTTAGAAAGAGCTTTATTCTAGAACAAATTCAATTCTTAACAAAATTCTTAAGTTATCACTTTATAGAAATAATACAGTAATAAATTACAGATAACATCCAATAAACATTTTAAATAAAATTTTGTTTTTGGAAACGTAAACTGTTTAATACTTTCTACAACTTTTCACATCTCTCTATATCAGGATCATGCTTTATTTCATTCAATTCCTTAATATAACAAATACTTCAATTACAAATATTATAGCATTCAAAATTGCGATTGAGCCTACTACATGCAAGGAGATTTTATCCTCACTCAAAACATAGTTATACGACCACTGTTCGATGATGACCACACCCGAGGCCAGAAACAGCACAAATGCAGCCAAATTGAAAAGAATCTCAACGCGTTTGTCGACGACGGCACCCATTATGTAGCCTAGAATACGAGTACGCTTGAAAATGTCAAAAATCCAAGGAAAATATTATAAATTTGCCAAAATTTACCAGTTAGCAGACATGTACAAATGATCAGGTAACCACTGAGAGTGCCACAGACCAGCATAGCCTGGCTGCTGTAATTATGATCCGATAACCATTCGATCATTATAATACAGATGACGGTAAAAGTCTAGGGAAGGAATTTGAAAAATGTCAAGTTTAAACGCATTCAACGTTGCGAGATGGCGTTTATGCGGCAACTTACATTGATGGACATTTACATTTAAAGGGAAAGATTTAATTTTTTTTTCCTTGATTGGAAGAGGACTAAGGATAACACTCAGAGGAAAATATTCAAATTAGCATAACAATGATGATAGTCGGTGGACATAATACTAAGAAGCTAGAAAAGTATTGTATGAAAAGGAGACAGGTATAAGAAAATGTTATATGTCGACAAATTAACTGCCAAAAATTCACAAAAATCGAAGCGTCAAAACTGGATTTGGACATTCAAAAGGAAGTAAAGAAGAAATTTGTAAGAATTCGAAAGAGCTTTCCTCACAGGAGGTCTAGAAGAACAAACAAATTGAGTGGATTTACATTTCTCTTACGTTATATATCGACTTTATCCATTTCAATGTTCTTCATTAACCACACTTAAATAAATGCGATTCCACAAAAAGGCACATCATCTCATGGTAGAATTTATAAAAAAGAATTCCGAAATAATACGGGGTTATCCATTTTTCGGTTTTATACATTAAGCTATGATTTTGATGAAACTTTTCTTCTTCCAAGCGCTTCAATCTTCTGCGCTTCTTCTCCAAGTCGTCACACCAAGCATCGACAGTATTTCAAAAACCTGGTCCTTCCAACGGAGTTTTGGTCGCCCTCTTCTGCGCCGTCTATCGAGTTCGTTGTCGAAAACTTTCCGTGTCGGAGCATTTGAGTTCATCGGTACAACATGACCCAGCCAACGCAATCGCTGTATATTAATGCTCTTGACTACGTCGATGTCGGCATATAGCTCATACAGCTCATTGTTCATGCGACGCCGATACTCTCTATCAACGATGATGGGTCCATATATTTTCCGAAGAATTTTTCTCTCGAAAACTGCCAGTACTGATTCATCCGTTTGCGTCATAATCCAGGATTCTGCGCCATATAACAAGACGGGTAGAACCAACGTCTGGTACAGTCGAATTTTTGTTTGTCTAGAGAGAGCTTTATCATTAAATCGCTTGCTTAGCCCGTAGTAACATCTGAAACTTGAAACTTTTATTTCATTATAATGCCTGGACGTTGGCATTATGTACGCAATACAATGTCGTTTAAACGATCGCCTCTGGATTGGTTGCAACAGTGGATTCTTTTGAGGTAGTTTTCGACCACCTTTTCGTAGATTTAGGCCGGTATGCGGACGATAACTTGACGAATGTTTGTTTTCAAATATTCCAACGTTTTGGGACTATCCGCGTAAACACAGGTAAACACAGTATTTGACGTAGCCTCACAACAAAAAACTCTAATGATGTCAAATGGCATGATCTTGTTGGTCAATTGACGTTGTCAAAACGTGAAATTACGCTTTTTAGAAAATTCTCGTGCAATAAAGCCAAAATCGGTCGTGTTGTGTGGCTTGTGGCGTCGTCTTGTTAAAACCACATATCGTCCAGTTTATAATCTTTAATTGCAGGCCAAAATGAAGTCGGTGACCATATGGCTATAGCGCTCTGAATTTAAATTCGTATTATTCGAGACATGTTCACTAACAGAAGCGATGCGTACATTGCGGTGCGCCTGACCACAACTGTAACGCTTCCAGTCTCTTCAAATGTCTTTATATTCTTGTCAATTCCTTGCACAGTATGTTCCTAAAGTTTAGTCCTAGTATTAGATATTTCGTCTCCTTCTTCCTAATTTTACCCATTTTCAAACGTATGAAATTTTCATACTAAATTTCAACCTTATATTCAAGCTATTCGGACTCTATCGTGCTTTCCACGGTAGCACAAATAAATAGACGATTTTACGATAATTAATTTGTAGTTAATATGCCCTCTGTGCTAAGTTGGAAGGTATACAAATCAGAGAACTCTTCCTTCTCCCTAATTTAACCCATTTGCGAACGTATGAAATTTTCATACTATATTTCAACCTAATGTCCAAGCTATTCGACTCTGTCGTGCTTTCCACGGTCGCACAAACAGATACATAGATGGAGAGGTGGTCTTGCTTAAATCGACATCGATTTTACAGTGATCAAGATTATACTTTATGAGATCTCAAGTGAATATTTGCTGTAGTTAATATACAGGGTGTCGCAATAGAACGTGCATATTGCATCATCTTTTTTTGCGGAGTAGAAAAGGCGCGGCGGGGGCGCCTACATCGTTGGGTTGGCGGGCTCATGGAGTTTTAGTCGCTATGAATCACTTCGACGGGAAGCGTCGCGCACTTTGCGTGCACGCATTTTACGAGAACTCTCGTTCATATATTGCTACTAGGCGACTATATTGTGCTGAATATGGACTACGACGAATTAGTGAAGCTCCGCTAATTTAATTAAAATATGGGTAAAACGTTTTGAAGAGACCGGTTCAACATTTAAACCACAAGCAAATGGTCGCCCAAGAACATCTAGGACCGAAGACAATGTTGAGAGAGTTATGGAGTCAGTACGAGGAAATCTACAAATGTCGACTCGCAAGAGATCGTCTGTCTTACAATTATCGCGACGAAGTTTGCAACGAATTTTAACATTGGATCTTAAACTGCATCCATATAAGCTGCAATTAACACAAGAATTGAAAGAGTCTGGCTTCATAGCAAAGCTCGCATTTGCTAATAAAATGCTTAATCGATTTTCCAATTTTGACAATATCCTTTTCTCTGACGAGGCTCATTTCCTTATGAATGGGTTCGTAAACCGTCAAAATTGTCGTTACTGGAACAGTGAAAATCCCAAAAACCAAACACCAGTGACAGTATGGGCAGCAATCTCTGGCAGAGAAATAATTGGTCATTTTTTCTTCGAAAATGCGCGGGGCCAAAACGTCACGATTAATACGGAACGCTAAGTTGAGATGTTGGACGGATTTTTGGCTCCAGAAATTGAAAGTTCAAGAATAGTGAATTCCAGAACTTGGTTCCAACAAGATGGAGCTACCTGTCACACATCAAATGACTCCATGGCGGTGGTGAAGCAGATGTTCCCTGGCAGACTGATTTCGAAAAGAGGTGATATCCCACGGCCCCCACGTAGTCCAGACTTGACGCCTCTTGACTTTTTTTTGTGGGGATACCTCAAACATAAAGTCTACAGTAATAATCCAAGAAACATCGTTCAGGTCAAGGAGAATATCCGTGGCAGCCATTACACCAGTATTACTGAAGAAAGTTTTCAATAATTTTCGTTTGCGGTTAGAGGAGTGCCGTCGTAGAGAGGGTCACCATTTAGATGGCGTTATTTTTAAATAATAAACTCCATTTATTACTCTACAATGCCTTAGATTTGTTTTAACCATACCTTTTGTATTTATTTTGTAATCTATTTTTTAAATATGCACGTTCTATTGCGCCACCCAGTACCTTCTCTATGCTACGTTGGAAGGTATACAAATCAGAGAACTCTTCGCTTCGAAATTACTTAAAGCAATTTATATGCATCAACTGCAGGTTTAACGAATTTGGTTTATCAATCATAGTCGACATTATAATCATTTGCGAGACTCCACCTCCACTTAAGTATAAAATTATAAATTGAAAGTGTGACAAACTGAGGGACAGCTCAATGTGTGTCGCCTAAATAATCAACTTTCCGCTGATCCATGAAATAAGCAATGAATAAACGCATTTTATTTCTCGGTCTAGTAAAATGAATTAAAACGCTGACAAAATACTCTATGAATGACAGTGCGGCTGGTTGGTGATGGCGCTGTCGGTGGCGTTAGTTATGTGGGAATGATGATGTAAGACTGCGAAGAAAGAAACACTGTAATCGAATACAATGTAATAAAAAAGCCTAAAGACTCATATTATGGGTATGAAGTCATAGTTGTGAGAGCAAAAGAAACTAGAAATATCAGTACAGAGAACTATTTAAGAAATGACCTCATTCCACGACAACACATGATGAAAGTGCATCTAATAGTTCTGAATTACAAATGTAAAGAACAAGAATATTGATAAATGTTGTGAGAATATGCATGGGGCCATTTGCATTCTTGGCGGGCCAGTAAAAATTACTATAAAATCTATAGTTTATTATTATAAACTTTTTCTATGGATAATTGTTGCTATGGTTTCATTAACATTTCCAGTGTTAATATCTTAATCTTTTTTCATAAATATGACATATTTATTGCTTCTGATATAACACAATTAAAACATTGGCTACAATTACTGCAGTCTAATGGCCAGGCAGCTACACTATCTGCGCATGAAAGCAAACAATGTATGCATTTTTTAGGTAATCCACCTGCTAAGAGTAAATACATATTTTATAAATAAAAACACGATCGATTACAATCAAATATACACAGTGATGTCACAAGAATCGTCTACTCACTCCCATGGCTGGCAAAATGTCATCCAATGTTTAATGGTATAAAATTTGGCAGAAACTTTCAGAACAAGTGGAAAAGAGAGAAAAAAGGGAGAAGAGAGAGTACAGATGCCTATACTTCGATTGACCAAAACTTATAAATCTATCACTCCCATGGCTGTCAAAATAACGTTTCATCCAATGTTTAATAGTGAGAACAACAAACCATAAAATTTGGCAGAAACTTTCAGAACAAGTTGGAAAGAGAGAAAAAAAGAGAGAGGAGAGAGTACATAGCTCGGCTGGCCAAAGCTTAAAAATCTATCACTATTGATTGCTGTCCACAATAGCACTCGTTTGAATACATTATTTTATTTTTAATTAATGATCAGAATATAAAATTTATTCATTAATTGATAGCTTTATATGATAGTACTTAATTGGTACCAAAAAGGACCACACCAGCTCTTAAAGTTTAAAAAAATAAAGTTTCTCTAATGGAAAACCGACAAAGTCTGTATGTAAGATGAAATAAAAAGAAAACCACTACTTTTTCAACAAAACGCTTAAGCAATCTGTATCTTCTATTGTACGGGTTATCGATTTAGTGGTTTCAAAATCAGTGGCCTGTCATGGCTGTCAGCGGTTAAACGTCTGTCATCTGAAGTATTTTTCATTTAGTGAAAGATTTGCCATTTACGAATATGGATCGTTTAATAACCGAAGGATGAGTAAAAATGATGAGTTAAAACGTACTACAAAAGTGGTGATTCAAATGTGGGCACTATTATAAAAAAATTTAAGGAGACTGGAGGCGTTATAGATTTGTTCAGGCCTGTGCATCATTGCACTGTACGCGCTTTTGTTAGTGGAAGTATGACGGATAATTCGAATTTCAATTCAGAGCACTATGTTCGTATGATAACCGACTTTGTTTGGCCTGCAATTGAAGATTATGAAATGGACAATATGTGGTTGCAACAAGACGCAGTCAAGAGTCACACAACATGACCGATTTTGGTTTTATTGCTTGACAAGTTTCCAGAAAATGTAATGTCACGTTTTGGCGACGCCAATTGGCGATTTGAGACCGCTCAACTTCTTTTTGGGAATATGTCAACAACCGTGTTTACGCGGATAATCCCCAAACGTTGGAGCATTCGAAAACCAACATTCGCCAAGTTATCGCCGAAATACCGCCCGAAATGTGTGAAAAAGTGGTCGAAAACTAGCTCAAAAGGATCCTCTGCAGCAACTAATCCAGAGGCGATCATTTAAATGGTATTATATTTTATACATAATGGCGAGGCCCAAGCTTTGTAAAGAAATACAAGTTTAATCGAAATTATAGCTCCACATGTGTAAAATTTGAAACCAAAAAAAGGACAACCCGTTATAAGTGCGATTGGGTTACGCTAGATGGCATTAGGAAGACAAGATTTCGCACACAAAAAACTAACCAGGTAGTTGCTTGAGAATGCGTCAACTGTGGACACCAAAAGATAGCAAAGAGAAAATTTGCCATATTTAACAGTTTCTCATCGATAAAGGCGAAAACATGAGCAAGGCGGCTGGCCCTGATACTGTCAACAGCCAATCATGCGTCATTCTGGTTTCATCAATTCCATATTGGTAATTTTGATGCCAAAGATGCAGCAAGCCCTGGAAGGCTAACTGTCAAGATATAAGTGCTGTTTCGAAAAAGAAACAGTGCTGTTAGTCACAGAAACTAAACAGTATACAAAAACAGTTTAGAACCGTTTAAAAAAGGCTGAATACCAAATGAGACTATATGTATGGTTGCCAGACGACTGAAAGCAAAATAACCTCATGGATCGAATCGATCCATCTACAAATCGTCATCTAAATCGCAACAAAATCGACTCATTTCTGAAGCTGAGGGATTTCGCTGATGAAAAGTTTGTCATTTACGAACTTAAATGAAAACAAGACTGGTGGAATTTCAGTGAAACGGTGCAAACGATAGCTAAGCCAGGATTAAAGATCAATAAGGTTTTGCAGTGTGTTTGGTGGCATTGACAGGGAATTATCTACCAAAATCTTAATTCAAACCTTTACAGGCAAAAATTGGACCGCTTGAAGGAAGCAATTCCCAACAAGAGGCCAGCTTTGGTCAATAGTAGAGGAATTGTATACCACCAGCTCCACGTGATAGTGACTCGTCAGAAACTATGGGAGCTTGATTGGGAGATTTTTGCAGTCCGGACCTGGCACCAATTGATTACCATCTGTTCCTGTTTATGATGAATAATTTTGCTGGTGAAAATTTTTGCCTCAAGAGAAAATCGACTATTCTCATTTTGTTGCCGATAGGGACGAGGGTATGTGTAGGAGAGGCATAGCGGAATTACCTGCAAAATGGCAACAAGTTATCGAACAAAATAGTAGGTATCTGATCGAAATTAGGTCATCATAAAGCCTTCAATGTCGTGCAGAAATAATGGGTTTATTTTTACTGCACTTTATAAAGGGTGTCCAAATAAGGACGTAAGATTTAAATGACTGATGCAGCAATTGAATTGTTTCTCAGGCTGTATGACATATGGCGCCGTCTTGTTGAAACCACATGCCCTCCACATTCATTTCTTCAATTCTAGGCACGAAAAAACTGGTTATCATTTCACGATACCGAACACCATTGACATGCCTCATTTTGATAAAAAAAAACAGGTCTAATGATTCCTCCAGCCCAAAATCCACACCACACAGTGACACGTTGAGGATGCATTTGCTTTTCGTGAATCACTCGAGGATTTTCCTCACTCCAAATGCGGCAATTCTGCCTATTGACGAAGCCATCAAGATGGGAATGGGCCTCGTCACTGAAGATGATTTTATCGGCAAAATCAGCATTTTCATGTTGTCTCTCCAATACCCAAGTAACGAACTCCCTTTGCTGTCCGTGGTCAGCTGGCTTCAGGTTCCGAGTCAATTAAACTTTGTATTCATGAAGATGCAAATCTTTCGTCAAAATTCGTTGCATAGTGGATTTGGAGACACCAATTTGCTGAGCTCGGTGTCGAATTGAGGTGAATGGAGTTTGAGCGACATCATCACGTACAGCTGCGACATTTTCCGTTGATCGACCTGGTCGAAGGCGCGTTGTTGTCTGTACATCACTAACAGACCCAGTTTTGGCAAATTTTTCCATTAATCTCTTTACAGTTGACTCTTTCGGAGCATTATTGTGACCCCAAATTGATCGCAATTTGCGAACTGTAGCCGCAAAACTTTCACCATTTTGGTAAAACAATTTCAAAATGAGAATGCGTTGTTCATTCGTGTAGCGCTCCATTTTTACTAACCTCGTACCTTCTACTAGCAAACAATAACAATTGTTCAAATATCAAATAATGACACTTCGAATGGCGCCAAATTTAAATCTTGCGTCCTTGTTGGCACACCCTTTATTACATGTGGGAGAAGGTATGCTCTCGCCCTCTTATCCGGCATCGTTTACGTCATAGTTGAAACCGAATGGTCCAGTAGGAAAACTCTGGCTCATGTAAGAAATAAATAAAACTTTTAAAATATGATCCGTTTTCAAAATTCATAACTATTTTATCATTTGAACGTTAAGTAAAAGTCATCTATGGAGGTGTGTGATAGTTGCGGAAAAAATTTGAGTATTTTTGGGGAAGGGATCTTTCTAATTGCGAACGTAACCTGTGAGTGTTGCCAAAAGTATAATTTTCCATTGGAAAAATATGATAATTCGATGTAATTTGTACAGTGCTTGTCTCTGTGACATGACAATAAGGTATATCTCTCAAGACATTTAAATTGCTGTGTAATCATTGTTAAATAAGTTGCCAGCCTTACTTTACAGCTTCGAAGTAAGTGAAAAAGTAGACAACAATCACTTTTTTTAACTTTGGCTAAACGTGTTCATAAAAATTTGTTAGTCGTAAAATAGTTCTGTCTCACTTTTGTGCATCTTGATAAAGAAGAGAGGTATAAAATACAGAAATGTACTTTTATAAGCAGTTAAATTATTTACTGTTTTCAAACCCACTACAATTAGATGGTAGGCATGTCCCTGTACCTCTATGAGGGGGTGTACAATAAAAAAGATAATTAATTTTTTATCACGAGTTGTCATAAATCTCTCTGTGAAGTCCTTATATCACTTGAAAAACCGCTCTTAAGCCTGAAAAGTTCGCCAAATTGACAGAAAAATCCTAAATAAATACTTTATAGTCAATAGTCATTACTCAATTTTGTATGACAATTTAACAATATAATATAAACTGTAACAAATACAATAAATAATAAATATGTTATGCCCGTCATTGCTACCCAATGAATTTCCACAAAAAAATCGTTATCTTAAAATGCAAATCGTCACTTATCAGCAGACAGCAAATAGCGAAACGATGTCCAACGCCTTCCACCTGTAGGTAACGACGATGAGATTGGTATCACCGGCAAATTGGCCAACTCGGTTTATTTAACTTATTAACCACTCCGGTGACAGTTAATATACTAAGAACAATGAAAATAAACAAAAGTCTGTACTTTATTTTTTAACAAAATACAATACAAATATTAAATATTGATTTTATCGTAAAGCTACTGAATGAATAAAATTGATATGACGATTTTGAATATCTGTTAACGTACAGACCATGCCAAAGGACAGTTTATAAGAATAGATAATATTTTCGTTAAAAAAGAAAAATTGATATTAACATCTATACTCATTTCTACATTGATTTTTATGTAGTTTTATAAACGAGTGTGCGTTGCCTTGACAGTCTCTTTGCACAGAGTGTAATGAGATATATACGAGTACTTACGAGGTGTGATAAAACAAATAACCGTTATTTTCGAATTTCGTGAGTTACGTACTCGTATGTTCTATGTCTGTTATATACTCGTATGTTGACAATATCAGTCATTTTGGGTTGTCAGTTTGTTTTTAACAGATCAGAAGGTTAGTCGTGGTTTGGTGTGCTCTTCGATTTTTTACTATTCGAAAAAATGGATCAAAGAAACTGTATTAAGTTTTGTGTAAAAAATGAAACTAAATGTTGACTGTGACGTTTGGCGAGTCTACAATGAGCAGAACACAAGTTCAATTGTGGTATAACCGGTTTAAGGAAGGCCGAGAAGATGTCAATGACGATGCTCGTCCTGGTCGCCCGAACACGTCAACAACCGATGAAAACATTGAAGCAGCGAATCACTATTAGAGGGGTTGCTGATGATGTTGGCATATCGTTCGGCTCATGCCAAGCAATTTTTACGAATGTTTTAGACATGAAACGTGCGGCAGCGAAGATTGTTCAAAAATTGCTAAATTTTAAGCAAAAACAACGTTGCATGGACATCGCTCAGGAGCTGTTGAACGTCGTCAACGACGAACCAGATTTCCTCAAAAAGTTCATACCTGGTGATCAGTCATGGGTGTATGGCTATGACATTGAAACCAAAGCTCAATTATCCTAATGGAAGCGTCCAATAGAGCCAAGACCGAAAAAAACACGTCAAGTTCGGTCAAATGTGAAGGTTTTGCTCACTGTTTTCTTCGATTGCAATGGCGTGATGCAACATGAATTCTTGCCACTAGCTCGTACGGTCAATAAGGAATACTACCTTGAAGTTATGCGCCGTTTGAGCTAAGCAATTAGTCAGAAACGCACAGAATTGTGGAAAACCAATCATGGATTTTGCACCATGATAACGCACATATCGATGCTTGTGCGTGAGTTTTTGGGCAAAAACAAAACCGTTCACCGAACTTGACCCCCGCTGACTTTTTCCTCTTCCCAAAACTGAAGACACCGGTGAAAGGAAAGCGTTTTGCTACGATTGAGGAGATAAAAGAAAAATCGGAGCAGGAGCTGTTGGCGATGCCAAAAAGCGCGTTTCAGAAGTGTTCCGAGGATTGGAAAAAACTCTGGCATAAGTGTATTATATCTGAGGGGGATTGCATTGAAGGGGACAAGATAATTATTGATGAGTATATACGAGTAAATACTTTTTGAAAAAATTGAAAATAGCGGTTATTTTTTGATCACACCTCGTATATGCTGCTAGTCGTTATTTTAGCCTATTATTAATGTGCAAATTTTTATAATAAATACAATAACATCGTAATTACTATTATATACTATATTAACAATTTCATATAAATCAGATAAAAGAACTATCTTCAAGTGTTAAATTCCTATTCAAGAAAATAGAAATATCTGTGGAGTAGCTTTTTATAATCAAAGTGACAGATAACCATTACATTGTACTATACGTGATAATGCCGGTACTGACGTATTGACAAAAAAATGTATAAAACCATCATAATTTGAAGGGCAAATTTTATATCACGAAGAATATGTATTTGACATTAGAAATGCTAGTGAAACTTTCACATATTATTCACCACATTGGAAAGAATTTTTATTAACTTATCTGTATTATTAATCTGAAAAGCTGTTGAAACATTTGTTGCATTTGGAATTCAAATGTATGATAATGTAGCCTATTTAAATAAAATAGCCAGTCAAATGGTAATGACAAAGTGTACGGCTAGAATTTCCATTAAAATGCGATTTCTAAAGATGGTCTGATAGTAATTCCGACTAATTCAGCACTGAAGCAGAAATTAAGAGCAGTTAACACTTTTTGGATTCACGTTTTGTAAATGCATAGATTTTATGTCTCAGAACGTTAATTTGGTTTCCAAGCTTTTGCATCACCTCAGGAATTTCTAATTAAAGTAGGCAAAAAGTCATTAATCCAACACCTTTCACACGTTTACAGAAATGTAGTCCTCCCCTAGGGTTATGAACTTCGATAAATCCTTCACAAGTGGTATGTAGTGAGCTTGGAAATGACATTTGATTTCTTGACGTTCACACATTATGTCAAAGAGATAGCGGCAATAAGGCAATAAAACTGAAAAAAATTATTATTAATTTAAATTCATTTTATGGTCTTCAAAGTTAGCTCCTCCCGAAATAATATAAAGGGTGTCCCAACAAGAACGCAAGATTTAAATTTGACGCCATTCGAAGTGTCATTATTTGACATTTGAACCATTGTTATTGTTTGCTAGTAGAAGGTACGAGGTTAGTAAAAATGGAGCGCTACACGAATGAACAACGCATTCTCATTGTGAAATTGTTTTACCAAAATGGTGAAAGTTTTGCGGTTACAGTTCGCAAATTGCGATCAATTTAGGGTCACAATAATGCTCCAAAAGAGTCAACTGTAAAGAGATTAATGGATAAATTTGCCAAAACTGGGTCTGTTAGATACGTAAAGACAACAACGCACCTTCGACCAGGTCGATCGACCGAAAATGTCGCAGCTGTACGTGATGATGTCGCTCAAACTCCATCCACCTCAATTCGACACCGAAGTCAGCAAATGCAGCGAATTTTGACGAAAGATTTGCATCTTCATGCATACAAAGTTCAATTGACTCAGGAACTGAAGCCAGCTGACCATGGACAGCGAAGGAAGTTCGTTAATTGGGTATTGGAAAGACAACATGAAAATGTTGATTTTGCCGATAAAATCATCTTCAGTGACGAGGCCCATTTCCATCTTGGTGGCTTCGTCAATAGGCAGAATTGTCGCATTTGGGGTGAGGAAAATCCTCGAATGATTCACGAGGAGCAAATGCATCCTCAGCGTGTCACTGTGTGGTGTGGATTTTGGGCTGGAGGAATCATTGGAGATTTTTTTTATGAAAATGAGGCATGTCAAGCGCAAACAGTCAATGGTGTTCGGTATCGTGAAATGATAACCAGTTTTTTCGTGCCTAGAATTGAAGAAATGAATGTGGAGGGCATGTGGTTTCAACAAGACGACGCCATATGTCATACAGCCATAGAAACAATTCAATTGCTGCATCAGTCATTTCCCGGTCGTGTTATTTCGCGTTTTGGAGGCCAGAATTGGCCGCTTAGATCGCGCGATTTGACACCATTAAATTTTTTTCTTTGGGGTTTTTTTGGAGTCGATGGTTTACGCGAATAAGTCGACGACGACTCAAGTCTTAAAAGAGGAAATTGGACGCTGCATTAATGAAACATCGCAGCATTTATACAAAACGGTCGTTGAAAATTTCATTAAAAGATCGCGTGTGTGCCAGCAAAGCCGCGGCGGTCATCTGCCCGATGTGTTGTTCCATACATAACCTCATTCTGTCTAATTTACGATATAATAAAGTTTTAAGATTTTTTTTAAGTGTCTGTGTTTTATTTAAAATTTAAATCTTGCGTTCTTGTTGGGACACCCTTTACTTACACCAATAAATAATTATCACGGTGCGCAATCCATGAATATTCTTTTCACAAACCTGGCCTTGTTCAACGAATTCGAATTCTCAAACGTCGCATAATACTCAGGTAACATTCTCTATTTACTGTCTGACCTTCTGGCAAAAATTAATAGTGTACAACATCTCAACAACTGAAGAAAACAGTCAGCATTTCCTTTATTTTTCGGCTTTTTTTTCAGTTGGAAGGCGCCTCTCCGAAGTTTGTTGACCGGGGTTTGCATGTCAAGCTAGTAGATTCATAACTCCTCTCAAGTTAAAATACATATTACGAATGTGGGATTGGAATTAATTTGAGGGACTTTTATGCAATCGAGTTTTTGAAGAACATTTCAGAAGTCTTTCGGAACGAGTCTAGAGGCAATGCGTTTTATACACTAATAATCACAATTAATCATGTAGAATGAAAAGAATAGTTTCATGGCTGTCTCTCAAACTTAACGATTTTCGGTCACCGTTTCCTTCACTTTATCGATGTCTATCTCAGCTGAAGACGTCAATGGCCGATGGAACGAGGCAAACCTTCCATCATGTGTGTGCACATGTTTTTGATAAAGTGGATTCACCATAAATTCTCTCAAACATTTTCAGCGGTTCGAGACATTATTCTATTCTTTTCTACCTATATTCTATTTTTCTCTTTTCAAATTCCAAATTGTAAAAATCGGAAAACACACTTAAGAGGAGCTGACAAAACCTTTTAAACAAACTAAATGACAGATCACACTCAAACTCATCGTCAGTAAAGAGATCAGTTGTGCCAACATAGCGACAAAAATATTTTCTTTAAATAATCACTTTCCAGGATTTTTTTGAGAAGATGTATGTATTGGGTTTAGTGGTTTCAAAATTGCCGATCTGGCAAGCTTGACAGCTGATAAATACCTGCCATCTGAAGTGTTATTTGTTTAGTGAAAGGTTTGCCATTTACGAATATGGATCGTTTAACAACCAAAAAATGAAAAGTGGTGATTCAGATGTGGGCTTTTCAACCGAACAAAATTTGATTTAAGGATTAAGCTCATTTCTCACTAAGTAGTTACGTCAACAAGTAAAATTGTCGCATATGGGGCTTGTAGAACTCAGAAGTGATTGTGGAAAAGTCATTGCATTCGAAAATAGTAACTGTTTGGTATGCGTTATGATCTGGAGATATTATTCTGCCGCACTTTTTCGAAAACTATCTCAAAAGGATCCACTGCTGCAACCAATCCAGAGGAAGTCACATAAATGATATTTTATTTCATAATGGCAAAGTTATAATAAAATAAAGCATTATAATAAAATAAAACGAAATCACAGCTTTATGTGTGTTTTATTTAACTTTACTTTTTAAACTGAAAAATGAATAACCCTGTACGTTTATAAATACATTATGCAAAGAAAAAGTATCAAAAATTGTCCATTTAAACTGCCCGCACTAATCGAAGGTATACAATTTTTACTCGCTTGATTAAGTGCAACTTTCCTTAATTATTGCACTAAGTTCGAATTGAATTTGTCAACCAGTGTATTTACAATAGCGGACTAAGTCACTTGATATCAGCAGATCATGTCAATTTCCGTAAAGAGTGTAAATATTGAACAAAAAATTTGTTTGGAATTTTTTATTGTGAACGAAATTTTGCGTAATGATGCGCTGGAAACCTTGCAGTAAATCAGAACTGCCAAAAAAACCGGTGCGAATGCTTCAAGAACGGTCGATAAGTCATCAAAAATAGACCTCGCTGTAGACTTCCATCGACCAGTTTGACTGAAGATAACATCGAAAATTTGAAGAAATGTACACTCAAAATTCGACCTTACAGCTTGATTGAGATAACACGTACTCCAAAAATGTTCGACGAAACCCTTTGGTCGATTTTGATCATAAATTATTATAGATGATGGCGAGGCATCTACGAGTACTAAATACTAATAAGCCAACAGTCATCGGAACGGCGAGAAAATATAAGCCGGCATCAACCTTAAACAAAATTCGGTGCATAAACTGAAGGTTATTTCAACGACTATAAGAAATGTTTTAAAGATTGGAAAAAACGTTATCATATATGTGAATGTCTTCAAGTGGTGTTTACCAAATAAACTTTGGTAAATAAAGTGTGCGTTTTATTTAACATTTTCTTTACTCTCTTAAAAACATTTGTACTGTTTAAATCCAACACATTCATTCTATACATTCCCCCCCAAAACTAATGTTAATAAATAATCTAATAGAAAATGTTAAAAATATCATTCTTGGAGATTCCAAAAAATATTATCAGTATTTCAAAGGGATCTATATTTTACTTTCACTTAAATCAAAAAAGATTAGATTAGGGCCTGAATGTGTATTTTGACAAGAACTCATTGATAAGAACTTACACTTTAACCTAATACATTTTATTTTCGTGTTTCTCTTTAATAACATCCCGTAAATCAAGCAAATCCTTCCACTAGAATGTCTTTTTTGAATTTCCCAGATACATTTTAGCGAAAACTTAGTCAAATTTTATATCGCGACTGACGAAAAGTGTCATGGTAAACATAATTATAATTATGGTTGTCTGGAACTACAAATCTGATTGACATAAGGCAATTAAAAAACTGTAAAAGAGGGTCTAGGCTATGTCGAAGTTGATTATCTTGGTTGCAAAGAATATACCTAAATCGCATTTTATTCCATATAAAGTTCTACTAGGATATCCATGTGGTTTCAAAGCCGCCCGTTTGTCAAGGCTGTCAGCTGTTAAATACCAGTCATCTGAAGTGTTATTTATTTAGTGAAATTTTTGAATCGTTTAACAACCAAAGAACGACTACAAAAGTGGTGATTCAAATGTGGACACTTCGACTTATTGTGCAAGGAATTCAGAAGATTATAAATAAATTTGAAGCGAGTGGTAGCGTTACAGATGTGGTCAGATCTGTGCATCATCACAATGTACGCACAGCCGAAATTATCGTTTTTGTTAGTGAAATATAATAATCCGATAATCCGAATTTCAGTTCAAATGATAACCAATTTTTTTGGCCTGGAATTGAAGATTATGAATTAGACCATATGTGGCTTTAAGAAGATGTTGCTATGAGCCACACAACATGACCTATTTTGGCTTTATAGCGTAATAAGTTTCCAAAAAAGCGTAATTTCACGTTTTGGCGACGTCAATATTCCACAAAGATCATGCGATTTGACGCCGTTAGACTTTTTTTGTGTCATTAATGTCCGTCCATAGTATTGTGGACTGTAATGGTAGCGGGTCTAAAAGCTTCGATTATACGGAATATTATGCGTTTTCCAGTTCTGTCTCTGTCCACTAGTTTTTTACGGAAATTTCGGCCAGATTTGATAAAAAAAATCAACCCTTATGGATGCTTTTTGAAAGCAAATTTTTTAGCAATTATATGTATTGAGAAAATACTTTTCAATGGAACGTTTTTCTGACCACAAAATCTGAAGAAACATTTTCTGGTACAATAAGCAATTCTTTGGAGTAATGAAAAATTGCAACCAAAGGCTTGAATTTTCATCACACCTACAGCTCCCATGAATATGTAGACAAGAGGTATCATAAAATAGTGTTTCTCTCTCCTATGACAACCCTATATAAATTTGCTTGGTGATTACGCAATTGTTCAACACTCCCCTATAACAAAATGTGATGAATATTTGCTTCATTGGATGCATTTAGTTTTTTGGATAGTTTAACAAAATCTTCTCATCTCATCAAAAAGACAAAAAGTCACCTTTAAGCAACAGGCAAAAAACGAAACCTTAATGCTCACATTTTCAAGCTTTATTTTTTAGTCCATAAAAGTTCTCGACCCAATAACAGTAATATGGAAATACCACAAGGGATGAGTGTGTTTATAATAATATGACGCTTGGGGTTTATCATAAATAAACAGAAGAGGGTAAACATGGGGTTTATGGATTTCGTGGTAAATACTGCGTGCAACCGCAAATCAAATATTTAACGAGAAATATGACAGATAACTCTTCTCTATTTATAGAAAGCATTAATAATTAATATGCTTTATATCTACTAATATCTGCCGCTACTCAATGTCGCTAATTAGCAGCTAATCAAATAATGTAATTTATATGACGACATTATTGCTTGTTGTAGGGGTTAATCATCATAATTTAATAAAAGCATTTCAGTCGTCTGCCACTCCCTTTGTGACACCTCATGAGTTGTGAAATGGTAAAAGCTTTGCACTTTAGCCACTATGTAATTGAGACTGTTGCTCCCCATCACTTTGCGTTCTGTTATTGGATATAGTAGGAATATCATATTCCCCTTTATTTGCCCTGTCAGCAATTTGTGTTCAGTTTGTGAACTTTATGTCATCCTCGATAAATGTTGATTGAATCTGCCACCAGCGACCGCAATAATCGTCGATGCCACTCAGTATTTTAGTGGGTAGTGGGTTAGTCTGTCACATTGGTCGATTGGCTACTAACTATTATTACTAAATATTATGTCAATGCTGTTTGGCTGCCTTTAGGTGTGTCTAAGCGAGCGCCATTGACGATGCCTTGTAATTTACTATGTGTGATTATATTGTCTAGGTGCGAAAGTTAAATAGTGTATCAACAATTAGGCAAATAGTCGTGTAATTTGTCATTGTTGCAAAGGCGTAAATGTCAATAAAATAATAGAACAAGAAACAACAAAAAATATCACTAATTTGTTGAAGATGTCAATAAATACGGCATAACTTTAAAAACGTTAGCTTAGAAAACACGGCATATTTTTTGGCGGAATAAATGGCTTATTTGAGCGATATATCGTTTTACATTACAGAAAGTAGCCAAACCATAAAGAGGAATAACAGGGAGATTTCATCTCTAGGGCCTTTGTCGCTTTACATACTTAGATTCCAGTAAACTGAGGTCGCCAATGTTTGATGCTATGATTCATGTTACGCCTGGAAGCATGTTGTGGTTTTATGGTATAAGTTATTGGCATTAATGTCTCATAGCAACAAATGGTACTTGATACATGGCTTTGAATCATAATCGAATAAGAAAACAACTACCGGCCAAACACTTTATCTTGTGGCGCAAGGCTCAGGAAATAAGGTATAGTCACTTAATCCCAAAAATTGTATTACCTTGGTGATATTATCATACTACTGACGGGACAACCGACTTTTGTTAGGAATACAATGGTATTTTAACCATCTTCTTTGTCGTGCAATATAACTTCCTTGGACAGCATTTTGGATTTTATGGATAGACCGAAATATATTATTCGTGATATACTCATAAAAAGCTCTAATAAACTGTTAAGAAAGTAAGGGAGAAAACAGGAGTTTCTTCGAACCAAGCATTAATGACTCTGTAACTTAGAAGAGAATAATGTATAGGCCTCTCTTTAACTCTTCATAGCTCTCTCTCTCTCTCTCTCTCCAACTTTACCACCAAGAAGGAATGTGTGGGATTTTTGAAACTATATTTTGAATTAAATCACGTAGAGGAGAATAACATGTAGGCCTCTCTTAATTTCAGCATTGCCCTCTTTCTCCCTCTCAACTGTCCAGAAGGACTGTGGTGAATTGCTGGGATCTTTCAAAAAATATTTTGAATTAAACCACAATCAAAGAAGTAAAATCATAACTTTTTGAAAGATTCTCGCTTAATGGTGACAGAAGGGCCAGTGATTTTTGCTTTTAAGAAGAAGAGGACTGATTTTTTTTATACTAAATTGGCTAATTTATATACATATATGTATGTGGTACCCTAAGGAGCATGACAATCCAGCCCATTTTTATTCGCAGGACTAAATTTGCTAAATGCGTGATGCACAATAATTGCACTGTATTTAGGGGAATTGAATGAAAAATATAGGTTTTGGAATGTTTGGGAAATATTATGTAATCTCTCTCTCTATCTCTCTCTCTTTCCCTCCCCCCCAACCTTTCTCCAATCCAAAAGATAAAATATTTTACTGATACACTTAAACCTTTCTTTCTTGTAAAATTTAATTTAACTACCGTGGTTCAAGTCCCTGCTATTTACTTTTCATAAGCTGTAAGAAACAACTGACAAAATCCTGTAAAATAACACCAAAGCAAGATTTCGGAAGTAATGAAACCATTCCAACAAACATTGGCGACATTCAATTCGCTCGAATCTACAGAGATTGTTCTACATTCAAACATTCAAATCTACAAAGAGTTTTCAAAATGAATAATTTAGAATCTCTGTATTATTCCCTTTTATGCTTATAGAGCGCACGCATTGACATTGAACTGATTTGATTTTCAATCACAGAGGTTAAATAACCTCGTAGAGAAACCATCTCTCCCTCTCTCTCTGGTTTCCAGGAGATAATATGTTCGATTAGTAGGCTTAAGCAGATATTTCTTCTTTGTTAGAGTTTGATAGTAATTTGTTTCAAGTTCATGGTATTTGCCGTTTATTAGCTATATAAAACCAATGACAATGATCTCTATAAAAACACCCCTGCATACTTTCAGGCGTAATATAAACCTTTCCCTCAGACATGAGAGATATTTAGTTTGATTGAGCCTGCGACAGTATCTTAACGAGTTTGTTTCTCTATGTAATTTCTCCTCTACGTCTCAAATGCATCAACCCATAATATAGAGATTTCCCTCACCTCAGATATTCTCCGTAGGCAAACTAAATACCTACAATATTTGAGGCAACAATTTATATTACGCCTGAAAGCTTGCTATGTTTATACTACTCTAAAGGATATTGCCAATGATTTCTTCTTCTTTTATAGCAAATAAAAGGCAGATAGCACAAACTTAAACTTAACATCAAGATCCATCAAACAAGTGATAACTATTTGAGCATGCAAATAGAACATTTTCTTTTTTAGAGTCAAGAGGGAATTATAATCTTTTTCTATGGTCAAAGTATAGCCATGTGTGGACAAAATTATAAAATATATTTTAAATCATGGTGTGGCTAAATGAACAAGCAGTGTAGATAGCTGGAAATTGTTTGCTGTGTCCGCCTAACAACTCGAATATTATGCTCGGTCATTTAAGTAAATAGAAAGTTGAAATATAAACTCTCTTTATGAAGTAATTTAATCAGTAGTTATATGTCTCAAATCAATTGTTATCTACATTTAGAAGTTATCTACTGAATAGGCAATTCTGATTAGATTCGTATGTTTTATCGATATTTTGAATATTCTGAAATTTCAATATTGTAGACAGTGAACCAAAAAATTAATTTGTAGAAATTTGTAGATCGATAACCTCAAACTATTTAAAAATTGAAAAACTGTGCACCGCTACCAATTTAATTTACTGCAGACTATCCCAATATGTAAAATGTCGTTCTGATTGCGTTGGTCCTTCGGACTAAAAAACGAATTGTAAAAACTATTTCTTGTCTATGGAGAAATGAAGACTTTTCCAACCACATGAAACCTTATGAGCGATATAGTAAAAAAGTAGAATATTCATAAGGAAGACTTTTTTTAAGCTGGATAACAAGACTAGCTTCCCATTGCAAAGCAGATATATTGTACACATATTATTTACACTGTTCTATTGTTATTTTACTAATTAATAGATTTACAAAAATGTGACTTCAATTAGGTAGTAATCACAACCAATAATATTTACCGCAATTATTACGTGCTATAACATTTGAATGTTAACTCAATCCAAAAATATCAACAAACAAAAGTCAATCTTCAATGAATGACAAACAATCATCAAATAGGTGTCAAAATAACAGACATATTGTAATTGAAAGAAATAATATACTGTCAAACATGTCAAAATCAATAGTTTAAAGTGGCCGAAATACTGATAGGTAATTATTTAAGGGCCAATTAAATCTCAAGTGTTTACTAGATTTACCTCAATGGGTAATGGCTCTGTTGCAGTATTCTTTGTATTTTAAAACACAACACAATGAAAATTTTCCATGCCCTTTCAAAATTTTTAAAATTTAGGATTTTAAAAATATGCTTCTATGTTTATTATTATAAAGCAGAAGAGTTTAGTTTGAAGGTTTTGAAATACACTCGACAATTAAACTATTTTCCATGACGTTGACGATTGACGCACCTAAAGTAAGATATGCTATCGATACTGTCATTATGTCAATCACTCGTAGATTGATCTCTTTGCGGCGCAATGTAGATGACTGAGATGATAACTTTGCCACTTGATCTGTGGCGTCGATATAGAAATATTTAGCAGAAGTATAATACGTCGTTATCTTGATCTTAGCAATCTCAGATAATTTAATAGATATTCTACATTTGAAACAGATGAACACGTATTTTTCGGTGTTGAATTGGGAGACTTGATAGCTAGTGCCACACTGCGGTTTTTTCTAGGACAATCAAACTAATTTTTATGAGAGGTTTAAACGATTTTCTTCTCCACGGTTGACAATGTTGATGCCATTTAGAAATTTGAAGTCTTCGCAATAATAGCATGAGAAACCTTGCTTATAATATTAAATTTATCTGTTATGGCTTCATTTTTATTATTTATCTTGACTTTTTGACCAATAGCAGCGAGGATCAACAATTTGAAAAAAAAATATTGTCTAACTGCCAATATCATTATCAATTGTTCAATCTTCTCCAACTGTCTAGCCATAAGGTAAAAGCTTAAATACTCTTCAGCCATGGATTATGATCAAAGAGGAGAATGACATAGAGAACTCAAGACTCCGAAAAACAAAATGTTTAACTAGTAGATTCAAGCAGCTGTTTCTTATTTAATAGAGCTTGATATCATTTTGATTCAAGTCCATGCTATTTACCGGTTATAAACTGTAAACATTTTCCTTTAGAATAATATCACAGCATACTTGTAGGCGTAGCATCAAACTGAGAAGTCATTTAGTCTGCTTGAACCTACGGAGACAGCATTTAAATCTCTACCTTATTACACTCTTTGCTTCAACCATAGAGGGGAATACTGTAGAGAAGCGAATTCGCTCACCTCAGACATTTCGTAGGCTCGAGTAAACTAAATGTTTCAATCTGCAACGATTTGTATTTCGCCTGAAAGCATACTGTGGTGTTATTCTAGAGACAATTACCATTGGTTTCCTGTAGCTAATAAATAGTAAATGTCATGGACAAGAATCAAATTGAATTCAAACTCTGTCAAACATGAAAAATCTTCTTGAGCCGGCGAACATTTTATATTTTGGAGCCCGTTGAGAGTTGGTTTCTCTGTAGAATTCTTCTCTATGCTGGACCAGTAAGACCAATCTCTTTGAGATTTGGTTGAGATTTGGTTTCTCTGTAGAATTCTTCTCTATGTAGAATTCTTCTCTTGTTCCATAGAGAAGAATGATCTGAATCGTTCTGGGCTCCAGAAAACTAAGTTGACTCAATCAGATGTTTATTTTTTTTTATTGATATAGTTTGACATAATTTTGGTTGATGTCCATGATATTTACAATTTATTAGCTCTATGAATAATAATATTGCGTGTTTTTAGGTGTCATATGAATCGCTGCAACAAACAGTTGATACATTTAGTTTGCTTGATCCTACCAGAATACCAGAGATGAGTAAGTTAGAATCTCTACATTATTCTCCCCTGTGATTTGATCTTATGTAGGTTCAAGTCCTCTTTATTCACCAATTAATATAGTTATAAAAGTTCAATGGCAGTTTGCTCCAGAATAACATAATGACACGCTTTTAGAAGTAGTCTCAATCATTGCATCAACCTTTGGAGATATTGTAATAAGTTTAGAGACATTTTCTTAAGGGCAAAAATCTCTATATTATTCTCCTCTATGATTGTGATCCACAGTAGCTCTTGGGGGTGATATTCAAATTCATAGCAATATAAGGGACACGGCTAAGATATCCTGTTATTAAACCAGAAATGTCTATATTATTCTCCTTTATAATTGTGATCCACAGTGCCTCTTGGGGGTAATATAATTCATAGCAATATAAGTTGGAAAATAAGCTACCGATAATATAACGATGAATGATCGCTTACAAATGCGTGTAAATTGGATTGGTTCCTTCACGACTTCTTTATCAGCTGAAAGATGAGATCCTGACATCAGCCTCATATAATTCATAATTAATTAAATGTATCCTTTCTATCATTTTTAACATTTTTCGCTTAACGACGACAAAAATTTGCTAAATACTCTCGTAGATCTCTGTAGACACTAAAATATTTGTGTCATCTCCATTTTGAGACAAACTGTATATTTAAGATTTCTTATAAATAAAACATTTAATTTTCTAAGCAATCTCATCAATTACATGGACACTTGTAAACTTCCTAATCAGCTGAAACGCTAATTAACGTAAAATGTAACCAGTTGATGTTATGACGTGCCTCACCCTGTTTCTTTGAATTAGTCATTAATAACTAATTGTTACCAAATACAATTTATATATTGATACTAAAAATAAACTGTAAACATTTTAGTTCAAATATATTTAATATTGTAAACTAAATATTACAATTTGTTTATTATAATGATTGGTAAGAGTGGAAGCATTACCAATTTTGCCAGATCACTGAAATCGATTAGCACATTTTAGCTTAATGTAAGAGGTGATACATTTAAAGTTTTATTTTTAAATAATATTGCACTTTATTACAATGTTATTCTTATTATAGAGAAGGATCTTTCTTTACATTTGTTTTGTTTTTAGGAACATTTTTTTCAAATGTACGCATAAGATCTGATAGTGCTATGGTACTATCGTTGGTATATGCGACTATCTTGAATATCATTGCCGGTGCGAGCCTTAATGATACCATTAAATCCTTCTTTGAGCGGCGGTCATCTCCGAATACTTCGAGGAATCGAGCCGCCAGTGAATCTAGTACAAGTTTCCCAATCCACAACGTCGAGTTCATCATTAAGATGTAGACCGTTTTCAGTGAGTGTAAAACATAGAGGAATATAATATAGAAGTCTCAACCCTCTCTCTCGGCTCCAAGAGATAAAATGTTCGACAAGTAAGCTCCAGCTGATTTTTCGTGTTTAAAAGAGTTTCATGACTTTTTGGTTCGAGTGCGTGCTCTTTGCCTATTATTAGTTTTCGGAAAACTATATGACTATCCCCTGAAATAGCATTACAATACGCTTTTACGTGTAATTTAAATCATTGTATCAAATTTTTTAGACATTTAACTTATTAAAATCTATGCAGAATGAGTTAAGAGAGTTGAAATCTATATTATCCGCCCTTGATCTAAAAAAAAAAATTTTCTGTGAACTATAGATAAGGATAATATAAAGATTCTAACTCGCTCTTGGCTCGAAAAAAATGTTTGACTAGTACGCTCTAGCATATTATTCTTGTTTGATATTATTTGAAGTCATTTCTGTTCAAGTCCGCAACTGAAAGCGCGGAGTGGTTTTATTCTAGAGCTTAATGTAGCTAGTAAATGGCAAACAACATGGACTTAAACTAGAATGACTACAAATTCTATCAAACAAGAAAAATCTGCTTGACTAGTAGGAGTCAAACGTTTAATCTTTAGAAACCCAGAGTGAGATCGATTCTCTGTAGTATTTTCCTCTATGGTTGAAAGCCATCTGAATGCGAGAGACTCTCCCTTATCCCATTCGTATGAAGCAGAGGAATTTGTTTTTGTTCGAACATTTTGAGTGATATCTAGTGAATGACGTGATTAATGTTGGTTTTCGATTCTTCAATCGTAGCCGGCTTATTTGTATAAATTTTATCCGGCCATAGGAGAACTTTATTTGTGTTATAACTAAATGGATAATTTGCAGGTCCTAAGTATGAAATTAATTGCTCACCGACTTCTTTTGGCAATAATGCCTTGGTTTCACCGATTGCATGGCAAAAAGCGTTGTCTTGCTGGAATCAAATGTCGTCGAGGTATTAGACTTCAGTAGGTCTAAGTTTTTCCATGATGAAATGCCAAATAATACTGAACAAAAATACCATCATCATTTCATTTGTCATAAAATCCTTCCTGGAAAAAGGAACTCCCAAATTTATCACCCTTCATATGCATATCTGCATTGTACTATTCGTTCGAGCACGTCTTACATATAAAAATAAATATGATGTACTCGTATTTAGAATTTTACAAAAAAATAATCCAACAATTATTTTATTTGGTTAAGATAGTGCGGAATTTTATCGCGTCAACAACCGCAAAAAATCGGATGAGTATTTAGAAAACGAACGTAATAATGCAGTCCATAAATTCATTCCCAGAACTAAATTTGCAAAGTATGTGATAGGTGCCAAAGTTTACTGAATTTAGTAGAATTTAGAATGATGTAAATATAGGAATTTGTGAATTTAATTGTGAAATTTATGTGAGAGATACAAGAAGGAGCGAATTTATACGGTTGATTTTTTTCATATTTTACCACAAATTATAATGCAGTGTAATCGGCAAAAATTTTAAGCTACTGCAGTCAAGGAATTATAAATAAAAGCAAAAAATTAAATTTCGTCCAATCGGTCAATTTCTATTCGAGTTACTGGAAGTGGCAGGGCACTGCCATTAATTTTTATACTCAGAAATAAGTTTATCAATTACAAAATGTGTGTAAAATAAAGTTTAATTTAAGGTTAAACAAAATTTAAGGCTAATTCACTGCAACCGAATTTACTGAAACATATAAAGCTAAAAATATATGGATTATATTTCTATCGGAGGAACCAGCAGAATGGAGATTCCTTATTAATTTTTGTTATTTTTTCAAACTTTATCAATCACTATAAATAAATATCGTACAAAGGAAAAAATCTGAGTAACTGAAGTCTTCCAATTAGAAATTAGAGGGGAATTATTGAATTACGTAAGATCTGTCAATTTTAGAGAGGTGCCTGAAGAGGCATTGTCATGCAATTAATTTTTATTCTAAGATTCTACTTTAGCGGCTGCTTAGCGTTTTCCCAAATTTGACTGAATTTAGTGCAACTAAACAAAATATGCGAATACCTAATCGGTGACTTATATGAGAGCTAACTGAAAAGGTGTGGTCAATCGCTAAATTTTTTCAAATGTTGAAAAGGAGCAGCTGAATGAGCAAGCATTTAGATTGCTGCAGTTTACGAAGTTTAAACGATTTCGGAAAATCGATTGATTTATACGAAAGGTGGCGGAAGAGATTGCCATTTGCAAGCTCCGACTGCTAGATTTTTTTAAGTTCTAAGATGTTTCATAAAGTTTTATGACAGTTATCAGACAGATGGACATCGTTCAGCCGACTTAAGAAATCGGGAGACACAAATAAAGATACTTGATATTTTAAACGCTTCGTTCTGAATGTTAAATTTTTCCATAAACGAGTGGTATTTATCTAAATTCCTTCGTGTAAAAGGTATATGCAACACCAAAGAGTATACTGAATAAAAAATCGGCTGACTAATCATATCCTCTCTCTCTCAAGGCTGTCAGCTGTAAAATACCTGTCATCTGAAGTGTTATTTATTTGTTGAAAGCGAGAACACTTAAATATAGTTAAAACTTACTACAAAAGTGGTGATTCAAACGTGGGCTCCAGCGGCAAAGCTCATTTCTCAGTCTTTGGTTGCATCTACAAGCAAAATTGTTTCTTATGGGATTCGGAGAACCCTGAGGTGATTGTGGAAGAGCCATTGCATTCGAAAACAATGACTGTTTGTTGCGCATTATAGTCTGTAGATTTCATGGGGCTGTATTTTCTTGAAAATAATGCTGGAGGAACTTCGAAAGGATCCCCTACTGCAACCAATTGAGAGGCGGTCATTTAAACGACATTGTGTTTCGCACGTAATGGCAAGATCCAGGCATTAAAATGAAACAAAATTTTCATCGAAATCATAGCTTTATTTGTATTATATTTAGCTTTACGTTTTAAGCCCAAAATAGGTAACCCATACAAGAGGTGCCGTAAATTGCTGGATTCTTATCAAAAAATATTGCCCCCTCTAAATTAAAGGCCTTTGGATGAAGGTATATGTAAGTTATGTCACCTGACTGAAACTTCTGTATTGGTTTGTTCATGTCTTTAAATACTTTTTGAATATTGTTGATTTATAAGCACAATATGCTTATCAATTATTCCAAATTATTATAAATTAGAATCGAATTTTAACAGTCAGTTGATCTAAAAAATGAACCGGCGTGGACAAGCTAATTAAGAGTACTACTAGATTTCGGGAATGTTATAGTTTAGCTATTGTCCTCATCTTCAAATCATCAAGCTTTTTTCTGTCTAAACTGCAGTCTTGATCTCTCTCGACACTAAGTATGACAGTAAGAGTATATAAAAATAATTATGACTAATTGTTCGATACAGAAGCCACGACAATAACAATATATAATAACAACAATAACAATATCGCATTAGAATTTAATTTCAATGAAGTCACTTCGTTGAGAAATCAAAAAACACGGCACGCAATTGTGATTCCTTCTAATTTGAATTCTACAAGTGGATGAATGTTTGCGCTATTCATGAATAATCATTGAAAAGTAAACACAACTTGGAAAGCGAAAGCAAACACATAGCCAAAGGTATAGTAGTAATCCAATATTCAAATAAAATTAGAAAATAATAAAAATATCACACTTAGTGATATCATCATCGTTATGCGTCTTCCAGGAAATTATCAAAATAGTGTCAAATACGGACAAAGTCGTATTTATATATACCTATAAATACAGATCATAATACATTTGAATAGAATGATAACATTGTCATTTAAATAAATAACTTTACAATCGCAGGAACGCCTCACTATTTCAGCTTCTTGTAGACCACATGAAGTTCGCAGAATATTATCTTAACTATAAATTTCTTGGAAGTTGAGTAAGTAATCTTTTGCCGTAAATATACTTGTTTCCTTATTAAAAGGAAAAAAAAAACACTGTTATGTATGAAAAATTTAAAATTTGAAGAATGAAAAGCGCTATGTAAGAAATGTCTACGAGACTCATTCCTATAGGAAAAATGTCTGAGGAGACACATCCATATTAATCCCCTCAATACAAAAAGTGTTTAAAAAGAAAATTTTCCAAATTGAAGATGTTTCTACAAGAAATTTGTTCACGAATATATTTTCCATATGGGGAATGCCAGTAAATACACTTTTCTATACGAAAAACGTTTATGAAGACATTCTTCGGCATGAAAAGTGCCGATGAAAACAAACAAAAGGTGTTTAAAGGAGACTTTTGAAGATGAAGTCTTTGTGTCTATGAGTGTCGACGAGAATCCATTTGTATATACAAATTTTATAAGGAAACACTTTTCTAATCCAAAACGTCCATGCGACATATATCTACATATTTATGAAAACACTTTTTTGTATGCAAGTTTTCTATAAAGCACTTTTTCATATAAGAATTGTCTACACAGACGGCACTTTACTTTTCTTCGTCTTTCTGTATAAAAACATAAAATACAAATGTCTACGAAGGCATTTTTTTATACGAAAGTTGTTTATGAACACATTCTTCTACAAGGAACGAGCCTCTTCCTATGTGAAAAGTGAAGGCACTTTTCTCTATTGAAAGTATCTAAGAAGATACTTTTCTTTGTGGAAAGTGCACTTTAAGGTGCGTTTCTGTACAGAAACTGTCTATGAAGTCACTTTTCAAATTCAACGATGACTATGTGAAAAGTGGCAACGAAGACACATATAAAAAGCGTCTACAAAGGCACTTCCATATGAAAAACGTTTAGGAAGACACCTTTACGAGTATATATGAGCATTTCTATAAGGACATTTTCTGTGTGAAAAGTGTCTGTGAAGACACATTTTTATATGGCAAGTGCCTACGAAGATTCTTTTCTATATGACAATTGTCTACCAAAACACTTCTCTGTCTGAAAAGTATTTACAAAGACACTTTTCTATATGAAATGAATCTTTGAAGTCACTTTTCAATGAAGGCACGAAAAGAACTTGCGGACATATTTTTCTCTATGAAAAGTATCTACGAACCCACGTTTCTATATAAAAAGTGTCTATGAAGGCAGTTTTCTATATAAAATGTGTCAATGAATGCACTTTTCTATACGAAAAGTATCAGAGAAGCCACCTTTTCATATAAAAAGTGTCTATAAAGACATTTCTCTATATGAAAAGTATCTATGAAGACACTCCTTTATATGAAAAGTGTCTATGAAAACATTCTTCTATATGAAAAGTGTCCACGAAGACATTTCTCTATATGAAAAGTGTCAATGGAGGCACTCTTCTACATGAAAAGTATCCAAGAAGCCACGTTTCTATGTGAAAAATGTCTATGGGAACACACTCTATATAAAAATTGTCTATGACGACACTTCTCTATATGAAATGTATCTATGAAAACAATTCTTCTAATGAAAACAATCTATGAAGACACTTTTATACATGAGAAGTGCTTATGAATATATTTTTATATGAAAATTGTAAAATGTCCATGAACATACTTCTCTATATGAAAAGTGTCTATGAAGACACCTCTCTATATGAAAAGTATCTATGAAGACACTCCTTTATATGAAAAGTGTCCATAAAGACATTTCTCTATATGAAAAGTGTCAATGGGGACACTTTTCTACATGAAAAGTATCCAAAAAGCCACGTTTCTATGTGAAAAATGTCTATGGAAACGCTCTCTATATAAAAATTGTCTATGAAGACACTTCACTATATGAAATGTGTTTATGAAAACAATTCTTCTAATGAAAACAATCTATGGAGACACTTTTATACATGAGAAGTGCTTATGAATATATTTTTATATGAAAAATGTAAATAAAATCACTTTTCCGTATTTCAGGTGCGGATACGGATAAGAATATGTACTTTTTAGCACATGAGCTATCTATGAACGTATTTTGCTATCAGAAAAGTGCCTATGAAGATGCTTTTCTATACAAAAAGTGTTCATTTCTCCTCTAGAAATGTCCATAAATATATATTTCTATGGCCAATATGAACAGTGTTTAAAAATATAATTCATTATATAAAAACTGTCTATAATTAAAATAAATATTATAAATAAAAAATAATAATTTCTACTCGAATACGTACATGGGTATATTTTGCTCTTCTATGACACAGTACCGATGGAAACAAATTTCTGTATGAAAATTGTCTTTGAGGACAATTTTCGATATGAAATTTGTCGATGAGCGCGGCTCTTGTATGTTTCTCTTCTAGAGATTTCCATAGAAACACATTTCAATATAAAAAGTATTTAACCGTCAATACGAACAATGTTTAAAGATATATTCCATTATACAAAAATTGTCTATAACTAAAATAAGTAATATAAACAAAAAAAAAAAAAAAAAAAAAACAAAGAATCAAAGAATCTATGAGGACAATTTTCGATACGAAATTTGTCGTTGAAGGCAGCTCTCGTATGGATTGATGTAAAGTAGTACACAGCGGTGCTTCAGAGAATATTTCAGATTGTTATAATTGTAGGGAATATCGCATTTATAAAATCAACATGTTATCCTGACTACTTGGTCTATTATTTGTAATGTAGTCATTTGCCTAACAAATAAGTTTGTCTTTAGTTAAAATCTTAATACAAGATATTGTGTTGTCGACTCTTAAGATGAACGAATCCAACGTGCTGTTTCGTATCAAAAAATATAAATTAACAAAAATTCAGAAAATATATTTAACCTCAGCCATGTTGCCATCCAAAGCCGCATTAATTTCATACAAAAATTCCATTGTTTTCGAATATGATATTCCTATCAAATTGGACTGTAATCGAGAAGACCGCTGAACTTTTGCTTATCAAATTGGCACGAAATAGCAAATAATTATATGCATGCTACGTGCTTCTTCTTCATGGCGATACAGACGTTAATATATTTTTAATTTTAATTTAATTTAATGCAAAAAATTGCAGTAATGATTAATCATCGCCATGAATTTTATGAGTAATGAGCTAAATATAAAATTTGTAAAGCGATTTTCCGGAGAAAGTTATCAGTGAACAAACAGACTTTTGATAGGCCGGAAATAGGAGCAAAAGTTTAAGTAAACACTTAAACCAACCAATGGTGGATAAATTTATGAATAATTTAATATAAATGATTTGTTAGCGAAATGCCTTTGAAGAAATTATACAATATTGATGAGTATGCAGAATAACTATTTGAAATGAATGAATGTGGAAATGGGGTGGAGTGAATGTGGGGACTATGGAGGGAATTTCAATCAACAAGATAATCTGACAGACACTTAAGATGTTTACATCAACTGGCATTTGCTTAATAGATGTTTTACGCTATAACAATGACTAATTAATCATATATTACACTAATGCAAAATTTCAGTGCTTGTGGTTAAATGTTTTTTTAATGGTTCTAAATTATCAGAAATTCTCTTTAGGGCTAAAAATAATTAAATGACACTAAAATTCTTTTCATAGCTAAGTTGGCACAGCTATCCCCTATACAGACGCCGACTTTCAGCGCGATCGGATATTTAGTTTGTTTTCAGTGCAGAATTTTCTCAATTGATCTCAAGTTTGTTTCCTGATATTTACTGTGGATAAAAATATCGAACAAATAATTTGTCTCAAATTTTATACTATAAATGAAATTTCGTGTATCGAATTGCTGCAAGTGTTGGCGATCAAAATATGAATCGACTTTATTAAAAACTTGTGCGTATAACTCTGGTACAGTGCGCTTAAAATCGATTGAGATGTGGTGGAACATTTGACTCGTTATGGTCGGACATTAACGTCTTTAACCGAAGTTAACATCGATACAGAGAAGAGAATGATAACCGGAAATTGTCATTTAAGTTTGGGAAGATGGCCGCGGAACTTTCTGTGCCTCAAGAATCAACTCATGTCCTTTTACACGATTTTTGAGAATAAATCGCATTGCCGCTGGAGCAGTATTTAATTGGTTATATATGGTCTGAATCTTCTTCAAAAGCTCAATCACGTAAGGATCACAGAAGAAATGCTAGAATGAGTATGATAAGACTTGGATTTACGATTTTGACATGCAAACCAGTTAACAAATTTAGGAATGACAACTTCTGTCAAAGACGAAATCGAAAAGACTACGTCGCGGTCGATCAAAAGTCAAGGTTTTTTTTTTGATAATCGCGGTCTTGTGCATTCGGAATTCATGGCAGAAAACCAAATGGCACGTAGACAATATTATTTGAGCATTTGTAGAAAGAAAACTCATGGATTTTACACCAAAAAAACTCAAACTAGCACTTCGAAGTACCCGCTTTCAGTCGATAAAAGATATAAAAAAGATTTTGCGAAGAGAAGTCTAAAGTCTTTCCCTGCAAATACGTTTAAAAAATGTTTTATTAATTGAATTTTTCATTGGCATAAATGTTTTATGTCGAAAGGGGGTTAACTTTGAATGAATAATAAATATTTTGAGTTTTATTAAACAATTCTGGATTTCACTTTTATGGTTGCTAGTTACGCAACCATAAATGCCACCGACCGAGGCGCGATAGTTAGAATATGCGACTATTGTTCGCATGATCGCAGGTTCAACCCCGCATAGAGCCACCTATCACTACTTGAGCGACGGTCACCTCGATGCGTCTGACTAACATTTCAAGTAGTCGACAAGTGAAGTTGCAAATGCTTCTCAAAACTGTGACGTTCGGAATTGCCTTTAAACTGTCCCGTTGAGTGTGAATCTAAACAAAGAATGCGTCTAAGCTCACTGAATGTAAGAAGTGCTCTCATGTCTCATTCATGAGATTTAAGAGAAGTTATTTTTTTTAGATATGCAGAATATAATTATAAATTTACAATACGGAACGGAATATTTTAAAAAATATTAAGCAAATTCTTAGATATCGCATTAAAAATATTTTATGTCCTTAAAGCTAAGACAAAAAAAAGAAACTAAAATTGTATTAAAGATTAATATATGCGAATGATAAGGTGGAATAGATGGAAACTGCATATGTATCCCTATGATTCACAAAATTCTCCATGATGTACACCTCAATTAAAAGATCGCACTATGCTCTAAAAAAACACTTTCAAATCTGCTAAATGAAGAATTTATTTACTTAGATTTCCACCACAAATGACATTCTCATCTGCTAAATCTTGCAGGTAGAACATAATCCCAAACACTACGTCCTTCTGTGTTTCTTCTCCAAATCGTCACGCCAAATTTTGACAATATTTCAAAAGCCTGCTTCTTCTGAAGGGGGTTTGGTTACTCTCTTCTACGCCGACCATTCAGGTCATTGCAGAAAACTTTTGATGCATTTTGCATTTTTATGTGATTGAGCACGTCGATGTCCGTATAGAGCTCATACAGTCTATGATATTGATGCTCTCCATCAATTAAAATGGGTCAATATATTTTCCAGAGTATTTATCTCTGAAAGAAGTGATTTAATCGCCTTTGTTTCCAACAGGATTCTGTGGCATACAACACAAGTATAAGCAATATCTGGTAAGGTTAGTTTTTGGTTAGTCGATAGAGGTCTTTGTCATAGTAACATCTGTTTTTAATAAATAATTTTCCATTTATCCCTGGTTTGACATCATTAATTTTATCTACGCTAGACAAGAGGTATAAAAATTCATCCAGCAATCCAAAGTTATAGTCGTTAATATTGACGCAGCTTCCCAAATGAGTGGAATCTTTGTTCGTCGAATTTTCTTCTGTATACATACTTGAAAAGTATGCAGTCAAGTCCGCAGTTTCCTAACAATGTCGTCTACATCATCAGCATCATATGAGTTCTCTTAAAAATGATACCATCGGTGTTAACTGGAGATGATTACGAGATCTCAACAATATGTTGAAGAAGTCATACTGTCGAAGTCCGAAATTGTTTGCTATAAAATAGCTCACTAAGATTTTTGCCTTCTTTAATGCGAATTCTGTTTTAGCCAGTGTCGGCCTATGAAGACTTATTAGCTGAATGTTCTAATTCGCCCATGTCCTCATACAATTTTTGTCATATCGGACTGGTTAGTGTCGATAATGTGCCTAAATGAAGTGTTTATAGATTGTCTCTCCACTTATGGGATTATAAGTGGAAATTTAAATCTAAAAAATCCAATTGTAGTTAATATGCTACCTATTTAAATGCGTTTAGTCATGTCGACTTTGGTCTTCCATTAGTGTTGACATTCGATTAATTTATTGAGGCATTTATTTCAAATTACAAATGTGCTCCCAGTACTTGACGAGGTGTTAACGCAATTTGTATCGTTCATTTCATTCTATACTCGTATATCACAGATATGACAAATAATAACTGTAGATATTTTATCAAATTACAAAAAAACAAAAAAAAAACTAATTTCTAATCCCTATTCAACAATGCATTCAAGTACATGACACTTCAGGGAATTCGCTCAAATTATTACCAATGTCCGTAACAAATTTTTCCAAAGCAAACAGCAGATTTGCTTAAACAAATACTTGAAGTTTATCGCAACGACAAAAAGGCAGCGAAAAAGCGGGCAAAATAGTTAACAACAAAAATTAAATATTATATTTTTTATATATGGAAACACCAAGTTAAGTGGTATAGAAACGAAATGGAAACGCAGAGAAACAATTAAAATGTAAACATGATAAAAGTAAAACAAATAAAATTTTAAATTAATGAATGATATGTATTTGTTTTTAATTGGAATTTCAAAACTCTTAAAGAGAAATGGGAATTTTTTATGGAAAATACGAGTTAGCGATATGTAGTCAGCGCCGAACAGTTACCAGTCAGCTAAATGGTGGATGGCGCCACAATATAACGAATGCGGGATAGGATTTTGTATTTTGGTAGCCATTATTAGACTTGCATCGGAGTTTGTAGCTGTTTTTTTTTATCAAACAAATATTGGTCGTATTGAAAATATTATGGAAAAGCTGAGCTTAATCTTCATACTAACACAAAGATGTCCCCTATAGCAGAAAATCGATATTCTGTTTTTAAAAGGCAAATCTAAAAGCAATTCCTATTAAATCATAAATTAGTCAAATCTCAATGCTATTTTAGTTTGTTTCCATATAATGGAATGAATTTTGTGTAGTTTAAACATTGCTTCAAAATAGGAAAAAATTCCGTTCAAACTTAACTATTCATTGATAAATTGTTTCCGAAGAAAACAACAATTTGCTAACAGTTCAGTCATTTTTATACGAGGTCGTACATAGATGCAATAATGTTGAACAAGATCCTTAAAATTATTCTCAGCAATAGAAAAGAGAAATAGCCAGAGACAGCTGACTTTCTAAAGATATCAAAAGCGATGTATTCCCTATTTTGTACAGATTATCCATTAGTGGTTTCAAAACCGCCGGTCTGTCCAAGACTGTCAGCTATTATACATATATACCTGTCATCTGATATGTTATTGAGTTGGTAAAAGCTATGCCATTTATGAATATGGATTGTTTAACAACCGAAGAGCATGCAAAAATAGTTAAAACTTACTACAAAAATGGTGATTCAATCGAGGGCTTTCAATCAAACAAAATTTTCTTCAGCGACAAAACTCATTTCTTACTCGATGGTTAAGTCAATAAGGAAAATTGTAGCATATGGCGGTTGGAGAACTCAGAAGTGGTTGTGGAAAAGCCATTGTGTCCAGAAAAAGTGACTGTTTGGTGCGCATTATGGTCTGGAGGTGTCATTGGGCCGTATTTTTTCGAAAACTACCTTAAAAGAATCGACTGTTGTAACCAATTCGGAGGCAGTCATTCAAATAACATTGTAATTGGCATGTAATGGTCAGGTCCAAGAATTATAATGAAACAAAAGTTTTATCGAAATAATAGCTTTGTGTGCGTTTTATTTAACTTTACTTGAAACCGAAAAAGGTCATTAGAAAAATGTTTTGGGCATTAGAAAAATGTTTTAGGCATTAGAAAACCATGTTTGTCCGGACATGAGTTCAGCACTACACCGAATCGATCCGCTGAGAGCAAAGCATGCCAAAACGCAAAAGTCAAGTCAATCGTTAGGTCATGGCTCTTTTATTTTGGAATTCCATTCATCGAATACCCATTAAAAAGGAAGACCAGTGAATATTCGCTGGAAAACGTCTTCACATGGCGACAGAAATTGTTTTTCTGAAAAATAACAGCATTGCGACAAAAGTCAGTGATTATAGGGCAAAATTGCATGAAAAGGAGTTGGTGTTGCTGCCCCATTCACCAAATTTGACCCTCCAGTGACTACTATATGTTTGCAAATTTAAAAAGAATGCTCCAGGGGAAAAATTTTGATGAAGTATTGAGGTTATTGTTGAAATTGCACTCTATATGCATTTATACTAATTCCCTTTTCGCTGAACAATTTGAAAATTTGTTTATGGTTTCGGGGAAATGCGTGCCAAGTATAATTTTTATTAGGGCATCACTTAAGGATTCAGGTAGGTAACTTCTTAATATAATTTCGAAGATGACTATAAGCAAAACTGCAGTAAAAACGGCTTGAATAAGCTGTTTATGTAGACATCATTCCCCGAAAACTCAAAGATGTTACTTCAGTCTTCTCAAGCATTAAGGGAAAGTCAAGAATCTAGCCATGAATGTTGATAACTTTGATTTGGTACATGATTTTATCATCCTTGGCTCCGACGACAATAAAACTAATAATGTCTGCCTGAAAATTAGGAGAAGAGCAAGCCAGCATGTGCTGCTGTGGCCTAGCAAGAAATTTATGAAAGCTAATTCTTTCCCAAAAAAAATTTTTCGATACAATCACACTACTGACCAACCTATCAATTCCATCCATCTTTGCTGTATAGCGAGGAACCCAGGGAGAAAAACATTGTCTGTAGAAACTTTAGACCATCGTTAACGGACAGTGTCGGCGTCGCTTCAATCAGCTCTGTGAGGTGTATACCGATGTCAATGTGGCCGAGCACCGTAAAATATTGCGCAATTACGCCAGTTACATAATATTGTGTGGATAGGTATAGACAGAACGCATATATATGATAAATAGATAGAGAGAACATAAATGCTCAAGCACAAAAAGTATTCGACAATAAAAGTAAACGACCGAAACTTCATTGGAAAGACAAAAATGCAAAGATGGTACCAAAACTATTAGAGAGGGAGCTCAAAAAGTCAAATCGTCTGGAACTTCTTTACACAGGGTAGCGCACGCATCTCGCTACTGTCAACTATCAAAGGGGGCCGTTATTTAAAGATGTTGAAGGAACCGTATTACGCCGAAGACTTATCCATTTCAACAGCATTTGGTTCTAGGAAAATGGAGGAACTGCGCTTATAACCAAACCGGTTATGAGGGAGCTTCAACAAAACTTCCCAAACAAATTAACATTCAGAAACTACACTTTCTGCTGGCCACCTGACCTGACCGCATGGGACTTTTTTATGGGGTTATGTCAAGCAACGAAACCAGGAAACTTGACTGAATTAGAGCAGTCCATTAAAACAACAATTGCGATGATCCCGATTGAATTTTGTGATCAGGAGCATGGAGGTCAGTTACAGTCTATCATCTTCAAAACCAATTAGTTATATAAAATAAAATTGAGTTTTCTATACAACAAAAAAAAAAAGAAAAAATTTTATTTAAATAAAATCTTATTGTAGTGCCACCTTGTACATTCTTTTATGCAAGATCTATCATTTTGAATAGAGCAGATATTTATTGTTACTTTTATTGAATTTGACTTATAAGAATATGTAGAGATACAACCAAATTCCAAATTTGACGGCCTAGCTTTCATAATGAATGAATTGTGCCAAACTTATGTACAAAGTCGGTAAAAGGTAGTACCTGTAAATAGTTAAGAGCATACGCGGCAATCATATCGGAAAACATTGTTCAGACACAAAATGACGGCCTAAAACCGAGAACAGTTAATCACAAGTACGATGTGATCATATGCTCAGATTTTTTCAACTGTTTCAGGCTTAGTAACTTTCATAATACATTCAGCGCTTTCAGTGTTATTTATACTTGTACGACCATTGTAAATTTCAGAAAACCACTTTTTTACCATTGAAATCGAAAGCATAGATTAATATTATTCTAAGATTTCGTTGAATTGGTTGATGTGATGCTATGCAAAATATTGTGTTTAATTAGTTCAGTCAAAATTCATTTGAATTTCGGCAAAAATCATAGTATGGTCTGAGAAAGTTTGAGAAAAAGCAGTAACTAAATGATGCCTGCATTCCATTATAAGTTAGAAAGAAATCACAATATTTCTCATCACTCAACAAGTCCGTAATCGGAAAAGTTCGCTTTGTTCATTTTTAACTAATCTATTCGTCAAAATTTGTGAAAAATCACAACAAAATTGTCCCAAATATTCGAGCTTACAACATGTCTCATACATTTTATATGTTGAACTTTGTCATTTGAAATTTATGCGGTGCGACACTATTGCGTCATAATTTTGATTAATGGCCTTAGCATTTTTAAAACAATTTAACAAATCAACTCAGTAATTGATAATAATTATCTTTTATACTATTGTGAAAGCGATTACACTTTTTTCCATTTTATTCATTAATTTGCCCCAAAATAGAACTTCTGCTTTTATTTTAGTAATTTATTAATTAAATTTAATAGATCCCAGATCATCAGCGCCGCTATCATCATCATCATCCCTGATAATAAGAATAACAAAAGCATTATTTCATAGATTTTGACATGCAATTCGTAGTCAAAAACGAAAACCTAAAACGTCAAAACGAAATCACATAGTCTGACATCATGCGAATAGAAAATTCTTCTCAAGCCGGGAAATAAAAAAGTAAAAAAAGAGAAAAAATAAAAAACTGACTTAATTCGGCTTCAAATTTATATGAGTAAAATTACGTCATGAACATTAACATGCAAACCCAAATTTAAAAGTTAAACCGGTTGCGCGGAAGACACGGTTTAACATGCCGAAGAAAGAACTGATAACATTAACAAGAACTCGACTGAAAATTGTGCGACTTTTGAACGAAATTCTATAGAAATCTAAACAAAACAAATAACGATGAAAAAATACGAAGAAAGAAACAAAATTAAATAAATGGAAACAAATTTTGTTTGAAACCAGTTTCGGTTTCGAGTTATTATTATGTGTTGATTATGGAACGGACGTCTTTTAAGGCAGTAAATATACAACGAATGTACGAATATGGGGGTTCAAAACATAAAACCGGCAAAAGAAAACAATGACATCATTTCCGGATTTTGTAGCAAAACAATAATAAAACGCTCATTCACTCAAACACTCATGCGCAGAAACATCAGGGCAAAGCGTTGTTCACAATGTTATATTTTTTTAGGGTACCATCGTCAGGGTTAGCGTCTGACGGCTTAAGACCCGAAGACAAAGAGCATGTAAAAACAAAAAAAAAATATTCATTTTGGATTATTTCTGTATAAGAAAAATAACCGCTGCTCATTCTCTTTTATGGAGGGTGTAACCAAATATAATCATATTTTTGTTTAGATACCCAGAGAAATTGGTTGACACACAGTGGGTTTCTTAATCTACGCTTAAGCTTTAAAAGGAAATCTATTTAAAATTCTATTAACGAAGGCGGATTAGCTTTAGGAATACCAAAATTTCAAAGTGTTTCAAATATTTATATTAATGTTCAGGTTCATGTTCAAGTGTTTCTTTTGATTATTAAATAATATTGTCCGTAAAACTTTTTGCAATTTAAATAAACCTCAGAAGATCACGTACGGGAATACCGAACGATTGATAAAGTCATAAAGTCATTTAGTTTGAGGCCATCGAATTGCAACGGCTATGAGAATTGCACATAGCTGACCATATTCGAAAACACAACCTAATAGTAGAATCGTCAAGGTCTTTTGTATTTAAAGGTATTCCACAGTAATTCAAACGGAATTCCCTTTATTCAATTCTAGCATTATTTCTGCACGGAAATGTCAGGGTAGAGCAGCGTAAAAAGAAAGAATGTAAAGAAAACAGAAAATAAATGAAGTTCAGTAAAATTTCTCTTATTACGAATTCCAGATAGTCTTCTTTACAGTCTTTGTTTCAAAAAATTTATATATTTTATTCTATTATTTATTTTTTATTTCAGTAAATCAAATGTCAAAATTCCTTTACCAAACAATTGTCAGAATATTAATCCCCTTTCCGAATGAAGGAAAACGTTTCCAAAGTTTACTTAAAACAAAAATCTTATATGTCTTATATGTTTAAATATCATATTTTCCATTTATGCATTCCATTTGCGATCAACACTGCCATACGGAAAATTTGTGGAAATGGAATTCCATTTTGCAAAATTCGTACGTATTTTGTATGAGAAAAGGAGTTCCATTTAAGTTCAAACCAGCCTCTAAGAACGTTTTTGGCCTACAAGAACAAATCTATCAGCACTGGCAGAGCTTTTGTAAACCGATAACGATGAGCGTGTAATTCCTAATTCCTAAAGAAGTTTTGCGTAATGATTGGTATCAACGCGAATTTTAGCCTAATAATACTATAAAATCATGTGCAACAACTGCGGCGTATCACCTATAATTTGCGGACGAGTGTTTTATGTATAAGGAATACTAAAAAGAAATACATTATTTTTCCAACAGATGGCCTCAGTAATAGCGAGACCGGATTACGCTAGATGACATTAGAAAAATAAGATTTCGTACTCAAAAAACTACTGATTGCCTGACTCAGTATTATTTGAGTGCGCATCAAAGAGAAAATACGCCAGATCTTACTTTTTTCGATTAAGGCCAGGCGGCTGAAAATCTGAGCACTATATGTGATCCCAATACCCTGGCTGCCAATTATATACGAGACAATTTTGGTTTCGTTGATTCCCTTGCGGTAATTATAATACCAAATATGCACCACGCTCTCGATGCCAAATTGTAGTAAATGTCGATAGAATAATGGAAATTGTCAAGTCCGCCAGCTTTTGTCGTGTAAGCACTGTTTCGAATGCCAAGGAGTTAAACATTGCACAAGAAGGCATTTGGAACCACTTTAATAAGGCTGGATGCGAAACGAAGCGTCACATGAGCAATGTATGAGCTATATGCCGACATCGACGTAGTCAAGCGCATTATGCAAATGCTCCGGCATGAAATGTTTTTGACAACGAACTCGGTGGACGGCGTAGAAGAGGGCGATTAAAACTCCGTTGGACCAAGCTTCTGAAATACTGTCGAAGACTGGTGTGATGAATTGGACGAGAAGCGCAGAAGAACGAAGTGCTTGGATTTATTTTGTACGAGCGGTTTATAATAGATAAGTATGTCTATTTCAGTCGCCACCTAAGAAGAAGAACGAAAAGAACCTCGATGTCTGGGTGCAACGCGAGCTAAAGCAACAACAAAACCATATGGAAAAAATTTCTACCTGCGAATCGCTAAAGAATCGCAACAAAATCAACCCATTTCTGAAGTAGTTAGCGACAGGATATAAAAAGTGGATCACTTACAACAATTTAAAGTGAAAACGTTGGGCAAGCCAGGATCAATGGTCAGGAAGGTTTTGCTGTGTGTTTGGTGGGAGTGTTAAAATGAAATCACCTCATTTTTTGGACTGCACTGTCAGAAGTTGGATCATCTGAAGGAAGAAATTACCCAGAAGCTTCGGTAAATAGTAGAGGAATTGTGTTCCATCAGGACAATGCCAGGCCACACATCAATAGTGACTCCTCAGAAGCTCGGGAAGCTTTGTTCGGCCGTCCTTATACATCCGCCTTATAGACCGGACCTGGCGCCAAACGGTTAACACTTATTTCGGTCGTTCTTGAATGATTTTGCTGGTGAAAATTTTGATTCAAGAGAAACTTGTGAAAATAGTTTTTATAAAACATACATAATGGAAATACTCTCAAAGTACCATTAAGTTATCGAACAAAACAGTGCATATTTGGCTTAAATCGGTTCATTCTATATATGCTAAATAAAACCTTCAATGTCAATTTCAAAAACGTTTGAAATCTTTTTTAACCAACTTAATTGACATTACCCGTGTTGCTTTAGATCTTCAACAACTGAGAAACAGTAAAAATAACAGATCGACAAGTATTATCTTTTCATCGACCGTATCTCGTGTGAACTTTTTAACATGGTTATGGAGATTTATAACGAGGAAGACAACATTTAACAAGACTGATAAAATTACGCTGCTCATATACATAAAATTGGTCGCAAACTCAAGACTCAACTGCAGCCTCTTAAAGGCTAGAGGGAGACAAAACAAAGCTACTTCCATCAACATTGACAGCAATAATATTGTAGTACTGCACGATTGTATCCACCTCGTCTCCGCTATTAACAAAGTGAGTGAGTAATTTTCAGGTTTATACTGGATTATATACAGTGTCGAATAGACTTCTGCCCGTATAACACGCTTAAAATGCAAACTTTTGTACGCAAAAAAAGGTGCCACAATTTTTAAAACGTGCTAAAAATTGAACCATTTTGTTTATAATGCAAACAAAATGTTAAGTCGAAAAAAAGAACCAAGAAATAAAACATGGATGGTAATTATTTTAAAATTAAGCTGTTGCGAAGACTTGGGCTTGTTATATATTCCACAACTTTAATAATAAAAAAGAACTACACATTTTGGTTTTGTAAACATTGGCTGTTTCGAAAGCAATTCGCGCAGTCCTTATATAAATTGTTGTCATGCGCCGAACACGATTTTGTTTGACATATACGATATTTGCCGAAACAGCTGTTTAAAGTTGTGTTGACGTAGATCGTATTTATAGGGACACTCACTGTGGTTTAGTAATTCTTAGACCGCATTGATAATGCTATTTATAACAACTCACTTAAGGCTACGTTCACAATGCTGGTGACTATTTCGTTTTTTCTTTTGTCCATCTCTCATTTTCGTTTCATTGGGTCATTTCAAATTAGTAAACGTAACTCAACTTCTACGCAAAAATATATCCTACTTCAGATTTAGTTATTCACTGGACCACTTCAAATAAATATATTTAACTCAGCTGTTGCAGAAATAAATCCTACATCAGGATCAAAATAACATAATAATTTACGAAACAAAATAACATCAAAAATAACAAGTAAAGCTAAGATTTGATCAGTGAATACATTTTTTGTTTAACTCTTTTTTTTCGTCTCTTTACAGAATTAACTAAATAATACTTGGGAAATT
>JAHXMU010000638.1:201489-220111 GCA_019455685.1 Philornis downsi
TGTTAGCAGCCCAACGTCATTGTCTACAGTCACTAATTTTGAGCTCCTGAGTCAGTTGAATCTTCTACGGATGCAGGCACAAATCCCTATTCCAAAATCAACAACGTGAAGTCTGCGATATACAAGTTTTTATATGCTGCGGGGAATCAACTGCCATTTTCACGGATAGCGGCGATGTTCTCGTCTTATCTGGAATTTCGTTGCCATACGGAAGTTGGATGATCATTTATCAAGTCAGTCGTCTCGAAGTTGGCCATCAATCTTTAGAGAATAGAGTTTGAAGAGTCACCGCGTCTGTCGTAAAATAGGACGCAACGTTTGCGCTAACCAACACTTATTTTCGTAATAAAGTTTCATCACTTGCACATGTTGCTCAGTCGTGTATCTTGATATGATGATTTGTTACCAACGACTGAATAATAAACAAAAGATTTGACAGATGCCGCTATAACAATATGGCCGCCAGTGACCGTGTTTTATGATGATAAACAAAAGTTCATTACAAACTCTGGCCATGCCATTCCACTTAGCTACTTTGGTTAAAGGAGAGTAATACTAATAATTTCCCTTTGAATATCGACTAGGATTTTTCAAACATAGTTTCTCCCACAATTTCTCTACTTAGCAACCTCAAAAATTCAATGTTCGATTTAAGTGCCACCATAGAGCACATCTGCAGTAGAGTACATAACTTACCAAAATACCACTTTTATTGTGCTGTTGCGGATATCAATATCGAGTTCCCTTAGTAATATCACAATAATGAAACCCTTGTTCGAAAACTGTTAGATATTTGATTTATTTCCTCCCTCTCTCTCCATCTGTCACTCACTCTCTTCGCGTATAATATAAGGGATGATAGACAAAACTTACAATAGAAAAAAAAAACAAAGATTTGAACCTTATTTAGAATAGAATGGTGAAACCACTGCGTAGTATATAAAGAAGGACATATCAAAAGAAAAAAAACCGTAATTTCTCAAATGTCAAATGGATAAAAGAAAACGAAATATGGAAATGTTTATGGCAGCATTTTACATTAAAAACAACACTCTATCTTTCAACGCTCCCGAAACGTAAAGACCGCATCAAATCCAAACAATACTCCATTCACTATGGCCAGTGAGGCTTTGATCATTGCCAGATCTCTCGTTCGGGTACGAAATGAATTTTCCCACACTTCAATAACAAAGACGCCGGAGGCTACAAATAGGGCGCAGCCCAAAACGCTAAAGAACATATCGATTCGCTTATGGATTGAAGCTCGCATCAAAGCGCCTGGAAGTAGACAATACTGTAGTAGACTGAGTAAAATTTTAGGTTAGTTTTGTAAACTTTACCTGCAAATATTCCAGTGATGACCACAATGTAACCGGTAAAGGTACCGGTAGACAGGAATGATGTTATTATATCACGATCATCGAAACTGTAGTAGTGCAGAGCCAGGCAGGCTATAGAGAAGCCCTGGAAGTAGAAAATTGAAACAATTAAAAATAGTTGTTTATATCGTGTATAAGTTAAGGGAATTTTATGGAATAGCAGTGGACTATGAAACGAAATTCAATTTCTTGCTTTGTGGTAGATTCTTTCATCAACAGGTCGGCATTGTCAAATCTCCAAATTGCAGATAGTAATGTGATGCACCATTTTTGTTGGAAATGTCAAAATTTGTATTATCATTCTCGGTATAGTCCGATATAAATTAAAAATTCTGGTGCAAACATTGAACTGAACTACCTCAGTTGGGTAGGCGGCTTGATTGGAATTAAATACGGATTATTTTCATAAAACAATCTAATGGTATATTTTAATTTTGTATTTTTTTTAAGACTTGACAAAAAAATGCGCTGAACTGGATAGGTGGTGGGTTCAAATATTTTACAAATTTATTTTGTAACAAATTTCACTAAAGGTTATTGAAAACAAGAATTCTCTACTTTCAATTTCCGTATGTCCCTTAGATGCTTTTTCAAAATAAATATCTAATTTTTAACATAAAGCATTCTATAAATATATTTATAGGTATATCCCTGGACAATTTGTATTCCTTTGCTATTGTTGTTGTCGTTGAAAAATGTTCAAAGAAAATAATTCCGAATTTTCATTAGAAGATAGGCAAGATAGGCAAATATATTATGTATGAGAAGGGAATTTTTCGGCACGCCTACTTATCGGTTGCTTAAGAAATGGATAAAAAGAATGCATAACCGAAAACTGGATAACGGATACATAGAATTTTTGTCATAATTTCGGCCTTCATTAATGAAAACAAGCAAAACAAAATCTGCTTTGGCAAGTACATTTTCCTGTCGATAACTTCATACTTTTTAAACTGTTTGTTTTGTGTAATGTCTGTTTCCAGTAACCCCTTACGAAAAAATCAAGCCGGAAAACCTTGGATGAAACGGAATATAAAGTTTCTTGAAATCTAACTATTTTCAATTTGCGATATATTTTTTGAAGGTATATAAAATTGGAATGGATTCTCTTACGACGCACTTCCGGAAACCAAAATTGTTTCAACATATTTAAGTAAGATCTTGGTAGCAACATTCATCAGTCCACCTGTGCAAAGAGAAAACTCGGGTTTGGAAAACGGTGTCTTTGAAATGGATTCTCTTTCATTCTATAATCCGAATTCGCAGAAGCACGATTACAGAAGGTGCCAAAATTCTTTAAATACATTTAAATAACATCTTGATAGCAACATTCATCAGTCCACCTGTGCAAAGAGAAAACTCGGGCTTGGAAAACTGTGTCTTTGAAATGGATTCACTTTCATTCCATAATCCAACTTCGCAGAAGCACGATTACAGAAGATGCCAAAATTCTTTCATACATTTAAATAACATCTTGATAGCAACATTCATCAGTCCACCTGTGCAAAGAGAAAACTCGGGTTTGGAAAACGGTGTCTTCTTTCAGTATTTTGCTAACCACTCCTTTCGTTTATTTGTTTTTTTTAGGTTTTTATGCTGGCAGTTGATAGATGCGTAACAGTTGATAGATAGTAACAGCATTATGGGTGTGATTACAGAAATACAGTATTATCCATTTAGGTTATAAAAACCGCCAGACTGGCAAGGCTGTCAGCTGTTTAATATCTGTCATCTGAAGTGTTATTTATTTAGTAAAAGGTTTGCCATTTACGAATATGAATCGTTTAACAACCGAAAAACGCGTAAAAAACAGATAAAACTTACTACAAAAAAGGTGATTGAAACGTTGGAACTTTTGCCTATACCGGGGTGATTATGGTCGTTACAATCGACCTATCGTTCAAGGAATTTGCAAAGTTAAAGAGGAATTTGAAGAAACTGGAAGCTTTATAGGTTTGGTCAGGTCTGTGCATCATCGCAATATACGCACAACCGAAACTACCTATATAGCTTCTATTACGGATAATCCGAATTTCAATTCAGATAACCGACTTTTTTTCTGCCTGCAATTGAAGATTATGAACTGAACGATATGTGGTTTCAACAAGACGGTGCCACGAGCCACATAACATGACTGATTTTTGCTTTACTACTTGTTTTACCCGTCTACTCATTAATTAACAGCAATGTATTGATGTGGGAAGGAAACAGCCTATACACTGCTCTAAATGCGGCTACGACATTGACAAATAGACAAATTTGGCAATTGTTTGTCCATTTAAAATATTTGATCGAAAACTTCACAAAATTATAATTTTGTCCTTTTTCTAGTTTTTTAATACGGGGTATATTTTGATGAACACTTTAAGATTTTCCACGCCTCAGACACTTTTTCGCCAAAGGAAACGAATATTGCGTGAAGGCATATGCAAGTCAGTCCAACTGTCTGAAATTTCTATATTGGTTGAATTTTATTTTGAAAAAGAACTTGAGACACTAAAAGTTGGAGAATTCTTGTCTTCAACAATCCGAAATGTGTTTTTTTTTTTTTTTTGCGTTATAAGTTTGTCTAATATTTCACCATTTTGGACCACTTTTTTAGTAGTTTTTAAAAGAAAGACTAAAAGGTTCTTGAAATTTGAAATAGACCATATGAATATCTTACGAAAACAATCTTTATTAAATTTAATTGAAAACAAAAAGTAGGCTATTATAACAAATTTTTTAATTTATTTCGGATTCCATCACACAGAATTACCAAAGCTCCATCAATCTATAGGAAAAAACGAAAACCTTCCCTCCATTTTAGAGATTTGACAATACTCATCTAGTATCCTCATTTGTTGAGGGAATTGTTCACCCTCAAATCGTGTTTTGCGCTGCAAAATTTTAAAATCTTGTTAACTTAATAATTTATTCTAAAGCCAATTCCCCCTGCGAGGGTTTTTTTCTAATTTCCTTTATTTACTTTTGATGAATCTCAAAATTTAGTGTTTTCCCCTATGTTACGTCTACACCCGAAGGAATAAAGATACATATCATTTGATGCGGCACAAATGGCACAGCCTAATATTTTGCCAGGTCGTCGCTGGGGATTGCAAATGAAATATATTCACCCACGAGCCACATTCCCGCAACCCCAGTCTCCGAAATTTAATTATTCCTAGTTACTCCCAATGTGGAGACTGCAGCAACCTACTTTTTTAATGGCTGGTAAAATTTGAGAAAAATCGACTAAGACATTGAGCCACTCCAGGTATGTACTTCCCATTAAAATAACAGATTTAGCATATATATTCCTAGCCTAATATCCTTCAATTCCATCATTTGTTCGGTGAACTAAGTTCTGAAAATGACAATGAAGGGCTTTCCCAGTCCTTCTTTAGTATCTCCCACATGTTTGACCGATTTACCTCATATGTTCTTAGGTTCATACCGTTCAAGCAATTACTGAGTATAGCCAAATGTGGTAAACATAAAAACTTTGTTTCGAGAATGAAAATTTACTGCACTGCCACGCCTATTCGGTTACCTCCTAAACAGATTGATATATGGAAATTTTTCATAATACAACTTTGTGAATTGCATAGTGTTATAATACTTGGTAAAATGTAGAAAAATCAATCGAATAACCCCACCATCGCTGGTACCTTCCACTCAAGTTCGCCAATTTAACCTCCACCTCCGAGATTCACAAGTCTTTCACTAAATTGCACTCAATCCAGTATAAATTAACTCTGCGAACAAAAATAGAGAGCCTTCCCGCCCCCCCTTAAGTAAGTTATAAAAACAAATTTTACTGCATCTCATGAATGGGAGAGTTTAAACGCAATGCATTTTTAGACTCACTCGATTGTACCTACAGTTTGAAGGCTATTCGTAACGTCACAGTTTGAGAAGCATCAACCAGACTTGTTGATGACTCAACTACACGAAGTGTTTGTCAGACACATCGAGGTGACCGTTACCCAAATAATGATAGGTGGCTATATGCGGGACTGAATTTGCGATCATACGAACGAAAGGCGCCTGTACTAACCATCGCGTCACGGTCGGTTTATGAGATATGCTCGTTTAAATCTTTATGTAGTGCGGGAGAAACTACGTCTTTTTTTTTCGATCACAATTTTTGTTTGACAATTTTTAAATGTTGTAGATGTCGAAAATTTTGAAGACTATCGATTTAGCCACCATATCGATTTTAAAAAAAAAAATCTGATTCCGTCCACTTTTCGCTAGGCTATATTGCTTTCTATATTGATAGCAGACGTATTAATTACGGCCAGTAGAATCGTTGACGTATAATTTACTGGCGAATAATTCGCTGATGAATTATTAGAAAGTGCGTAGCATCGCAAGTAGCATATGTATATGTATATACCAAATGTCACCTGTACGAGTATACATCGTATGGTTTATGAGATACGCCCATTGCTCCTTCGATAGTTTATGAGATGAGGCTGTTCGAAATGTTAATTTGTGTTAGCGTTGTCACGCACCTTTTTCCAAACTTAACCTTATACAACATATAACAATTTCGAGATTAAAGGTAACTCAGTGTTAAATTTTTTATGACTTTGACCGGTAGAACGAATTGTGGAAAAGGACCGTGGCACCAACCATTTTTTTATTTGAAAACTAGCTGACCCGGCAAACGTTGTTTTGTCTTCAAAGATTCAATGTTAATGTGGTAAAAAAAATTAATTGCAAAAATCTCATTTCCAACGCCATCTATCACTTCAAATAAAACCTTTTAAACCTTCCGGAATACTCTACCAATAATTTAAGACCAAAATGAGCCAAATCGGTATAACCGTTCTCGAGCTTTAGCGAGACTAACGCACAGCAATTGATTTTTATATATATAGATATTTCTTTTTATACCAGTTGCATTTGAATCAAATCTAGGGTGAGTTTTTTAAGATTTAAGTTTTTCAGGTTGGCGGCACTGGTTGGTAATGGTGTCCAAACGTCATCTGTCAAATTGAAAAGTGTACAGTATACCCTGCCATTTTATCATGGAAAGACTAACAAACGAGCAACGATTGCAAATCGTTGATATTTATTATCACAATTCGTGCTCTATGACAAATGTGCGTCGTTTGATACGACCATTCTATGGTCGTCATAATCGACCTGCTGAATCAACAATTCGTGCTATTATCTCCAAATTTCGCACAAAATTTACTTTGTTGGACATAAAACCACCGGCTCGAAGAAAATATTACAGCCGTAGCGACCAGAGTTAATGACGGTCGTGAAATGTCAATCGTCGCCATTCTCAGCGATTGGGCATGTGTTACTCAACCACAAGAAATTTTTTTTTGCCCCAATTTGCTGAGTTGAACTTGGTGGGCATGTGGTTTCATCAGGATGGCGCAACATGCCACACTGCTCTTGAAACAATGGATATGTTGAGGGATGAATTTGGTGAGGAACTTATCTCTCGATTTGGTCCTGTGACTTTGCCCCCAAAATGAAACAATGGGTATGTTGAGCGATGAATTTGGTGAGCAGCTTATCTCTCGGTTTGGTCCTGTGAGTTGGCCATCCAGATCCTGTGATTTAATGCCTCTTGATTATTTTTTGTGGGGTTATGTCAAGTCGTTAGTCTATGTGGACAAGTCGAACACTATTGAAGCCGGAATACGGGCCGAAATGCTCGAAAAAGTGACGAAAAATTGGACCATTCGAATGGACGTTTTGAGATGGAGCCGCGGACAACATTTACATGAAATTATCTTTAAAAATTAAATAGCAAAGACCAATTTATCGATTCCAATAAAAAATTTGTAATATATGATGCAAATTTGAGTGTTTTATTCGGTTTAAAATAAAAAAAAAATTCGATTAAAAAAGCAACCTATATACGAGTATACCTGGCTGTCATTAAATATCGTCTTTCAAAATTGTTATATGTAAGGGCGGTGCCAAGCCTTTTTGTCTAATTAATACCTAATTCAGTCTATGATTTCTTTCTTCCGCCTTTCTTCGGTTCATTAATTTAGACGCCTATTCGGAACAGAGATACAAATATGTAAATATATTAACATTGAATTTGATACGTATGGAAAATAATTAAGTTTAGTAACTTGGAAAAATGTATAATTTTCCTTCTTTTATTCTGCATTAATTCACAGTATTTGCTCACAACAATCCAGCGATTTACCACGCCCCTTTTGCCATCATCACTTATTTGCACTAATACAAAAGGACGTTGACTTTTTACATTTCTGTCTGTGTAGATTTTCATTATATTATATTTTTCATATTTTTGTATTCCTCCTATTGTTTTTTTTTTATCAATTTTAATGACCGTTTCCATTATTTTTTATAGAAATATTACTTGTTTTCCGCATTTTTTCACATATGTTTCAACGATTTCGATTTATTTTGCCTTTGTCGATTTTTTGAGCCATTGGTATTTGGAGATGTTGAATGTTGTATTCAAAATACGTTTATTTTGAGAGTATTTGAAAACTTTAAGAAGTATTTAAACAAGCCAATTTTTCTTAATTTTCATAATTTGTCCATTCCGATTTGTGATTATTTTAAGGCACATTTTTTGCGGATTTTTCATTTTGCCATTTTGTTCCTTATTTTTCTTAAAAATAATAAAAATGTCGACCGAAATACGCATTTTGAATATTATTAAAATGATAAAAATTCTGATTAAATATACTGCAAGTGAGCATTTTTCATAAAATTAACAATAATTTGTGTGGACATCTAGAACCCCGCAAAAACTGCATTGGTCACATTTAATTTGGAATGTTTCCTCAGGGGCGGGAAAAATTCAGTTATTAACTATTATTCAGTTATAATCAGGAACGTTCACTAAAGTTCAGTTTCGTTTCGGTTTTGATATTCTAAGTTCATTTAAAGAATATTAGAAATTAGTTTCTGATTCATATTCGAGAAGACCACTCACTTCACACGCTGCTACGATTTTTTACCTGATGCGAGAACGTGAAATGGAAATATGTTTTTAAGCAGTTTCATTTCTTAATATGTATGAATCAGAATTGAAACCAAATGTAGTTTCATATCTTGGCAGAGGATTAGGCTTAATGCGAAACTATAAACAGCAAAAACGGTTTCAATAATTTTTTTTTTAAGTTTTCCGGTATCAGACTCTCAGAAATATTGGCAGTTTCTCCAAAATTTGAAATGAAATACGAACAAATGTTTCAAAAACTGAATCAGGATTAAAATTGTTTCATATCGGATGCATGAATCAAAAACAAGATTGTTTGTAATTTCGTTTTGTATGTACGAAACAGAAACCAAATTCAATACAATTTTAAGTCGATTGTTGAAACCCGGTGACAAATGCAAATTGATTTCGGATTTGATTTCGTATCAGTGGCGATCCCTGGTTATAATCGATTATATGTATAAGAATTTCAGAATTTTAAACTTTATTATCTATTAACTTTACCAATTCCAAAAATTTCACCAGATTCAAACGTCCTCTTCGCTCGTCGTGTGACATTTTGTCACAAAGTTAAATTCTATTTCAAATATACTTTTAAACTAAAGCAAACACTTCAATAACATCCATAACGATATCCATATCCTTCGTTCAGATATGCCAATGTGCAGTTGAATTTCGAAAACAATTTCACATAATCTAGTGATTCTTTTCAGGAAATGCAGCTTCACTTAGTCTTCTTAATCACAAACGATAACTTCCGCGGGAAACGTTTTAAACATTACGATCGTTAAATCACAACTGACTCAACACAAATGGGCCGGGCCAGTCTTCCGAATACTGATGGTAGTGGCCCAGTCACTCAATTGTGATTGACTTTGCAGATTTTACAACAAATTAGCGGTAGCAGCCGTAACAACAACAGCGGCTGTAATCTCATTTGCATCATTTGCTTCCCCCCAAACCATCCACCCTTCCAAACCGTACACCACCTTAATGATGAATTATGAAATTATAAAACAATAAATTAATTATTACATGCCGAGCTAGAGGAAATAGTCGCTTATTCACAACGCACTTGTTGGCTTTTCAACTTGATTTTGGAATTCTTATCAATTGGCGAAAAGAACAAGAAAAGCATCATTACATGATCACTGTGAATACGCAGATCAACACTCGCGTATTGTTGCACAACCATCCATTTCATGTGAGGAAACTCATAAGAGATCACTGCAACAGATGCTTTCCGTCCTCACTGCCAACCGAAATTTTTAATGATCTTGTAAAAAAAGAACCCAACCCGAATCAATTAATAGGTTTAGTGTCTGTCAGACACCGACTGCGACATGGATGGTACGCGATAGGAGATAGCATAAAGTTGATCGTACTGGTAATGTTGGCGACTGGAAAAGTTAACTTAAAACTTAACTCATCTGACACAATTTACGCATACTTAAACTGAAAGAGCAAAAAACAAAAAAACTCTCTGTCAATTTTAAGTATTTTGGCAAAACTTTATATTTTGAGGCAATGACGTGAATAGCATATTTCGCTTAGTGATTTCAAAACCGCCAGTGTGGCAAGGCTGTCAACTGTTAAATAGCTGTCATCTGAAGTGTTATTTATTTAGTGATCGTTTAACAACCGAACAACACGTTAAGAAAGGTTAAAACTTCTACAAAAGTGTTGATTCAAACTTGGGCACTTTTCGTGCATTACGGGTGATTATAGTCGTCATAATCGAACTATTGTTCAAGGAATTGGCAGAATTATAACAAAATTTGAAGAGACTGGAAGCGTTGCAGATGTGGTCAGGCCTGTGCAACATCGCAATGTCGAAAATATCGTTCTGTTGTTGAAAGTGTGGTGGATTAACCAAATTTCAATTCAGAGCGTATAATAACCGACCTTTTCTTTGTCTGCAATTGAAAATTATGAACTGGGCGATATGTGATTTCAACAAGACGATGCCACGAGCCACACAACAGGACCGATTTAGATTTTGGCTTTATTGAAAAAGACGCTTCCAGATAGCGTAATTTCACGTTTTGGCACCGTCAATTGGCTACGCCGTCACACTTTTTTCTGTGAGGCTACGTCAAAACCCTGTGTTTACACGGATAATCCCGGAAACTTGGAGCATTTGAAAACCAACACTCGTTAAGTTATAGCCGAGATTCCGCCCAAAATGTGCGAAAAAGTGGTCAAAAACTACCCCAAAAGGATCAACTGTTGCAACCGATTAAGAGGAGGTCATTTAAATGATATTGTATTTCGTATATAACAACAAGATCCAGGCTTTATAATGAAATAAAAGTTTCATCGAAATCATAACTTTATGTGTGTTTTATTTAACCTTACTTTCGAAACCGAAAAATTGATAACCCAGCATATCCAATTTTGCAATAGAACCATAATTGCAATAATACCGCGTTCTCCATTTTTCGGTTTCAGTCGTACACGAAGAGCAGACTCTCCCACAGTAGACTCTAGCTTAATTTTTTTGTTATTTACTATTAATTTATTGGTTGGACTGAGACCTTTCAAATGGAAATATTGAATTACATAACGGTGACCAATTTTTTCCATGTTTACAAATTCACTGCGATCGTTTACTTTGGATGATTAAAAAAAAATACTAAACAATATGGCGCCTTGAAACTTAAATCATATGTTTTATAAGGTTAAGACTTTTCACCAAAATAATGTTTTTTCAAACTACTGGCGCCATCTATAATTCAGGTCGTAAACGCTTGCATCAGTGATGGTTTGGGTCGCGGTAACTGTCATTGGACACTCAACGTTCGTTTTCGCTGAACAGCTTTAAAGGTAAATCAATGAGTCTACTACGAAGAGATTTTAAATGCAGAAACCATATCATGAAAAATATGAAACGGTCAATGCTTTAAACATTGCCCTTCACCGAGAATGGGATAAAATGCCATCAGGCTACATTCACGCAGCATGTGAAGCCTTTCCGGACAGACTCATTGCTATAATCCTCGAACAATAACATATTTTTCTTGAAACTTGAAATGTTTTTTCCCAATATGCTGAGGATTTAAAGTAAAAAAATCAAAATTAACAAGACTACAACACTTCAAGCAGCGATCCCTTTATATCACCAGCGTATGCCTTAAAAGTTCCTTCAGTCAAGACATTCATAATATGGCAGAATTTCTTATCAATCTACATAAAATCGTGTTCCCCTGTCAGCACAAGAAGTTGTTAATAAATATCTACAATAAAGCTGATCAGAATAACCGCTATTTGCTAGTTTCAAAATATTAGGACTTATAGTTCCACTCCTGTAAAAAAATATCTGGACTTATTGCTCCACAACTTACAACCCAAACACTGAATCAACCAACAGCCGAAATATAGTAGAGTGTCTCTCAAAATGATTCTGTAATGAGCATAACAATTTCCAAAAACCACTTGAAGATGATTTCGAGTGGACAACAGAAGGGGACCTCATTAAGAGCTAATCATAACATACGAGTATGTAGCAGCTGCTGTTCATTCCAGAGTAGAGGCCACATAAATTGATTCCCAAAATATGAGTTCGCATTTGAATTTTCCTCACATTGCGATTTGTGTATGATAATCACAGCACTAATGCCAATTTATAATGATGAAAGAGCATTTTCTTGGTACTCGTACACATCCCGAGTGCCCGTCCGCGCATATGAGTGCTGCCCTGCGTAATTGATTGAGTTTGAGTTCCTTAAAAAAGGGGTTATGGGAATTTGAACTAGATTTGAACTAGAACGATGTGTTTGTTGAAAATGATCATCGAGCGGGGTATTTGAGATGTTAAAATGCTATTCCTAATGTACGTTAATAGTCATTGTGAACAGTGCGTACATTGTTTGTAAACATAAACCGATTTACGCGATCGTTATAGAACAGATAATTGGGATGATTAGTGAAATTGAAATGCGTGTTGCATCATAAATGCGTGGGGCATTTCTACAGTAGTTACCAAATTATGGGATAGTGTTATTTTAATGAAAAATAAAATCATACTTATGCTGTCCGCCAATTTCAATATATGAGAGATTTATAGTTTTTGACTGTTCGGCTGTCCCACTGATTCGACAACATAAACGTATTTTCGATCTGCTCGAACCACGGTTTGGATCAGTTCAGTAGTTAAAGTTTTTCTGTTAAATACATTCCGCATAAAAACATTTAACTTCCATACGAAAGAAAATAATGCGTTCCAAATATTTGAAAAGATTATGTAGAAGACTTTTGGTTCGTGGATCCGGTAACTCCTAAATGTAAAATTGACATACCGCAATTTTCTAAACTTCCGCCTGTTATATAGCTTTAGCAATATTTGGGGAATCGGGGTCGTAATTAGGCCGATTTAGGTTAGGTTGGGTTAGGTCAGTGTGGCAGCCTGAATAGACAGACTCAATTAGACTGTGTAGTCCACGGAAACTTGAGATAAGGATGTCCCTAAGTTCCCCTTTTAACCATTTTCAGCACCTTAAGAAGCTCTTAAGTAGGAAAATATATATATCCTCCAGGTCTCCCTGGTCCTTAAAGAAATAACAGCTCAGTGTTGATTCCCGCCTGTTCGCCAGGGCGAAAAAATTGCAGTGAAGATGTTCTATGGACTCCTCCTCCTCTTCGCGGACTTCAACTCAGCTGGAGTCTGTAAGGTTGCCCTAGTCTTGCCAGCTCGTCTGCTCTGCAGTTCCCTGGTATATCCCTGTGGCCCGGCACCCACATAAGGTGAATTGAGTCATCTCGTTAAGAGATCAGTGGCAGTTCGGGGCTGATTTTGAGTTCAGGAAGACAGAATCCAAGGATCTAATTTCAGATTGACTGTTATATCCCAGCCATACTGCCATTTCCTTAATGTCCAAAATTTCGGCCTGATAAACACTACAGTGCCTTCTCGCCATGCTCAGCCCAGATCCATGGAATAGACCCCGAAACCTACCTGATCATTTAATTTTGAGCCGTCAGTGTAGAAGTCGACATACAGTCTTATACCAGGAGCTCTACATTTTCATGTACCTCTATCTGGTACAAGTATATGGTACTTCTTGTCGAACAGTGGTTCAGCCAGAGTGTAAACAGTAGTGCTTGTTATGTCAGGCACAATGTTGAGGATCACACTCTGACCATAACTACTATTCGATCACTGTGACAGATTTCTTAGTCTTACTACCGCAGCTGCGGCAGTCTGCATACTAATTATGTCCTTCGATAAATCCGACCAAGTCGTGCAGGACAGTCTCAGTGGTCCTACCCTTGCAGTAAGCATGTTGTCTATCCGACAACAGTTTCCGGTCTATGCTCGGCCTAAGATAGACCGATAGGTCTAAAATTTCTTGGTTCGATATGGGAGGTTTTCTCGGCTTTGGGAATAAAAACCACCTTGGTCTCCCTCCATATTGCAGGGATGTATGTTAGATCAATACAGCCGATATACAGCTCCTCAAGCCATGGAATCAGCGTATCAGTCAATGCCTGTAGTAGAAATTATGTCCAGCCCGGGCCGATTTAATCTGCATATGATAAGCTTAGCATCTTTCAATAAATTTTTATTTAATTTTCAATGTAAATGTAATATAAATGTAATAATTTTGCATTTTTAACGTGAGGTAAACTTGAGCAAATCACAGATGGAATTTTCAATAAGTATGTTATAGCGATCTCTCTATTTGAAACCAATTTTCCAAGTCGATTCTAGTTTTCCAGACATCATGTTTCAAAATGTCAATGCTCTATTCTCATCCATTTTGGGATGTTAAATACTACTATGTCCAGAATGTAAGATAGATTTTAAATATTTCCTTAACAAAATTTTATTTTTTCGTCCAAATCATCTTCAAAGTGTTCCACTTTATTGCTCTTTCCTATTAACGTTACATGCCGAACAGTTACTTTGCGGTACGATTTTCAGAACGCGCTGAAATTCACGTTGAATATCAATAATCGATTTAAAGCAGCGTCACTGGAGCCGTCTTTTGAGTTCAGAAAATAGTTAGAAGTCATATGGTTCTAAATCAGGCGAATACGGTGGTTGTGGACCGATTTTATTTGAATTGTTGACGTAAAATCCACAAACGGCCACATTATTCGTTAGATGAAAGCAGCATATGACGATTTTATACACATTCATCCCAACTCACATAATCGTTTATGTAACCGCGTTTGCAATGTAGTAGAAATATACCAAAAAGTATATATTTCTACTGGAAGGACGGGCAAAGTAGATTGGCGACACGAAATATCGCCATTATCGAAATTACGTAAGAAATGTTACGAAAATTTACGAAAACTTCACCACAAAAATAAATAAAAAATTAACCAACTTAAAATTAATTATATATGAATTAATTAAATATGAATTAAATAAATATTAATATGTTAAATTTATTAAATATGAAAAATCGTCCAAAAATCAATGGGTTGTTTACAGCACAAATTATCACTCAATCATTATTATGACAAGGAAAATATCACAACAAAATGCACAAAAATAAATGAAAAATGGATTAAAAAATAAAATGAAACTTCAGCCAGAAACAAATAAAAAAAACACTAAGTTATTAATAGTATATAAGAGTATATTAAGTGTATATAGTATATATAATATATATGGTATATAATAGTATATGTAGTATAGTATATAATAGTATAGTATCATTTAATCGAAACTTTTTCTTGAAAGAAATGTTGGTTTAAAAAATATAATATTTTTTTGATCCTTTCAAAGCATCAACTTTTTCATCCTTTTACATATCAGATTCCTTAGCTCATGTCTTTTGCGAGGTTATATTCGAATGACTTCAATTCAATATGTACAAATGATTTTTTTTTTTGAATTCATTCAATTAGGGAATGTGATTGATGTTAAAATCTTTTCCCCACCAAATTTCTAGCCTCTAGAATTTTATTTGCTTGTCTGAATTCGTTATATTTCGTCATTGCAGTTGCATTAAATTCCTACAGTAACGATATCTTTCATCTTGAAAAACTGACAAAAATCTAAAAATGACGTTAGCGCAGACAAAATGAAACCTAAATAAAAGTGGCGCGATTTTCCTTTTTTAAAGGTTTTTTTTTTAAACTTGTTTTTATTCATATATTTAGTTATTAACAATTATTACATAATTATTAAATGTTTCTTACTTTCCACAGTGATGAAATTTTTCTTCTCGCAAAACTGAAGAAAGCGCCTCAGGAAAAAAAAAAATTCAAGTAAAAATTGCCCGATTTCTATTCGATTTTTTTTTCTTTTTTCAAAGGTAGATACGATAGCCAACATAACAGAGAAGAGTTGCGAACAAATTTTATTTCATTTTATCTTCATTTTTCAACATAACCTCCTTTCAGCTCGATACACTTACCTTTTTCCGATAGCTTCTATAGCCTGTTTATAGTAAGAACTGTCACACTCCTTAAAATATCCATTAATCGCAAACTCCATCTCTTCATTGTAGGCAAATCTTTTATCACCAATCCATTTTTTAAAGTCTGGAAATAGAAAATAAATAGTCTGAGAGAGCTAAATCTAGCGAATAAGGTGCGTGATGAAACAATTTGAATTTTAATTCATTAGTTTTGACCATCGCAATAGTGGATGTGTGAACTACATATAGAGCATTGTCTTGATGAAACAACACTCTCTCTTTTTTCCATTCTAAAGATAATCAATAAAAATAATCCCATGAGCATCCCAAACAACAAATGTAATGACCTAGCCTGCAGGTGGAACCGTGTTCGCCTTCTTTGGACAAAATTCTCCCATTCCAGTTCACTGCTTTGATTGTTCTTTTGTCTGAGGTGTGAAGAGGTGAAACCATGTCTTATCCATGGTTATAAATTGACGCAAAAACTCAGCATCACCAAACACTCTACTGAAACATCTTCTCGACGCTGTTTTTGCTCTACTAAAAGCAAGCGCGGCTGTCATCTTGCGCACAGCTTTCTCATCTTCAAACCTTCGGTCAATATACCATGTACGAGTATAGCACTTTTTGATATGCCTGTTACCATCATCCCATACCATTTTGTAGATTTTCTTAACGTGTCTGGTGTGGACACTTCAATCGGTCGACTACTACGCTGTTCGTCTTGGCAGCTCACACAGTCTCGTTTAAACGCTGCTACCCAATATTCTACAGTCGTAAAGGAACAAGCAGACTCCTCCAGAGTAGAATCTAGTTCGGCTTTAACATTGTTTGGGCTGAGCCCTTTCAAATGGAAATATTAAGTTACAGAACGGTGACCAATTTTTTCCATGTTTACAAATTCACTGAGATTGTTTACTTTGATGGCTCAAATAAAACTACTAAACAACATGGCGTCTTGAAACTTAAAACATACGTTTTATAAGGTTGACCATTTTCACCAACATAATTTTTTTCAAACTACTGGCACCATCTATATGTCAGATCGGCAAGTTTTGGGACCCCTTTGTAAGGATGTTATATACAAAACGGTGCAGATGTGTCATTTGAGGCAGCGTCGGAGTCGACGTTTTTTTTTCTTTTTTTTTAAGGTTATTTTCTAATTAAAACAAACTTATGTTTTTTTCATATGAGTCGTTACCGAAATTTTTTTAGTTCATGTTGTTGAATTTATTTTTTTAATTTAAATGAAGTTGATGCTTTAATGTGGATATGTTTGTAAAAGCAACATTTAATCTGAAGTTCATAATTAATTAGCAGGAAAACTTAACTTGCATTTTATTATTTTTTTTTTTTTTTTTATTTTATTTATTTATTTTTTTTGTTTTGTTTTTTTTTTTTAACAATTTATCGTGTATTCATATGAAATACAAGTATAGGGTATTTGCAATTCAACTTTATCTATACTTATTTGGGAAAAGCTTTTCCAAATGGAGAGAGAGAGAACTTTTGCCATATTTAACAACTCAGTTATTGGAATAAATCAACACTGAAGGGTATACGAGTATAAGAATTTCGTTTGTCTTATACAATATCTCAATTAATGAACAGCGATAAATGGTTTTCATTTCCATGGACTTTAGGCAACAAAATAATAAAACGTATGATTGCCTCAATACCGTCCGTCGTTAGTAACTTGATTAGTCCAGTGATTTGACTACATCGCGACATATCAGACAGGTACTTTTGGCCGGGTTACAACGTTAACAGTGAAAATTACAATAATTCAATAGGAGCAGCTATTTAATACAACAAAATGTCAAAGAACGTATTGCATCTATTAAATTTGGACAACGAAGTTTTCCGAGCGTACGTTTTCTGGGCCGCAGTGTTGGTGTTGAAAATGTTGGCAATGTCAATGTTGACAGGGTTACAGCGATTTAGGACAAAGGTGAGTGAAATTTAGTAGATAAGCAAGATTTGGGTGAATTAGTGTTCACAGAACCCGAACTTTCCCGCCGTTTTGAAGCCCTATTGCTCCCAGAGTTATGGTACACTGAGTAATGCAATCATACGATACGATTTTCCACAACAACTACAACTTCTAGAATGTTCGTAGTTTTTCTTATAATTAGAGTACAATTCCTAACCATGTAATTACATGTAATTAATGTTAAATGAATGCACTTGATAATAATCAAGTCGCTGTACTATTGCATGTATGCATTTAGGGTGACCACTATAATTTTATTATCAGACTGAAGTATGTATGTATGTCGCACGTACACGCACACACTTATATGAACGTTTGTGTACATTCGTACGTGCACATATTCATAATTACTGTGGGTCGAGCCAGCCGGCTTAATCGTTTATATTTCGTTCTCTTAAGTCTTCGGCATGAGTCTTTTCTCTTATGAGTATCATTCTCATTTCTCAGACTTATTTAAAGATGTTATAGTGCCTTGATGTTGGCGACTTTTTAGAAACCCGGTTTTGGTGCTAATCGAAAAACTACGCATTTCGAATCAGCAATTTCGATTATTAGCTAAACGTGTATATTGAATATATTTTATATTCGTAAATCAAATTCGTGCTCCACACATACTGCACGTAAAAAGGTAAAAAGTATTTTTTGTTCGACTAATTTATGTTAAAAAAAAGCTTCAAGTTTTCGGTCTGTATATAATTCATATTCAAATTGTTAAAACTTACTCAAGTATATGGAGCTAAAAGGGATTTTTGGGGTTATTTTCAGACATTTCGTTTATTTAACAATCTTGTAATTTAATGCCTTTTGGCCAATATTAAGCAAATTATAAAATGCATAAAATAAATTGAAAAAAAAAAACAAAAACCAAATACAGGGTGGCACAATAGAACGTGCATATTGCATCATCTTTTTTTGCGTGGTAGAAAAGGCGCGGGCG
>JAHXMU010000638.1:220121-244086 GCA_019455685.1 Philornis downsi
TATTCTTATCGTTTTTCTTGTAGAGCTCACCTTAATGATATGGAAAATATTTTGCCCTTCTTCATTACCGGCCTTTTGTATGTCTTAACCGACCCATCTGCCTTTTTAGCCATCAATTTGTTCCGTGCTGTGGCCGCTGCTCGTATTGTCCATACCCTGGTGTATGCTGTGGTGGTGATTCCCCAACCGGCTCGCGCTTTGTCCTTCTTTGTGGCCTTCTTTGCCACTGCCTTTATGGCTGTTCAAGTCGTTCTTTATACTTTGTAAATAAGGACAATTTATATTAAAAAATGAAAAATTTTAGTTGAAAATATTTTTGATATCTATTACGTTGTTAATAGCATATTGTTACTTTTTTTTACTTTAATATATTAAAAGTCAAGAAACTATAAAAAAAACATTAAGAGTTCTACAGACACTTTTTGTGTAAGGATCATAGAAAAGAAAAATGTAAAGGTTTCAATTCGTTCCTGGCTTTAAAAGCAAACATTTTCGACTAGCAGGTTCAAGTGGATTTTTCTTATTTGATAGAATTTGACATCAATTGGGTTAAAGCTATGTAAAAGATAGTAAACCTGTATAAAACCAATGGCAACATCCTCTAGAATACTACACTATGCTTTCATAATAAATCGTTGCATCAAGCATTAGAGACATTTACTTTGCTCGAACCTACGGAGAGTATCTAAAGCAAGCGATTTGATGAAATCTCTACATTATTCTCCTCTAAGGTAAAGATTCACCCGAGAATAGAATTGCTTCACAATAATTTGTGGCCTCAACAGTTGGCAGACATATTTTCTTCTGAGTTTAGTTGGTGTGAGTTTGAGTTGAGTTGAGTTTGTGTGTCCTTAACGAATATGCAAACGGGCGGATGGGCGAAAATGCTTAAATTTTCATAGGTTGAGTCCCAGAAGAGCACTTCTAGTGGCTGCAAATAAAATAACACCACGTCAGGCAGTGGTCGAGAGTTTAAAAAAATTATATAAAGATTAGAATCAATTAAATGAAAATATTTCTAGACCAGGTTTCAATCATTTAAATTATCTGGAGTTCACTCTCATCAGCTGCGATAGGCTGCGCCTTGATACAATCGCATTCACGGCGAACTTATGTGAACATTCCTTTTACAAAATAGTAGCCAATAAGAAGAATATTGGTCATTCTTATGTAATTCAATATTTCTATTTGAAAGGTCTCAGTTCTGTACTCTGGTGGAGTCTCCTTCTTCATTTACGACTGTAAAACATTGAATAGCAGAGTTTAAGCGAGGCCGAACGAGCTGTAAAGACGGACACCATTGTGAACGACTAACTGACGTGCCCACGCCAGGCACGGATAAGAAAATCCACATAATTGTATTGGATGGTCGTCGGCTAAATGTACGTGAGCTAACTGAAATGATAGGCATTTTAAAAAGTGCCGTACCTCGTATATTGATCGAAGATTTGAAAATGAGAAAGCTGAACGCATTATGGGTGCTGCTCTTGCTTTCAAAAGGGCGAAAACAGCGTCGTGAACATGTTTCAGTAGAATGTTTGGCGATATTTCACCGCAATAAACCTGAATTTTTGCGTCGATTTATAACAATTTGATTTAAATTTTCGTCACGCCTAAATCACTCATGAACACGAGTATATAAAAAAAATCCGCTACCCATATGTGATCCGCTGCATACAACGCTCATCTCCTAACGCTTGAGGTTTCTTTTCTGTGGCACATAAATTGAAAGATCAAAATATTAATACAAAACCTGCAAAGAGAAATTCGCTTTCCAGAGCAAACTATTCATTACCAGAATCGTCAAGGTCTTCTGCAAAAAGACCTCGGCAATTCCTTCCATCTGCTTATATCCCACTATTGGCCACGATTCGATAACGACCATTTTCGCTTGATCTGTTTTTGATCATCAGTCACTGTCTGTTTCAGAAATGGATAAATTTTGTTGCGACTCAGCAGCGATTCACAGAAGAAAGGTCGGTCCATGAAGTTGTTCTGCTTTGAACTACTATTTATATGTATCCAGTCTTATTCAGGTGGTTTCAAACGGTTTTTGCGCAATGTTTAGCTTCTGGGCAATTGAAGGTTGCTTTGGCGATTTCCAATATTCTATCGACATTTCCGACAATTGGCCTTCCAGAGCAGTTACCATCTGCTTCAGAAATGGGTAAATTTTGTTGCGACTTAGCAGCGATTCACAGAAGAAAACGGTCTATGAGATTTTTCTGCTTTGAACTTCTGTTTGTATCCAGCCAGATTAAGGTGGTTTCAAACTGTTTTCGTGCAGTGTTTAAGTCTTGGGCAATTGAACCAGTGCTTACATGACGGTTGGATTTCCGTATTTCAAATATTCTATCCTCATTTCCGACAATTGGCCTTCCAGACCATGAAATCAAATTTATCAGAACGGAATCGACGATACCAAATATTTATGTTTATGTGTCATCGGCCGCGATTGAGTCGGGGTTATGTCATAGACTGGCTCTTTTTAACTTCCCTAAATAAAATGACTTGATATAGAAATCCATTTTTTCTCGGGGGTACGGACAGGCATGGGGTTTTCCCTATGTCTATATTTCATGGTTGCCGTTCACCGTCGCCGAACGGAAGTTGTTTGGAGTTTTCCCCGCATCCCACCGGTGAGGGTACTGCACATTCTTGCAATGTAGTATCGACCGTTCCATCTGCCTGGGGTCTCCGTGCCTGCAGGCATGTACAAAATGTCCAGTCTGTAGTCTTTTGCCACAGGGCGACCAATCCCGTGAAGTATGGTGTATAAATCACGACTTGGTAGTAGCTTTGCTATTTGCTTTGCTACGCAGCTCCAACTGGTGAGTTTGGCCGGTAGCGTGGGGATCAGAAGGCCCCGGGATTGAGTTCCGCCTGATCATTTGGTGTTGGACCCCCAGTGGGAGCATCACGCGGGTTGTGGTTGGTACCAAAATCGCTGGTAGATGTTGTGCTCGAATGTGGAGTTGCATTGCAACCGGGTGGTACAGACCCATGGAGTAGCAGAGGTGGTAAGATAGGCCTCACCTCCGCCAATGGGGATTATGTTCCATACTAGCATAATCAATTAGATATCTCCTGGCTGCGAAAAAAAATGGTTGACAATATGCGGTAGTACCAAAATTGTCAGCCCCTTTTCCTAGATAGCCCAAGTTTTACTCGGCTATCTCAGGGAGGCGTTGGCAATCGCATTGTAATATGCCCAGGGTGTCGCACATTGTGGGTAAGGCCTTTACGGCGAGGCTCACGTTAAACCCCCATGGACTTCTGAACATCGATATCCGCACCATTAAATGTAGAAATAACACTAAACACCGCCGGACCTTTCTTCCTATGTCCCAGTGTAATAAGGGATTATCGGACTTATTTTGTATTTCATGTTGTTATCAAACATGTTAGTTGGCATCACACCCAACAACTTTAACCTTACGAAGTGTCTGACAAAAGCGGTTGTAATGCTTGTTGCTCCAGTCATGTCTGATGCACTTGAAATAAATCCAGCAACGACATCACTGCCCACTTTCTGCTTAAGATCTTCGATTTCATTAGCCAAATCAACGATGTGGGAAATGATAGTAGTCGTACATTCAAACAATCATTGCAGTTGTAAATAGACTTGAGTCAAACTCGTTCAAGCTGCTGAACGAATCGCATCGAACTTGTTCATTTAAAGTGTTTACAAATTGCAACCGCAGTGACAATCAATAGACTATCAAAATACGATACAGTGTACGATGTAGTCGCAATGGTCGTTTGTATATGAGATATCTTACCCGGAGTCCCACATGTATGTATGTAACTAGTTGGAGGTTGAGTATACGTGTTGTCGAAAAATTAAAAAAAACGTGAAAATAAATGGACCGATTGTTCACACGTGTTCTCGATTAGTGAAAATGTGCGATAGTAATGAGTTCTTGGAACTTTCAATTGCACGCGCTAAAGATATTAGTTCAGGAACTATGAACTAGTTCTATCCAAGTCTAATTAAAAACTATGTTATTATTATTGAAAGTACGAGTATACCATTTATTTTGAATTTAAGGCAGAAAAGTGATGTTTATCTGTACGTTAATGACGGGAAATATATTTGCTTTTGTGAAATATTAACTGAAAAGCCTTTTACTCGCTGCTGAGCAATTTAGCTAATTGAAGAAGTCTGTACTTTAGGATTCATATCGTTCGTGATCATAACAGAATTCAAGCTTTAGTAATCAAACAATGTTGTTTTTGATTTTACGGCAAAATAATTTTTGAGGTTATTTGATGCAATATTTTAACGTAAGAATTCATCCATGATGTCATAACGTTGATACGCAAAATCACGCAGAACTTTTTTTTTAATCACATTCACGTTTGCTAATAATGTCTTTAAATTTAATCACGGTAATGCGTAAATCATGCTTGTAACAAATAGCACGAAGATATCACGTCACGCGCACGTCTCTGATCCGACCAGCCACTTGTTCATAACTTACGCAAATTGTGTAATGATATAAAGTAACCATCTCATTTCTATAAATATCAAGGTTGTTAATAATCAAATGGTGGCGAACTGATTATTGTGATCACCCTGTGGTATTATTTGGTAACAGATGCATTTGCGACCAGCTGGTATTCTGCCCATGTCCGGCAATCAGCTGGTCACGCAATATATAAGAGAGAACAGGAGAGTAAGCAGCTATTGTTTTCTCGAGGCGATCATCCTGCGAAGAAGGTGAGTGATTTGCAACAAGTTTAGAAGTGTGACGTTTTAGGTCATTGCAAAAGTTCTGACAATATTCCGGGAAGGATGAGTGAAGTGTTGTTGTCGCGAATGTCCTGAACCGTGTTGTAGTTTGTCCTTGTGAGTGTGCAGCAATTTTTCGGGAAAGCAATGTAACACTGAAAGTTCTGCGAATCTTTGGGTATATTCCCGCGAGTCCTTGGAGTGTATCCTTCGAGTGTCTTTTGAAGAGAAAGTGTTGTTTAAGGACATTGTGTGAGTTGAATGTTGTTGAATATATCCAGTGTCATCCAGCGAGTCCTGTGAATTCTGGAGGATTAAAAACTAATTTTTCCCGTATGGGAGAGTGGGTTAGACAATTCTCCATTTTTAAATTTATGGAATGAGATCTACTATTTAGTGACTATATCGAGTTTTTCAGAAACTTTTAATCTGCTTTTTGGTTACTTAACTACGAGATGTGGTGCTCTGCACATCGGTGTGATCCCAGCTCGAAAAAAGGTGGTCCATTATCATATGCACGATAGTCGCGTATAATAAGCATTGAGCCTTGGTCTTCTATAACTGTAAGGACATCTGAAAATCGAGTTACATCTTAGGATTTATCTCGGGATTCTTTTATGGAAGCAGCATGCCGTGCCAGGTCATTTGTCTTAACGAGGGTTTGCTACTCATGCCCATAAGCGTAAATAATTTTTAATTTAATCATGATTACACGTGATTCACGAAGTAATCACGTCACGCGCACACCTCTAGTTTGTTTAGCAACATCGGCATCGCTCACCAGATATAACACATTTTTGAACTTGGACTGACATTAAGCTTTAGTGACCCGGCGAATGTTGTTTTGTAGCAACACTAACTGTTTTTTTACTATGTTTTGCAAAATTTTGTTGTGTCATTCAGTTTTGTATTTACTCGTACTTATTTATTTTCATAGAAGTAAGTGAAGTGCTAATTAAAAGTAAAATGAAAGCGTTATTTGCGATGTGTTTACAGTCATGACAAGCATAATATCTTTAAGACATTTTTAAGCTGTGAACAGAATTTAGTAGCACAAAAAAAATTATTTCAAAATTTTTGATTTCTACCTCTGCAATGAGAAAAAAAAAAGTTGGTTTGGGATCTGCTATCCATGACTCTCTCTCGCTATTTCTCTCCCTTTCTCCCTCCCACTTTCTTTCTCCTACCCCCTTTCTTTCACTCACTCCCTCCCTGTCTCTTTCTTTCTCTTCACCACACTCTCTCTTTTTTCGTAGCGCCGCTGCTATCTACTTTAGCAGCGGCCCGTGTGTCCTATCAGTTGTGGTAATCGGATGGCCTAACATTTTGTAGTGGGCTCTTCTCTCTCCCATAAGGGGATTGAGTGGAAAGACACACTTTATATGAAATTGAAAGAAGACTTGTTAAATTTATCAATTTTTTGTTATCAATTTAAAATATGATTATAGAAAAAAGTGAATCGGTTTCTAATAGAATCGGAATTGCATACAAATCGTAAATTATCAGCCGTTTGCTGAACTTTCAGGTTTTATGCAATACTTAATATGAGAAATATAGGTGACAATACGAACACTACGAACAATATTTAATAGGTTAACGTAATATGTAACACTCACAAAAAAATTATCTATTGTCAAAAAAGAAAATTAATATGCAATGCGGCAGGACAAAAACCAATTATAGCGAAACATCGTCACGTTCCTAGTACATATTACTTTGCCCGGAATTAGGATCAAGAGTGTAGGACTTTAAGAGTTTGTTCCCAAAAACTAATATATGGATTCTGTTACATTTTTAACTTTCATGATACTATAAAAGTAACTTTCAAATTAAATTTAAATCAACTAAATCAGCATTTTAGGAAAACTGGTTTGGGTCGATTTTATCACAAAACTATCTCACCAAATGCATTTCCATCAGGAAAAGGTATTGTCAAACTCTCTTAATATATTTGATATTTTCTTTAAGAAAATTCTTTCACCAGCATTTTTCAATGCAAAAAATCTGTCCCCCAAGCACTTTTCTATATAGAAATTCTCTCAGCAGTCACTATTCTATTAGAAAACATCCTGCTCAGACGCATTTCTATAAGAAAACTCTTACCGGATAAATTGTTATAATAAAATTCTTTTCTCTTCAAGAAAGCTGTCCTACCACCCAAATTTTTATAAGAAACCCCTTTCAATAGCACTTTTCAACGCGAAAACTCTTTTAACAGATACTTTTGTGTACCCGGAGACTCTCTCACCAGGCACTTTTCTGTAAGAAAACTTTATTCATTCATTTCTATAAGAAGACTCCCTCAGCAGATACTCTTCCATAAGAAATCTCTCTTACCAGATGTTTTTTTTTATACAAAAATAACTCATCTCCATAAAAAAACTCCTTTGCTAAATACTTTAAAATAAGAAAAATCCCCTACTGGAAAATTTTCTGTAAGAAAACCTTAGCAGCCAGTTTTTGTAGGAAAACTCCCACAAGAAATTTCTTTTATTAGAAAACTCTCGAAAAGTATTCTGTACCAGATCTTTTCTGAGTAAAAAAAAACTCTTTCACCAGACAATTTTCTGTAAGAAAACTATAACTTTCGATATGAAAGCTACGTCACCGGACACTAATCTATAAGAAAAGTCTCTTACCATACATTTTTCCCCAACTATAGGTCATCAGACAGTTTGCTATAGGCAAACTCTCTAGAGATGTAATTCTTTGCTATAAGAAAATTCTGTCACCAATTACTTTTTTTATAAGAAAACGCTAGCCAAATACTTTTCCATAAGAAGATTCTATCAGAAATTTCTATCACCAAAAACTTTTCTATTAGAAAACTACCTAAGTACACAGTTTTCTATCGGAAAACTGCCCCGCCAAGAAACTTTTCTACCAGAAAACAGTTTCATTATGAACTTTTTTATTAAAAACGAACTATTTCACAATTATATTCTATCAGACAAAAAGAACATTTGCTTAGTGGATGGTTTTCTATACGAAAAGTTGGTCCCCGTATGCTACTCTATAAGAAAAGCCTTCCAGCAGGCATTTCTCCATAAGAAAACTCTTTCACCTTTAGACACCTTTATGAACACTCTCTTAATAGGCACTTCTTGATAATAAAACTTTCAGCAGATACGTTTCTATGAGGAAATCCTCAGCAAATGCTTTGGAAATGGAAACTCTTTCTGATAGAAAATTATCTTACCGGAGACTTTTCAATAAGAAAGATATCAAACTCCTTTCTATCAGAAAAAAGCCTTGTCATCAGGGACCTTCGCTACAGTTCGAGTTTAATATCATGAACTCATTTAAGGTATTATCGAAACATAATGACACAGGTATTTTCATTCGAAAGCATGAAACGAAAATATATTATTACGCAGTTTGGTTTCTTAGTCTGAATCTGAACTGAAAACAAATGTGTCTATTCGTAGCAGAGAAAATGACCTGGGGGCCGAACTGAGAAAAGTAAAAATATTTCGAATATTTTATTTTCTGAAACTTTTCACAATTACTCAAAAATATTGCCTGTTTCATAAAATGAACATTTTTGAATAAAACACAAAAAAAAAAACCTTTCAAAAACTAAATCAGAATGAAAATTGCTTCTAATTTCGTTTCAGATGTAAGCATCCAAATCAATTGATTGTAATTTCGTTTCGGATACATGAAACAGAAATAAAATGCAATTCGATATTGATTTGACGATGAAATCAGAATAAAAATGTTGTGTATCTTTGACTTTCGATTTGAGATTTAAGAAACTGAAACAAAAATCTATTTTTGGATTTGACCTAATACCTTTTTCTATCAGAAAAAACCTGATGCATTTTTTAAGAAAATTACATCATCCATTTGTTTTCTATACGAAAATTGTCTGACAGTTACTGCTTCACAATTCATCTTTGCAAAATTATTCTTAAGAGATGTATTCTATACGAATTCATGAAACATTCGATTTAATGACAATTTTATCTAACAGCTCTGCAACTCCAGATGGAAGGACCGTATTATTTTGATTATTATCTCATCGGATAATTGTAGTTAACTGATTCTTAGCTGCCGTAAATTCTCATGATTTATTAATTTGGCTTATAATAGTTAAGTGTGACTTCACTGCCTCTGATTAGCTGCAATACAGAATTGTTATCCCACCATCCATTGTCCGATAGATGCAGCAAGGAAGACCCTTTGAACTCAACTCCATTTCACATTCAAAATCACCGTTGCGTTTCTAAAATACTTCAATATTTCTGATATCTTATCCGTTATCAGTAAGTTCTTATTGCAATTGTCTGTTCTGTTAGTGTTCCAGTGCAGCAAATGCCAAAATATCGGTCTCATAATCACCTACATCGAAAGATACGGATGATTGAATGACAAGTCTCACTCTCGTTAATGTTCATTTGTTGTTTTTGAAATTATTGCCTAACAACCGACAGCTACTGATAGTTGACGGCGAACGTCGGTAAAAGTAGCGTCTTCAGAGTCCAAAACTGACTATATTGTAATTTCTTAATTTTAGGTTTCCTGTGCAAACACAATTTAATTTGAACATAAAATGCCAGCCATAAAACCCTACGAAAGAGCAAAGGATTTCATTGATCCTTTCAAACCATCAGCTTGTACTTGGAAACTGGGCACCAAGGAGAAGACGCCACATACTCAAAAGGAATGGTAATTTGAAGAAAAGGCTGCAGATAGATGGAAGAAATGAATTAATCCGAACTTTTTCGTTTACAGTGTTCGTCATAATAAGATTACTCCCGATATTTTGGAGGCCATCGGCTGGACACCTCTGATTAAATTGAACAATATACCTAAATCCGAGGGAATTAAATGTGAAATGTGTAAGTATCGGAAATAATTGAAATTTGGAAAGTTGGTTCCGTTTCTAAAAGAAATTTATTTACAAATTTATATGCAAGAAAACAATTATTTTAATCTATTATATAATCTTCCCCTTTTTTAATAATTTCTTCCAACCTCTCTGGGAGCTTTTTAATTCCTCTCGCATAAAACTCGCGTGGCTTTTCTGAAATTGTAGAAATTCAGATCCTTCAAGTGGTTGCTCAGACTGCAAAATAGGTGATAGTCGAACGGGGCAAGGTCTGTGGAGTACGGTGGGTGATGTAAAACTTCCCACCCAAGCTCTGATAGTTTATAGTGGGTGGCATCGGTGAAGCAATGTGAGGTACCCACACATCGAGGTTGCTCACAAATTCAGGCTCTTTTATGACCCCCTGAAAGGTTGAGACTGATTTTTGATTGTTTCAGCTATTTATTTGACTATTTCCCAGGGGGTTAACTATAATTAAATTAAATTTCTTTTATTCGTCCTGATCTGGCAGCGTCCATCACGGAGAAGTCGCCCGGAGAAAATCTTTTAAACCATTTCTGGCAAGTTCTATCATCTGCTCCGTTTTCTTCACAAACAGACTTTATTTTCCGGCTGACTTCGGCAGCCGTTTTTCTTTCTGGAAATAATACAGCATAATATGCCTAAAACGATCTTTTTCGCTAATTTTTTCCACTTTTAAAACCTTTTTTGTTTAAACGCTATAACCACTCACGACTAGAATGAGAACGCAAGTAAGTCATAGTAAACAGTTTAGAGAAGGGGTGGGAGGAAGTTATGATAGTGTTTGAAGGAACTCTACTTCATGAGAAGTGGCGTATGATGAACTAACGAATTAACCGAACGAACGTTTCGAACAGCCCAATATATTGTATAATTATATATACACAACATATCGGTCAATAAGTCTTAGAATTGAGGAAGAAAATAGATTTTGTTTATCAAAATTGCCTCCTCCAAGAATGATATAAATAGTCTCATACTTCCGTAATACTTCGATATCTTTTCTTTACAGAAGAATTTTTCAGAACACTTTTTGAAGAGAATACGGCGTCTACCAGTGTTTTTTGAGGGGGTATTACTATGCTAAAAACAGGGATTTTGATCCATCGGAATTTTTTACGGCTTCGCGAAATGTTCTCGTTTCTATGAAAGATGAAAAAAGCGACAAACGCTATGGCTTTGTTGGCTAAAACTACGTTTACAGCGAAATTGTGCAATGTTGACGAAGAAAATGTAACTCCCTTTAGGTAGCGTTTTTTCGGGACTTTACAAGTCTATTTAGCAATATCCTACCGTCTGGCTGAATGGCTGGGTGGTTGATAGACCGGACAGCTATTGTATGACTTTATGAAATTTCTTAAAACTTAGCACCTAATTTTTTTACCAAATCGTAGGCGGCGACTGTAAATGTGCTATACAAATCGACCTTAGCTGGTACTTCCCATATAAATTAATCGATTTTTCAAAATTCCAAAGTTTTTTTTTCTTATAACTCCTAAGTCATGCACTGCAGTATCTTAAGTGTTTTTGTCCATTCCATTACCCTCTAATACTTGTTAACACTTGAAAGAAATCGACCGAATAATCTCACCTCTTCTGATAGTTTCCATACAATTGAACAATTTAAAACATATATTTTTAGAATACGTTCAATTTCTTGAAAGATATGATATTTCTAAAAATATATGTTTTAAATTGTTCAATTGTATGGGAACTATCAGAAGAGGTGAGATTATTCGGTCGATTTCTTTCAAGTGTTAACAAGTATTAGAGGGTAATGGAATGGACAAAAACACTTAAGATACTACAGTGCATGACTTAGGAGTTATAAGAAAAAATATCATATCTTTTAAGAAATTGAACTGAATTCCGTCAACTATTGCAGACATGAAAGTGGATGGCATCGCCGCATTCCTTCGGTTTTAAACTGTGGAAATTAATAGATTTTCTGAAATGTAATTTTTTCTACAATTTTAAATTAATAGATGACAATATCTTATATCTTTATCCAATGTATTCAAATATAATGTTTACAAAATTTAACAAAAAAAAAAAAAAAAAAAAAACAAAAACAAATAAAACCCCTCTCTTTTCTGGTACCTACTACACAAATGAAAGAGTTAGGCCATATATTCTTACGTTCATAATTTTTACACATTGCGCTAAATTTTAAATTTAACACACGTTAAGTATTCACTAAGCTAGATCTTCGAAATTAGAATGGACAGTATTGCCGTGCCTATTCTGGAATTCTCCTTACAAATTAGAGATTTTCCGAAATTAAATTTTTCATCTGTGATTTCCAATTATAAAGCTCCAGTAGCCCGGTAATTAGAGCCTGGAGTTTTGTCCAATATATTGATTTACAATTCTCTGTATTCTTTGAGAAAAATCGGCCAAATAGCCGCGTCCGTTCTGATACTTCCCATACAAATGGTCTATTCCACAATTACATTCAGACAATGCAATGAAAGACATCACCACACCCCTTCTGTATACACGTACAATTTGACGGATTTATTGAAATTTAATTTTTTAATTTTTAATTTTTTAATTTAATTTTTTAATTTTCTAAAGTTAAATTTTTATCAAGTTTATTTCATTATAATATGTTATAATATATATTTCATTACATATATTATTTTATTATAATTTATTATAGTTGACGGGATAACCACGACCTCCCCGGTAGGTTAGGTTAGGTTAGGCCAGTGTGACAGTCTGAATAGACAGACTCACTTAGACTGTGTACTCCATTGTGGTAAGGAGATAAAGATGTCCCTAGTTTCCCCCGTTGAACCATCCTGAGCGCCTCAAGAAGCTCTTAAGTCGGACGATATTTATATCGTCCAGATCTCCCACGTCCCTAAAGAAATAAGAGCCCAGTGTTGATCCCCGCCTGTTCGGCAGGGCGGGGTAATTGCAGAGAAGATGTTATATGAACTTCTCCTCCTCTCCATCGCCACAACTCCTGCAGAAGTTACTAGTCGCAACCGACAATCTCAGTGCATGTCTTTCAATCAGACAGCGTCCCGTCAAGACGAATACAAGCGATGAAACGTCGAGTCTTGATAGCGACAGTAGTGTGTGTGAACGCTTCAGATCTAGGCGAGACCACATCCGTCTGGATTGATCACATCTCCAGACAGATGCCCACCTACCATTTGCTGCGTAATATGCCCCCATCTCGCAGTAGGAGCTTGCAAGTAGCTAGAGGCATGCCCACGGACTCCAACTTGGTTGGAGTCTGTAAGGTTGTCCCTAGTCTTGCTAGCTCGCCTGGTCTGCAGTTTTTTGGTACGTCCCTGTGGCCCGGGACCTACATAAGGTGAATGTTGAAATACTGAGCCACCTCGTTAAGAAATCTGCGGCAATTCAGGGCTGAGGTTGACCTCAGGAAGACAGAACCCAAGGATCACCTCTCTGGCAAACCCCATTCAAATTGCCTAATTTATCCCATATACTACAAAATTCATATCTTTTCTTCAATAATACTAAATTCAGTCTAATTTAGTAAGCATAAAATACATTTAATAAACCTAACGTTAAGCACCTCCTTCTGGCACCTTTCTCGCTTTTGCACCAACGCAAAAGGACGTTGGGTTCGAAGGATCAGAAGCCTATTATTATCCCAACCACTATGCAATCAAACTGCAGGACAGAAATGTATAGTCCCGGTAGTCGTACGGTTTGCCAGTGAATGACTCGAATGTGATATTATTTCTTAACTCTTTCACTGGAAGTAAAAGTAAGTAAAGTAATTGCAAAATAATTTCTTTTGCCCCCTCCAGATGCCAAATGTGAATTCCTCAATCCCGCCGGCTCGGTGAAAGATCGCATTGCCTATCGGATGATTCAGGATGCCGAGGAGAAGGGCCTACTCAAGCCTGGTTGTACTGTTATTGAACCCACTTCCGGCAACACTGGCATTGGTTTGGCTATGGCTTGTGCCGTCAAGGGCTACAAGTGCGTGCTTGTTATGCCCGAAAAAATGTCCAATGAAAAGGTTTATACTATGCACGCCCTCGGTGCCGAGGTTGTCCGCTGTGCCAATGAAGAGCCCTATGATTCCCCATACGGTTTGGCGGGTATGGCACAACGCCTGCAGAAGGAAATCCCTAATTCCATTGTATTGGATCAATTTCGTAATCCCGGCAATCCTTTGGCTCACTATGATGGCACGGCCACTGAAATTTTATGGCAGTTGGACAATAAGGTTGATATGGTTGTCGGTGGTACTGGTACCGGTGGCACCATTTCAGGTATTGCGCGTAAAATCAAAGAGAAAGTGCCCACTTGCCAAATTGTGGGTGCCGATCCCTATGGTTCTCAGCTGGCACGCCCAGAGTCCTTAAATAAAACCGACGTGCAATTCTTTGAAGTAGAGGGCATCGGTTACGTCTCCAGTGCCGCTACACTAGATCACTCGGTGATCGATGTTTGGGCTAAGATCAGTGACAAGAACTGCTTCAACATGAGCCGTCGTTTGAATGCAGAAGAGGGTTTGTTGAGCGGCGGTTCGTCCGGGGCTGCTGTGTGTGCCGCTTTAAAATTCGCCAAAAAATTAAAGGAAGGACAAAGATGTGTGGTTATCTTACCCGATGGCATTCGCAATTACATGACCAAATTCGTATCGGACAATTGGATGGAGGCTCGTGACTTAAAAGACGTTGTCAATGTACATCAACATTGGTGGTGGAATGTTCCCATAAGTGATTTGAAACTGAAGCTTCCAGTTACAGTGAAATCGGATATGAAATTCTCAGAAGCCATTAAAATCATGAAGAAGAATAACTTAAACCAACTGGCCATGTTGGATGAGGACGATGAGTAAGCATACCTGGTTAAATACGAGTATACGACTATTACATGCATTATTATATGAATTATATGCATTCTAACTTTCAGCACCATTTTGGGTACCATCGACCAAGGAACTTTCATCAATCAAATTGTTAGCATGAATCGCCAACAGAGCGATTGCGCTTTCAAAGCCGTCAATAAACGTGTTATCCGTCTGACATCCTCGTCTACATTGGGTAAATTATCCCGAGTCTTAGAACTTGATCCCTGTGTACTTATAGTCGATAAAAAAGGTCAGTTGGCTGTAATTAGAATCCAAAATAATCCACTTTTGTAAAATTGATTGATTTTTGTCATGTTTTTAGATGATAAAGACGTCTTGAAAGCTGTAGCGACTAAACTTGATGTTCTGAGTTATATTGCCGGTGGCCAATCCTCCACAAATGGTGCAAAAGGAAGTCACCGAAATTAGTCAAATATTTTAACAGTTTATTTAAACAGTTGATTACCGTATTTGTAGATTGCAACTTTACTAAATTGATTAAAGGATGTTTTTGAAAGCAACATTTGTTGCAGAAATGTAATATGGAAAGTAATATTTGTCTATTCGATTATATATATTTTAACAATCATATATTGAACATTAAAACTGCAAAAAAATGCTTTGATCTTGTGCATCTCTTCTACAATACGTCGCAGAGAGTTTTGGTGGTGTCTAAAACCCCATTTGGGGTTTTGACTGCTCTACTCCGCAATAAACAAGTCTGTGAAGCTTTTATAAACTAAAGAAAGTCAGATTTCAACTGCGCTCTTTTAGTGTTTGAGATTACAACTGCACTGCACCGTCTATTCTCATTCGCGATACCACATGCCTGATAAATTGTACTGAGTATAGTATGGGAAGTACCAGAGAGGGCCTAGTTATTCGTTCGATTTGTTTTTCTCAAATGTGATCCAGCGTTATAGAGTAATATAGTTGACAAGAATTTAAGGAACTTCAGTCTCTAAATTAGGAATTGCCGTGGAAATTTAAATTTCCAGAATGGACGTGGCAACGTCACCCGTTTTCGACTTCAAAACTTACTTTACAGATGATTGAAACCTACGAATATATGGATTAAATCTGTCTTTTGTATGGAGGATATTGGAAGGGGCATGGGTGCACGATTGCAAGGCTATCAATATTCATTTTAAAGTTATTCCGACTTTCAATTCAGTGCAATATGGCCGTATGATAATCGACTTTTTTGGCCTGCAATTGAAGATTATGAACTGGACGATATGTGGTTTCAGCAATACGTTGTCAGGAGCCACTCAACATGACTGATTTTGGATTCATTGCGTGAGAAGTTTCCGTAAAGCGTAATTTTACGTTTTGGCGACGTCTATTGACCACCAAGATCATGCAAATTGACGCCGTTAGACTTTTTTTGTAGGGCTATGTCAAAGACCGTATTTGTGCGGATAATCCGCAAACGTTGGAGCATTTAAAAACCAACATTCGTCAAGTTATCGCCGAGATATTGCCCTAAATGTGAAAAAAGTGGTCGAAAATTAGCTCAAAAGGATCCACTGCTGCAACCAATCTAGAGGCGGTAATTTAAATGACATAGTATTTCATACATGACGGCAAGGCCCAAGCATTATAATAAAGTAAAAGTTTCATCGAAATTATAGCTTTAAGTGCATTTTATTAACTTTCCTTTTCAAACCGAAAAATGGACAACCCGGTACGATATCGGAAATGAAGTGCCATGACATGAACACATCCTTTTCAGCTATATCTTATGGTTACAACATGTTCAAACAATAGAATGGGGTTCTGAGTCTGAGATTCTTTAATTCATTCGCAATGCCATTTTTTCAAAGCTTCAAAATCTATTCGCAGTCGAATCGTTCTCCTATAACTTGAATGCTGTTGTAATAATTTTTTATAGAATTATTTTAGACTTTTCTTATACTGAAATAATTTTCGATAAGACAATTAGCGAAGAAAGCAAAAAAGAAACAAATCTATAAAATTTACGAAAAAACGTAGAAAAATAGATTAATGCTACATTTAATTTTTGTCCGCCAAACAGGTTGGAAAAAGCTAAATTGGCAACACTGTTTAGAACTGTAATTGGATGTGCTAACGATGCCCCTTCTGATATTTGTAATACCAAATGGGTGATTTGACCAAAATCAGTTCTTCGCCTATAATTTAGAAATCATTGGTTAGCTTAAGGCCAATGTCAATATTCTTAATGGATCTGGAGTAATTGTTTTTATGACAGGATTTTAATAACTGGCATTAAAAGCAACATTTGCGTATTATTATTGTTATACAGGGTGGGCCATAAGGGTGTTGGCGGTTTAAATATTCAATTAAAAAAAACTACGAAACATAAAAAAATATATTTGTATTTTTAAAAAGTAGAAGCATGGGAATTTTTAAGACTTAAAAATAATGTTGTCCAAATGGCTTCCCTCGGCTGCTTGACACTCTTGGAACCGAAGTCGCAAATTTTGGAAAACTCGTTGAAATTTTCACCTTAATGGCCGCCAACACCCTTATGGCCCACCCTGTACCTTCTTGGGCACCGAACACGGTAATGACATCCTTAAAATTTTTAATCGGGCATTCGAGCATTTGTTTATTTGAAGCGATGGTCCCACTGTGCTTTGACCGAATCTCTTATACTGCAGACATAGTTCTCATTATAAATGAAGTCTCACACTAAGTATACAATTCGTTACAAAAATAAACGCGTACAGGTGGCCGCCTCATAATATAATCGTACATATGTATGCCTGTGGCACAAATCAAGCAAACACAATTTAAACAAAACCGGCAAAGAGAGGGGAGGGTAAACTATAGCTATACACAAATATCCCATGTGACGTGGGCAGATGTTTGTTTGAATATTTGATCCGGTAAGAGTTTGTGGCATGTAGCGATGTGGTTTCTTGCTGCGATTTTAGAAAATTTGTTATATTGTCTGGTTTATTCCAACCACCTGTCTGCATATCTTATAGAGGATTCACTCTGTTCACTCACCTCATATACTCTCCATAGACTCGAGCAAACTAAATGTATCAAATGTTTGAGGAGACGATTACGCCTAAAAGCATGCAGTAGTGTTATTATATCCATTTTTATATACAGTAGTGGTCAAAACATTTGCAACCAAGATGACATATACGGTTAGTATTTTTGTTTTAATTACTCATTTATGAAAACTTTTTGTTGTTTTCTTAACTTCATTCGTTATTTTTGTTAATCAATTATTATCATTACTTTACAACAATAAAATCACAAAATTACTACAGATAGTAGAAATTAAGTGTTCAAAACATTTGCAACTCTCTTTTCTCTTATTTTTGACTATGCACTTAACACTAACAAATGCAAGGACATAACGGTAATTACATTCCTTTTAATCATTTATGATTTATGTATTGGCATTTTATAAAAAAATGCATGTTTATTGTTTTGTTAAAGCAGTTTTAGTTCGGAGTTAAAAACGTTTACATCGCTTTACAAATTTTTGAGAAAAATGGCTGGAAAATTTACAAAAGAGGGCATTCTTCGTATCAGTTGTTTTGTTATTCTCTGGCAAAGCAAAATTACAAATGGATCTGGAGTATTTTCATATTTCAGTTTCGGCTTATCTTCAATCGGAACCTTATTGGTATTCTTTGGCACCTTCAACTTCGCCGTCACCAGAGTCCATAACGACTTTCTTGTAGTCCTCGAGAGCGGTTAAATCTTCAGTATTAAAAGCAAGTATTTTAAGTGATTTTGAAAATAGACTTTCTCAAAAAGAAATTTCTGTAAAGTTGGTATTCATAGATCAACGGTTTGTCGCATAGTTAACAATGGAAACATCCAAACAGTTCATAAAGTTGGAAGATCCCGTGTAACAACTGCACGTGAAGATCGGAAAATCAAGAATTTTTTTACGAAATTTTCAAAAGCGGAAGCAAAAATTTCCGTAGATGCCAGTCTTTCCACTATAAAAAGAAGAGCCCGAAATTACGGTCTCAAAAGCTATGGGTGCACCAAAAAACCGTTTGTGTCAGAAAAAAGAAACGTAGACCTTGCTTCAACTTTGGTCAAACACATTTTAATTGATCTCAACAACAATGGAAAAAGGTGTTATGGTGTGATGAGTCAAAATTTAAACTCCGAGGATCAGATGCAAGAGCCAATGTTCGACAACATCGGGGAGAAAGTTCAAAATAGGTACACAACCGCCACAGTAAAGCACGGAGGAGGAAATACCATGGTGTGGGGATATTTCTTCTAATATGGAATAGGTCCAATTCACCGCATTACTAATACAATGACAGTCACGATCTACAGAGATTTTCTGAGCTCAGTTATGCTTCCGTACGCTGAATGGGAAATGGCACTTTCGTGGAACTTCTAGCACGACAACGATCCCAAACACACGGCTAGAGTTGTTAAAGGTTGGTTGGAGAAAAATCAAATCAAGGTTATGTCGTGGAAACCTTAATCTCCCGATCTCAACCCGATTGAGAACATGTGGATGATTGCCAAACGTAATATCGGAAATGCAGTGTTCGGAAATGGTGATGAGCTTTTCGTCAAATTGGAAAAGCAGTGGAATGCCATTTCAAGGTATTACATTGAAAAGCTTATTTCCTCAATGCCTAAAACATGTTAGGAAGGAATAAAAAACAACGGTTATGCCACAAAATATTGAACACTTAATATTGTTTTTTGTTTTAAGTTTTTTTACGAGTTGCAAATGTTTTGAACACTTGAATTTTGACTTATTTTGTTAAAACTATCCTTTTTTTTGTTTTAAGGTAATTAATATTTTTTGCAATATATTAAAAAAAAAAAGATAACTGAATTTAATAAAAAAAAAATTAAGAAAATTCTTAAGGTGCTTTGATTAAAAAAATATGCTTTTCGTTAAAATTTTATTTAAGTTGCATAAGTTTTGACCACCACTGAACTAATAAATAGCAAATATCATGGACTTGAACTAAAATGGCATCAAACTGCTTGAGCCTACTAGTCGAATATATCATCTTTTGAAGTCCAGAGGAAATGTATTTCTGTAAAGTATTCAACCTTTATGCTGCAAATAGAAGTATGGAAAAAGATAAATAATTACAAAGGAAGAGAGTGGCTTAAGTTACAATCAGCTCATGATATGAAAAAATTCGTGAAAATTTCATATCTGCACGAAAAATAATTGAAAAGTTATGGTTTTTACCCATAAAATGAGTAGAAGAACATGCGTTCCTTTGTGGTTTCAGTCACCTCTGTGTTTTCTATTCCATTACTTCTATTTAATCAAATCCACCGAGAAGAATTACAGACAGAGAACGCATTTGTCTCTGGAATGAAAATAATAATACTGCTCTCTTGCTCGGTCTCATTGTCAATATCCTAATAATTTTGTTTTGTTAAAATTTTTTATAGATTGTTTTCAATTTCTAGTAATTAAGTACTAAAATTTATAGACAGTATTAAATTATATAGACAGGTATTATAAAAATATAAACAATCAAAGTTTCATATTGCTAAAAAGAGCGTGAGCGTAAAAATTTATGATTTTGATTTAGGGTTCAGACTTAGCAAATTTCATTCCAGAGACGTTTGCCGATATCTTTTTCCATATTAGAAAAGTCAACAAGGATTCTTTTCTGCATGAAAAGATTCTTCCAAGACGATTTACTACTTAAAAACAAATGTATAAATTATTTTCATACATGAAAAATTTTTCTAAATACTTCTCTCCATAAGAGGAGTCTTCCAAATCACTTTTCTGCATGAAAACGTTTTGCAAGGAAAAGGAGAGAAGGAAAATAAGAAAAGAAGAAAGGGAAATAATCTGTTATTCAAAACACTGTGCTATATGAAAACAATCATTCATGACCATTTTTTATGAGAAAATAATCCTTTGCGACAATTATCCATATGAAAAGCATTTGCAGTTTGTTTTATATGGAAACCGTCTGCCAAAGCACTTGGTTGAGCAAGGTGTCTTGGAAAGAACTTTTCTTACTTCTTGAAAGACTCTTTTCATATAGAAAAGGAATTTTTAACAATCTTTTAGTACAGAAAGGTAGCTTACAGACCATTCTTGGCACATAAAAGTTTTCTGAAATGGATTTCCCCAAACAAGAGTTTTTCATTTCCATTTCATTTCATTTCATTTTTCATTTATTTAAGTCTATGGGACAAAATTTCCTTACAGACTAACAATGGCAAAGCAGTAATAATTGTATATAACATTTACTCGTATAAACAATTCAAAATATATTTATTTAATCTTAGAAATCTGTTAAGATATAATTGAAACAAATATTGAGATGAGTCAAATTATATGAGTTGATTGGAATCTTGATTCAAGGCATATTCATTAATTTCATTAAGAATATAAAATCCACGATTCAGAGCACTGTTTTTTGCATAAGCAATAAAGTGCCAAAGTATATCAAAAATATGTGCTCGCCGGAGAGATCTAGTTGGAACGTAAAATGGAATCTGTGCCAAAAGATAAGAACAGTCTATGTAACCTCCGATTATATTAAAAACAAACAGCGCTGTCTGGAAGCTACGACGATATTCTAATGTCTGTAACCCAAGTAACAATAATTTTGAATTGTAGGTTGGGAGAGGTTTTTCAAATCTAAATGAGGAAAGAGCAAACTTATATACATATATATATATTGGAATGAGGACACCTACTAATAGCAGCATATTCCAACTTAGCTCTAACATATGATGTAAAAATGATTTTAAATGTATTGGGGTCAGAAAATTCTGAACAATTCCTTTTAATGTACGCAAGATCTTTATACGCCTTAGGAATAACATAATTGACGTCCGGAATAAATGTCAAACCGGAATCGAATAGAATAGTTTCCGCATAGAAATTATATAAGAAAGTGCTCTTAGATAACCTTTTACATATGGAAGATCATTCTCCAAAACGTTTTTCTCTTGGAAAACTGTTGTTCAATTAGCTTTACTGTGTGAAAAATTTTTCCACTAATAGGTCATACAGAAGAGCAAATTTTTTCTAAGAAAAATTTTCTAAGACACTTTTCCAAACATAAAGACTCTTCCAAAAGGCTTTTCTACATTGAAGTAGCCGTCCAAGACACTTTTATGAAAGGAATCTTTCATGAAACTTTTCCTTATGAAAAAACCTTCAACAACATTTTTCTTTATAAAATTATTCCCCCACGATAATTTTCTGTATAAAATGAATCAGTTAAGAGAAAATCTCAACCGAATCCTACAAAAATCCTTTTTATACAGACACTTGCCTATACTAAGTTGTTTTATGGAACAATTATTTTACAAAATACCTTTCCTAAAGCTTTAACAAATTTCTCTATACAAAATTACTTTTGCAAGATAGTTTTCTACACGAAGTTTATTACTCGAAATCTTGACTTCATATGATTTTCATATGAAAAGGGTTCCTAAAACAGCGTCTTCCGAAATTTATCCCACATGAAAAAGTCTCTTTCAATACAATTTTCTATATGAAAACATCAAATGAAAACAGTTTTTAATATAAAAAAGCCCTACAGGACTTATTCAATATGAAACGAATCTTCTAAAAAAAAGTTTCTGTATAAGAAGATACTTCCAAGACACTTTATTGCAAAATGGGTGGTTGAAAGTGTCTTTCACGGCATTTTCTGTATAAGAATAGTTTTTCGTCCGTCTGAAAAGGGTACACCAAAACATTACCATATGAAAACAATTGTAAAACATTTATCGCTATACAAAGAGTAATACAAGACAATTTCAATTAAGATAGGAATTTTCCAAGAAAAGTATGTATATGAAAAGAAGAAGAAAGAAGACTCTTCCATATGGAAAGCATCTGTCTTATAAAAAAATTTCTGTGCGAAAAAAAGTTGTCTTCAAAATAACGAAACAGGCCCAAACAATCCCCTTTTCCATATGAAAGAAGTCTTCCAAGTCACTTTTGTGTACGAAAATTCTTTTTTTTCTGTTCGAAAGGAGTCAATCAAGACGTGTTTTCATATGAAACGTTCCTATTTTTTTATTCTATTTCTTCTTAATATTTTGTACAAGGAGTTTTCCAATAAATTTTTTTATATGAAAATAATCTTCAAAGACTCTTCCTCGTCTGACAACACACCGTCTGACAACACACGTCTCTCTAAAAAGTTATGTAGGAGCAGAATTGTCTTTCGAAAATATTTTCAATGCGAAAAAATTGTCTTTAAGATACTTTTTTATAAGCCAAAGGGTCGTTCAAGGCCCTTTTCTGTGTGGAAAGAGTCTTCCAAATCGCTTTCCTGTATGACAAATTCATTCTAGGACACTTTTCTGTGCGAAAGGAGTCGGCCAAGATCTGTCCATATGAAACGTTCCTATTTTCTATTCTATCGAAAATCATCTTCTAAGATTCTTCCATATGGAAACTATCTGGCAATCCACTTGTCTACAAAAGTTTATGTAGAAGCGTATATACAAATTGTCTTTAAGGTACCCTTTTATAAAAAAAACAGTCTTCCAATATCTTTCCTATGTAGAAACAATATTTTAAAGAACTTTTTTGTATGATGAATTCTTTTCAAGACACTCTTCTGTACGAAAGATGTCTTCAAGAAGTGTTTCCATATGAAGCATTTCCACAACATGTTTCCGTATACTCATATGATTCATCTTTCACAACACTTTTTATACGAAGGCAGTGTTTCAAAGTAGTCTTCCATGACATTTCCTTGCATGAGAGTAATTTTTAGTCATTTATGTCTATGAAAAGAGTTTCTCAAGAAACTTTTTTGGAAGTATTGTGAAAAAAATCTTCTAAGACTGCTTTCTACATGAAAATAATCACCCAAGCCATGGTAACAAAATAAAAACTTTCCAAAAGAACTTTTTGTATGAAATGATTTTCGCAGATTCTATTCTTACATCGAAGCTGTTTCCTAAGGCACTTTTCTGTAATGGCTATTCAAAACAAAATTTCGCTTTCCAAAAAAAATTTTAAATGAAAACAAAAGATCTCTATAAATTGTAATAATAAAAAATATTTATAATATATACATTTATAAATTTATATTTTATATATTTATATTTATATTTTTGGATTATATTTTAAATAACAACAATAACTAATTAATTTCTTCTTTTACAGACTTTTGCAAATCCCGAAGATTGTTTGAACAAAAAGGACAGGATATCAGCTGCGACAATCTCAACATTGAACGTGTGCACAGATTAGTTTTCCCTCAACTATTGTACAGGGTTTATTTTTAATCTTTTCTTCCATTTTATTGTAGAGCTTACAAGGTCTATGATGTGATGATGATTCCCCAACCTGCTCGCTTCTTCTTAGCCACTGCCTTTATAATTGTTCAAGTCGTTCTTTATACTTTGTAAATAAATAAGATTTATATTAAAAAATTAAATTTAAAATAAAAAATCTTTAATCTTACTTTTCTATCAGGGAATTGTCTCACCGGACACTTTTCTATAAGAAAATTGTCTCACCGGGCACTTTTCTATAAGATAATTGTCTCACCGGACACTTTTCTGTAAGAAAATTGTCTCA
>JAHXMU010000638.1:244096-282868 GCA_019455685.1 Philornis downsi
AATTAAGAAAATTGTCTCACCGGAGCTTTTTTCTATAAGAAAATTGTTTCAGCGGACACTTTTCTATAAGATAATTGTCTCACCGGACACTTTTCTGTAAGAAAATTGTCTCAGCGGACACTTTTCTGTAAGAAAATTGTCTTACAGGACACTTTTCTGTAAGAAAATTGTCTTACCGGACACTTTTCTATAAGAAAATTGTCTCAGCGGGTACTTTTCAATAAGAAAATTGTCTCACCGGGCACTTTTCTATAAGAAAATTGTCTCACTGGGCACTTTTCTATAAGAAAATTGTCTCACCGGACACTTTTCCATAAGAAAATTGTCTCATCGGACACTTTTCTATAAGAAAATTGTCTCATCGGACACTTTTCTGTAAGAAAATTGTCTCACCGGGCACTTTGCTATAAGATAATTGTCTCACCAGACACTTTGCTATAAGATAATTGTCTCACCGAACACTTTTCTATAAGAAAATTGTGTCAACGTGCACTTTTCTCCAAAAAGCTTGTCTCACTAAATACTTTTCTATAAAAAAAAACTTCAAGCTTACACTTTTGTCAGAAAATTCTTTCTCCACACATTTTCCTATCAGCAAATGGCTTTACCAGACACTTTTCTATCAGAACATTGTCTCACAAGACACATTTCTACTAGAGAATTGTTGTATCGGGCAATTTTTCACCAAAAAACTATCGCACTAGTTACTTTTCTATCAGAAAACTATCTCACTAGATTTATATCTATCAGAAAGCGGTCCCACCAGATTTTTTTTTATCAGAAAAGTGTCTCAGCAGACACTTTTTTTATCAGAAAGCTGCCTCGGCAGACATTTTCCTATCAGAAAGCTGTCTCGGACAGACATTTTCTTATCAGAATGTTGTAGAATGAATGTTGTAGAATAGAATGTTATTAGATTTTTTTTACAAAAAAATTTTATCACCTCACACTTCTCTATAATGAAATTGTCTGATCCTGTTTTCTAAAAGAAAATAATATCACCAAGTGGTCTTAAGAAATATTTTCTGTATGAATTCATGAAACAAATGGTTTAATGATGACTTGTAACTGATGCTACAAACAATATTTCGGTTTAGTGCCATCGTAAATTTGCATTATCTTATTTATTTGCTTTACGACAGGGTTGTGCGACGACACGTGTGTAGTCTAGAAATCGCTGTCTACAATTAGCCGCTATACAAAATTGTTACCTTACCAAGTATTGCCCGATACGTATAGTAACAGGGCCCTTATTCATTTAGAACTCATGTTAATTTCACATTCAAACGTAACACTTCTAATATCGTTTCATATGTAAGATATTTCATTACTTTTGTAGGGTATAATCATATGTCAACCTGTACTATTAGTGTTTTCGGAACAATAAATTCCAAAATTTCAATAGATTCAAAGGTATTGGTCTCATAATCATCCACATCTAAAGACATGCCTGATTGAATGACACGCCCACTCTCGTGAATGTTAATTTTTTTGCTGTCGTGTTCTCTGACCACTAAACTTCATAAAGTGTCGTTATTGTCTAACAAGCAAACAGCTACTGATAGTTTACGGCAGACCTTGGCGGAAGATAGAAGTGTCTTCAGACTCCAATATTAACAGGATTATCAATTCTTTATTTTAAACTTTTTTTGTAAACAATTTGATTTGACCGCGCAAATGCTTAGAAAAAAATGTCAGCCATAAAATACTACGAAAGATCAAAGGATTTCATAGATCCTGCCAAACCATCAGCTTGTAGTTGGAAATTGGGCACCAAGGAGAAGACGCCACATAGTCAAAGAGAATGGTAATTTGAGGTAAAAACTGCAGATAGATGGCAGAAATGAATTAATTCGAATTTTAACATTTACAGTGTTCGTCATGAAAAGATTACTCCCGACATTTTGGAGGCCATCGGCTGGACACCCCTGGTTAAATTAAACAATATACCCAAGGCCGAGGGAATTAAATGTGAAATGTGTAGGTGTTGGTATTAATTAGAAAATAACTAAATTGCAGAATGACACAGCACTGAGGAGGGGAAAAAAATTTGTATTTGCAGAATTTGCCTTAGTTCATCAAAATAGCTTTTCCAAAAGTGGTGGTGCATTCACTTCAATACCTCTTAACATTTCGAAACTTTTTTTATGGAAGAAATTGTCAAAACATTACAAAAAGCATCTAGTTTTTGTGTTAGAAGAGACATCAGAGTGTTATTTCCGTCGCCTATTGACCGATGTGCTATGAGCGATATGGCTGCAGAATTTTTATATATTCTTGTGTGAAAAGTAAAAATGCGGAAAAAAGTTATGATTATATTAATATAACGTTGGCTTAAACTAAGTGATAATAATTTTATAGGGAAATAGTGTATACTTAACTCTCAAGTAATGAGTTAAGCGTGATATTTCTGTTGGCTATTTTAGTAATTTTTAAAATACCGGGTTATCCACCTTTTGGTTTCAAAAGCAAAGTTAAATAAAACGCGCATAAAGCAATGATTTCGATGAAGCTTTTACCTTATTATACCTATAATGGCTGGACCTTATCATTATGTACGAAATACAATGTGATTTAAATTAACGCCTCTGGATTGATTGCAGCAGTCGATCCTTTTGAGGTAGTTTTCGACCACTTTTTCACACATTTTGGATGGTAACTCGGCGATAACTTGGCGAATCTTGATTTTCAAATGCTCCAACGTTTGCGGATTATCGGCGTAAACACGGTCTATGACGTAGCCCCACAAAAAAATGTCTAACGGCATCAAATTGCATGATCTTGGTGGTCAACAAACGTCGCCAAGGCGTAAAATTACACTTTCTGGAAACTTCCAATATAATAAAGCCAAAATCGGTCGTGTTGTGTGTCTCGTGGAACCGTCTAGTTGAAACCACATATCGTTCAGTTCATAATCTACAATTGCAGGCCAAAAAAGATGGTTATCATACGGCCACAGCGTTTTGAATTGACGGCAACGGTTTCCCCAGCGCCATTTTCGAAAAAGTGATATTTCCGGCATTGTGTACATTACGATGATGCACAGGCCTGACCTCATCTGTTACGCTTCCAGTCTCTTCAAAATTCTTTATAATCTTGCCAATTCTTTGCACGGTAGGTAGGTTATGATGATTTTTGTAGTAAGTTTTAACTATTTTTACGCGTTCTTCGGTTGTAAAAACGATAAATATTCGTGAATGACAAACCTTTCATAGTGAGTTTGTAGACACCAATTTGCTGAGTTCGGTGTCGAATTGAGGTGGATGGAGTTTGAGCGACATCATCACGTACAGCTGCGACATTCTTGGTAGATCAACCTGGTCGAAGGCGCGTTGTTGTCTTTACATCACTAACAAACCCAGTTTTGGCAAATTTATCCATTAATCTCGTTACAGTTGACTCTTTTGGAGCATTATTGTGACCCCAAATTGATCGCAATTTGCGAACTGTAGCCGCAAAGCTTTCACCATTTTGGTAAAACAATTTCACAATGAGAATGCGTTGTTCATTCGTGTAGCGCTCCATTTTTACTAACCTCGTACCTTCTACTAGCAAACAATAACAATTGCCCAAATGTCAAACAATGACACTTCGAATGGCTCCAAATTTAAATCTTGCGTTCTTGTTGGGACACCCTTTATATATATATATAGTATATATAGGTATATATGTAAATATATGTATATCCCATAAAGATACCTTGGACGCACCGCACTCATCGATTCTCTCTTACTGATATACATACATACTGAATATTGAATAATAGTAGTAGAACAGTTACAAGTGGTTGAATGTCTTTCCATTATATCCTTGCAGACCATTGTGTTATGTAACACCCTAATTTGGAATACTTCTAAACATAAATTTTTCTTGTTACTTTGCCGAAATCATTTTTTTTTTTTTTGATCATAGAAGTGCAACCGTAACTCAAACTCTATTTCTAAGATAATCGCATGATGTACCCTCATAATTTAAATTGAAAACTAACCTTACTTTATCGACACAGTAGTGCTCACAATCCGATTCCAGATTATAAACTACGAACAGTCTTAAGCTATGCAAATCTTTTCCTAAAATTTGCAACGTGATGTCAACTGCGAAAAACTCATTGCAATTTAAAAATCACCATAAGTGAGTTATCCAAAATTCGGGCTCAGACTGCTGGTACAAAATAGTAAAACAAAAGTAGACGTAGAAATTGTCAACTATTTCGAGTTGTAGCTCCGGCAGTGATCGTTGAAACTTATTTGTGTCCACTCAAATGCTGTCCGAATGGTCACATTGTTAGATTGTTGGTTTGTTTGTGACGGGGACATATAGAAATACTACTTCCTCGTTATCGCTGCACATAGCACCTTATTTTCACCCTATTCACGTACTCTCCGTCAGTGGAGAATTATAATCCCAACCAATCTTATCTGAGAGCCTTCGCATCGCCCGAGAGTAATACCATTTACCAACGAAAGTCTCATATGTGATATTATTTCTTAAGCGTTTCTTTGAAAAAATCCTTGATAATCCATTGGTAAATATCAATATAGTTTCATTAAATGCTTCCTTTCCCACGTTCCAGATGCCAAATGCGAATTTTTTAATCCTGGCGGCTCGATCAAAGATCGCATTGCCTATCGCATGATTCAGGATGCAGAGGGGAAAGGCCTCCTCAAACCTGGTTGTACTATCATTGAACCCACCTCCGGCAATACCGGCATTGGTTTGGCTATGGCCTGCGCCATCAAGGGTTACAAGTGCCTGATAGTAATGCCCGAGAAAATGTCCAACGAAAAGGTCTATACTATACACGCTCTCGGTGCGCAGGTTGTTCGCTGTGCCAATGAAGAGCCCTATGATTCTCCAGACGGTATGGTGGGCATGGCACAACGCTTACAAAAGGAAATTCCTAACTCTGTTGTTTTGGATCAATTTCGTAATCCCGGCAATCCTTTGGCTCACTATGATGGCACGGCGACTGAAATTTTATGGCAGTTGGATAATAGGATTGATATGGTTGTAGGCGGTGCTGGTACAGGTGGTACCATGGCAGGTATTGGCCGTAAAATCAAAGAGGAAGTGCCCACTTGCCAAATTGTGGCTGCCGATCCCTATAGTTCCGTGCTGGCACGCCCGGAGGCCATAAATAAAACCAATGTGCAATTCTATGAAGCAGAGGGCATCGGTTATGTAGTCAGTCCCGCTGTACTAGATCACTCGGTGATTGACATTTGGATGAAGATCAGTGACAAGGACTGCTTCACCATGAGCCGTCGTCTGAATGCAGAAGAGGGTTTATTGAGCGGCGGTTCGTCCGGAGCTGCTATGTGTGCCGCTGTGAAATTTGCCAAAACTCTAAAAGAGGGCCAAAGGTGTGTGGTCATCTTACCCGATGGCATCCGCAACTATATGACCAAATTCGTATCGGACAATTGGATGGAGGCTCGTGACTTCAAAGACGTTGTCAATGTACATCAACATTGGTGGTGGGGCGTTCCCATAAGTGATCTGAAACTGAATGTTCCAGTTACAGTGAAATCAGATGTGAAATTCTCGGAAGCCATTGAAATCATGAAAAAGAATAACTTAAGCCAACTGGCCATGCTGGATATGGACGATGAGTAGGTATACTTGGTTAAGCAAGAGTATAAAACGTTTGTCTAATCCTAGCTTTGATTGTATGCATTCTAATCATTTGCATTCAGAACCATTTTGGGTGCCGTTGACCAAGAGACTTTAATCAACCAAATTGTTAGCATGAATCGTCAACAGAGCGATTGTGCTTTGAAAGCTGTCAATAAACGTGTTATCCGGCTGACATCCTCGTGTATATTGGGTAAATTATCCCGAATCCTAGAAGTTGATTCCTGTGTACTTATAGTCGATAAAGAAGGTCAGTTGGCTGTAATTAGAACTCAAAGTAATCAATTTTTATAAATTTGATTGATTTTTTCCATATTTCTAGGCGATAAAGATGTTCTGAAAGCTGTTGCCACTAAACTCGATGTACTGAGCTATATTTCCGGTGGTAGATCTTGTGTAAATTATGTAAATGAAAGCAACTAAAATTAGTCAATTACGTTAGCTATTTGTTTGGACGATTGATTACGGTGCTTTAATAAAGAGTTCTTTAAGTAAATTACAAGACATTTTTTAAAAAAATTTCTGCTACAGAAATGTTGTGAAGAAAATAATACTACCTATTCGCATAGGCGTAGCAATCTGGGACGTATTATATTCAATCAATGCACCTAATCCGGGGGTGCTAAACACGTTTTTGGGGGGGGGGGGGAGGATAATTTTACACACTATGTTTTATTCCCTTACTGAAACTTAGAACTGAACGAGTTTAACTCGTCCGCTCTGGCACTCTGTCTTTTTAACGCCTTGGTCTTCGACTAGATTTATTTTTTCTTCTCAGACTTCATAATGCACAATTCATCCAAAATAAAGAATTCAATTCATTCTTACGAGGAAGACACAAAAAAGTTGGCTCGATACACTTTTCCAGCGATATTTAATAGCTTCTACATATATACTGTCAAAAGCTGTCAAACTCCTTGAATGGTGGAAGTGTGAACTGGAGCATTGTCTTGACGACAGAAGATTTTTTTCCACCAAATTTTTTCATCATATAAACGCTGTAATAAGTTATCATAACGTTCGCTGTTGATGATTTTCCCTTTCTGACGATAATCGACAAAAATAATCCCATGCTCATCCCAAAAAACAGACCCCATGGCACAATTCTTCCATTCCAGTCCACTGCTTTGACTGTTCAGATGTGAAGTGATGGACCATGTCTCATCCATGGTTATACATCGATGCAAAAATTCGTCTTAATGGCGGCGAAACATCGCCAAACATTCTACTGAAACATCTTCACGATACTGTTTTCGCTCTATTGAAGGCAAGCGCGGCACCCATCTTGCATACAACTTTCTAATCTTCAAATCTTCGGTCAATATACGATGTGTAGCACTTTTCGAAATGCCTATCATTCCACCTAGCTCACGCGCCTTTAGCTGACGATCATCCATTACCCTCGTTTAGTCTCTGCTATCCAATATTTTGCAGTCGTAAATGAAGGAGCAGACTTCCCCAGAATTAAATATAGCTCGGTTTTAGTATTGGTTGGAGTGAAATCTTTCAAATGGAAACATTAAATTACATAACGTTAAGCAATTTTGTTTTCATGTTTAGAAATTCACTGATGTTGTTTAGTTTTGATGGCTCAAATGAAAATACTAAGCAATGTGGTGCCTTGAAACTCGAAATATATGTTTTATAAGGCTGCCACTTTTCATCAAAATAATTTTTTTCAAACTACTGCCACCATCTGCCTATACGTCACGTCTGCTAGTTTTGGGACCGCCATATCTGCAGGTATTCTTATGAGAAAAAAATGTGTAAAATATGCTTTTAATAATAACTTTTGAAATGTCTACTCGTATTCGACAAAACACTACATTATGAAATTTGTTTTCCTCCTCTCTAATTTAGAGTCACAACCGGACAGTTAGTTCGCTTTCGTTCCGATTATTTTGATACAAAATTGGTGATTTGACCAAAATCAATTTTTATAAATTCCCCCTAAGGAATGAGGGTATAATATATAACTTGATAGGTAGAAAATGTAACACCCGGATGGAGGGTTTTAAATTGGTAAGTGTCAAATGTGTTTCATGACTTTTTAAGCAGGTAGAGCTACGTTCGTCAGTCTGTAGAGCGATGTCCCCTGTCTGTCTGAATGGCAGATGGACATGGTTACTGCCGTAATTTTTTATAAATGTTCTTATAACTTTGCACAGCCTAATTTTTTTTTTACATCGCAGACGATGATTGTGGTTGGTCTATATCGATCTACTCCTCCTGGTATCTCCCATGCAAATTGACCGATTTTCGTCCTGTAACTCCTAATTCGTAAATTGCAATAAGCGGACTTTTTGTTCATTGTATTGCTTTCTAATGCTCTGAAAATTTTCAAAATATCGACCGGTTAACCATGGCTCTTCTTGTACGCCCACATAAATGACTCATTTAACTCACATATTCTCAGCTTTACATCTTTCAACCACTGGCACTGAATTCAGATAAGTTTGACACATATCATGCTATTGGTAAATCCAGTTCTATGAACAAAAATAGATGGATGGATGGATTAATAAATGTTTAAATTATTGGGCAGAGCAACAAAACTATTATGCACGAAAGTTTTATTCAGAAGAAGGAATACATTTTTCGTTTTGATATATTGGAAATAAAATTCAAACGGAATACTCAAACGGAATAACAACAAAGTTCAAAAACAAAGTATTATTGGACAAAGTAGAAATTAAACTAATTTATCAAATAATAAACTAACAATTTCCACACCCCTTCTGGTATTTCCCATATAAATGGCCGATTAAACCCATATCTTCTTCGATTTATGGTTTATGTTCAATCAGTTACATTGAATTCAATCTGATTTTGCACATGTCACGCGTTTGGTAAAGTTGGTTATGAGATTGAAAAGGGATAGCGTTGCTCTATCCATTCTGGTACCTTCCATAGAACTTAACTGATTTATTGAAATTTAATTTTTTATTTGCAATCCCCAATTTGTAGACTGAAGTTACATAAATTCCTGTTAATTACATTTTCTTACAAAGCCGGATAAAATGTAAAAAAATCGAACAAATAACCACGCCTTCTCTGATACCTCCCATACAAATTACGTTATTTAAACCATGTGTTCCTAGACTTATACCTTTCGTTCAGTGTAACAGTATAATGTAGCACTCATCAAGCATTTAGTGCTTCGAATGAAAATAGGCTGCACATTACAAATTGACCGATCATCAAAAATTAGTGGTCCCTCTATTATTTTGTAAGCGTAAGACTTTAAAGAGTTATAATTTTGCTTCCTATTTCTAGATAATAATGAATCGATTTGCCATGCCCCTTCTGGCACAAATTACACTTTTGCATCAAAGCAAAAGGACGTTGGATGAAAGTACAGTTGCAGTCAAAATAATAGTAGTGCTGACAGAAGTCAACGAACTTTGCAAGTAAACACATTCTTTTTTTGCAAGCTTTGTATATTGAGTTTAAAAATAAATAATTTTTTTAGAAGAAGTATAATTCTGATCCATAAGGTGTTAAGATTTGTTTTTAAATGGGGCGTGGCGTGCATTGTACACTAGAAAAACGATTGCTGATAAGGAAGCTGATTTCGGAGGGAAAATCTTATAAAGAAGTGGAAAACATTATAGGTTGCTCACCGCCAATGGTACGCAATGCAATAAAGTACACTTCCGTTAGTGAGACACGTGTCCGTCCGCCAGTATTATCAAAAAAAGTGTTTCGCGTATAGTAAGGTACTCAAAACAAAACCCCTTTGCTGCCGCTACGGAATAAAAGACAAACTTTGTGTGGAAGCGAGCGTGGAAACTATCCGCAGACGTCTTAGAGATGCAAGTTTGATAGCGCGAAGTTCAAGAAAAGTGCCACTGTTGACGAAAAAACATGTTATAAAGCGACTAAAATTTGCTAAGGAGCATCTAAATTGGACCCCTGAAAAATGGAGGAATATTTTGTGGAGTGACGAGTCTAAAATTGTTCTTAATGGCGGGAGAGGCTCACGAGCCTACGTAAGACGACCTCCTAATTCAGAATATAACCCTAAATTTACACTGAAAACGGTTAAAGATGGAGGATCTAGTGTTATGATATGGGCGTGCTTTTCATACATAAGAGTTGAACCCATATACTGGATCAAACACATCATGGATCGCCATCTATACGAAAAAATATTACAGGAAGTGATGCTGCCATATGCTGTGGATGAAATGCCTTTGATATGGACCTTTCAGCAGGACAATGATCCTAAGCACACAGGCCGTCTTGCAAAACAGTGGTTTGTAGAAAATAATATACGCGTATTGGAATGGCCAACCCAGTCCCCAGATCTCAATCCCATTGAGAATATGTGGTGTGACGTAAAGGCTGTGATCGCGCAAAGAAACCCCACAAACAACAGCACATTGTGGGAGGTTGTGAAGGATGCGTGGATGTCCTAACCATTAAATGAATATCACTGCTATTATTTTGACCGGCTATATTTGAAAGAATTTGAAAACTTTTATATCTTGAATTCTATCTATCTTGAATTCTTTTGTTTCTTTTTTTATTTCCTAGAATTTACAAAAGGAACTATGTTAAAAAAATTAAACTTAAAAATTTACAAAATTAGTTTGAAACCTTTTTACTTCTTTAAAATTTGCGCAATACCCACTACTATTATTTTGACTGCAGCTGTATATGCAAATCAATTCACCTGACTGAAATTTCTGTACTGGTTTTGCAATAATTTAGAATTCATACAACTTTTGCCAATCGTAATATTTTGCATCGTTTAATAACTCTGGATGAAAAATTAGGTCTGCTCCATCAGGTACTCTCATACATATTGTTCTAAACCTTAATATGTGTTTTTAATCATAATTTTTTACTATACTCTAGGTTAGGACTGTAGCTGGAGAAGCTAGCGATGCCCGGTTTTAGGATAAAATGGCAGATTTTACCAAAATTAATTTTTCGCCTATAATTGAGAATTCGTGGTTTAACGTTAGGTCATTCTTAATAATTTTAATTGCTGTGGAGAGACTGTCTCTAATTCTGGTTGGAGCTCCCTATTTAAACCTTAAATAATTATTTTGTTGTACCTATTTAGGCATCGGACACTGTAGCGCCGTCTTAAACATCTTCAACAAGACTGAGCACTCGCTTGTACGGAGCGGTGTACCCAGTGTTAGACGCACTAATCTCTTATACTGCAGCAGCTAACTACATAACTCTCCTAATACGTATGCCTGTATTGTTGCGACACAAATCAAGCAAATAAAAGTTTGAACAAAACCGGCAAAGTGAAGGAGAGAGAGAGGGAGATACGATGTAAGAACTCACTGGGGGAGAGTAAACTATAACCACACACATATACCTCATGTGTCGTGGACGGGGATATTGTTTGAACTTTTGATGTGAAGAAACATAAAATCAATTGGTGACTTCGGCATAGTCACTCAGTAGTAATAACACATTATTGGACTCGAGGTGACAGTGGACTTGGTGGCTCGGCGAGTGTTTGTGGAAAGAAACGAAGTGATTTTTATTTTTCTTGTTGTGATTTTGGAAAACTCATTGTATCGTCTGATTTATTTACCTAAGTACCTGTCTGCACATAGAAGAGGTATGTCAAGAGATAACAACAAATTAAAATGAAGAACTGGATTTACGTTATAAATGGACGGAAGTTCATGACACGAAAATGATAAACAATTCATATTAGTTTTATATCTGCGTGAATTATAATAAAATAGTTGTGTACTTTTCCTATCAAATGAGTGAAAGAACATGCGGTTTCCACCACCTCGACGCCTTCTGTTCCATTACTTCTATATAACCAAATGATTGCTCTGTTTCTACATATCTACTGTGAGAGTCTGCTGTGTTCATATTTTGCCGCCGTGTGTTGTAGCCTTTTCTTTCACCTCTTACGATAGCAAAGCGGAAAATACCATTTTGTAAAAAAAAAAAAGAAGAAAAAAAATACAACGTGTTTCATTTATTTTCTATCAACTTGCAACGAGATTGTGGGAAAAAGTGAAATTGTTGTTATTTTTTAACGGATCAGCCGCTTTGACAGCAAAATTGCAAATTATCAGCAACGCGATGAACTTCCTGGTTTTATGCAATAAATTAGTTGATTGTCACAAATAGATTGAAATGTAAACAAATCGCGTCAATATTTAAATTGCTTGACATTTTTAGAGATCGAAATCAAGTTGGGGTAACACAAGCTGTAACACTCAAAGAAAATTTACCATAGAAATAGAGTATATAATAAGGCCACTACAGAAATTTCAGTCAGTTGGACTAACTTACATATACAACTTACTTTCGAACAAAGACCCTTCGCTGTGGTTTAAGAAGAGGCTTGTTAGATCGCTGCGTTCTTATAAAAAAACTCTGATTAATATGGCGGTCACAAAACCCGCCGAACTGACGTGTAGATGGTGCCAGTAGATTGAAAAAAAAAATTATTTTGGTGAAAAGTAGCAACCTTATAAAACATATGTTTTAAGTTTCAAGATGTCACGCTGTTTAGTATTTTTATTTGAGCCCTCAAAAGTAAACGATCTTAGTGAATTTCTTAACATAGAAAAAATTGGTCACTGTTATGTAATTCAATATTTCCATTTGAAAGGTCTTAGCCTAACCAATAGTTTCTACTCTGGGAGAATCTGCTCCTTACGACTGTAAAATATTGGGTAGCAGAGTTTAAACGAGACCGTACGAGCTGTCAAGGCGAACACCGCAGTGGTCGACCAATTGAGTAGCCTTCGCCAGATACTGTTAAGAAAATCAACAAAATGGTATTGGGCGATCATAGGCTGAACATGCGTGAGCTAACTGAAATGATAGACATTTAAAAAAGTGCTATCAATCGTATATTCACCAAAGATTTGAAGATCAGAAAGCCATCCATGCGCAAGATGCGTGCCGCGCTTGTTTTCATAGAGCAATAGTGCAAAAACAGCGTCGAGAAGATATGTTAGTAGAGTTTTGGGCAATGCTTCACCGAATTTTTGCGTCGATTTATGACCATGAATGCCCAGAAATGCCGCAGATCTCTTAACGAGATGGCTCAGCATTTCAAAATTCACCTTATGTGGGTGCCAGGCCACACGGACATACCAGGGAACTGCAGAGCAAATGAACGGGCAAGACTAGGGACAACCTTACAGACTCCAGCCGAGTTGGAGTCCGTGGGCATGCGTCTAGCAGCAAATGGTAGGTGGGCGCCTGTCCAGGGCTGTAATCATTCCAGACAGATGTGGCCTCGCATTGATCTGGAGCGTTTACACACACTGCTGTTGCTATCAAGACGTCTCATTACTTGAATCCGTCATGACGGGACACTGTCTGATTGGAAGACATGCAGTGTGACTGAAGGGATGAAGAGGAGGAGGCGGGGATCAACACTGGACTGTTATTTCTTCAGGGACCTGGGAGATCTGGACGATATAGATATTGTTCGACTTAAAAGCTTCCTGGGGCGCTCAGGATGGTTCAACGGAGGAAGTTTCCGTGGTTTCCCCAATGGACTATGCACTCTCAGTGAGTCTGTCTATTCAGACTGCCACATTGACCTAACCTAACCATAACTATATATGAGACATAGGTCAACCATTTCACACCTTAGACAAAGGAACAGTCAAAGCAGTGGACTGAAATGGGAGAATCGTGTCGAAAGAAAGTGAAAACGGTTCCATTTGCGGGCAAGGTCATGGCGTCTGGTTTTTGGGATGCGCATGTGATTATTTTTATTGATTATCATCAGAAAGAAAAAAACCATCAACGGCGAATATTACACTAATTTATCGCTGAGTTTAGGTGATGAAATTGTGAAAAATTGCTTCATTTGGCGGAAAAGAAAGAGTTGTTTCATCAAGACAATGCTCCAGTTCACACATTCACTATTGTGATAGCCAAAATTAATGAATACAAATTCGAGCTGGTTCATCACGTACATTATTCGCCAAATACGGCTTCCACGGACTACTTTCTACTTCCAAACTTGAAAAAATGGTTCGACGGTAAAAGATTTGCCAACAGTGGAGAAGTGGAGTCTGCGGTTGAAGACTATTTTAAGGAGTTTGACAGTTCTCACTATAAGCAGGTATAAAAGCTTTTGAATTTCGCTGGAAAAAGTGACCGAGCTAAAACGAGATTTTTTGTTTGTTGTTAGTTCAGCTAATTTTGGAACCGCCCGTGTATACCTTCATTCCTTGGGGTACAGACATAGTAAAGAGCAATAAAACAAGCATCGATTTTTGATATATCGGAATGTTTGTGTGAGTGGTACCGTAACGCACCACATCTAAGTTGACTAATTTCCTGATGCGTGCTAAAATATATACAATGTATCGCAATTAAATGAATCGGTATAGAAATTTCAATCAGATAAACTAATTCACCTATACCTTCACCCAAAATCACTTTGCGTTACCTTGTGAGGGGTGTCAGATTGGACCAATCTCTAGATTCTTTTTAAAATTATTTGCTGATTAAGTTTGCTAAGTGCAAATTATGTTGGTAAAATTACGTATTTTGTAATGCCAATTGTAATTTGCCAATTAAATTCGCTAAGTGCAAACTATGTTGTATTCAGTGCAATTGAATGAAAGATACAAATCTAGAAATATGTTGGTAAAATTATGTATTTTGTATAGAAGTTACTAGAGAGCATGTGGTTATCCGTTCGATTTTCTAAAATTTTGCAAAGTAGTTTTATGCAATATAATTGTCAAGAATTAGAATAACTGCTGTCTACCAACTAAGATTTACACCGGAAAAATTAATTTTTGACAAATCGGACGATTTGAACGGATGGTTCCCAAGGGGGATGGGGCAATGACTTCCATTGTCATTCCCAGAACTTGCTTCACCAAATGCATAATGTGTGCCAGATTTAACTGAAATCAATGCAACCGCTAGAAAGATTTGGAGCGAGGGATGATTGGGCTAAATCTGTAATTTTATGGGAAGCGCCAGAAGGGGTATAACAGTGCCCTCTGTTTCCATTACCAGAACTTACAATGTGTACGAAATCTGAATAAATTTAATACAACCATTTGAGAGATATGAATTTAAGAAGATATGGGCTAAAAAGGTCAATTTTATTAAGAGTTACCAGAAGTTCAATGGTTAGTCGGTCGATATTTCCAAATTCTGTCAAGTATTACAAACAAATTCAATGGGCAAAATTGCAAATTAAATTGCTCCAGTCTGCAGGGGAAAGTTAATGTTTGAAGTTTCGATCAATTTGTATGGATGGTACCGGTATGGCAATGTGCTTCGTTTTCTTTCAGAGACACTACTAGATTAAAGGCTCAACCTAAGAGTTTATAGGTTAAATCGGTCATTCGCGTATATCGATTGGCAATGGAATTTCTTAAAATTTGGCACAGCCACTCATTTTGCCAGATCGAAACCGGCGATTGCAAATGTCCTATATTGGCCTAACAATTTTTAAACCTTCATATAAAAATTAATCGATTTGTTTTAATTAATTTATTCTCTGTAATTCCGAATTCGTTGACTATAGTAATCTCTATTTTTGTCCATTATCATTCTTGTCAAAATTTGTAAAAATCGACCGATTAGCCACGCCTGTTCTGAAGCCTTCCATTAAAATGAATTATTTAACACATGTATGATTATCTTTTGGTTCTTTCATATCTTTTATTCTGTGTCACAAAAATAAAAATGCGATGTATTGTCACACCCCTTCTAATAAATACCATATAAATTGATCGATTTTATGAAATTCAATCTTAAAATAGACTCCCATCGGTGCCTCCCATACAAAATGATCGATTTAATAAAATTTATCTAGTTTTTCCCCCAGTAATTTCTAATTTGTAGACTACATTAACCCCAATTGTTGTCGATTGTTTTGTTTGTGAGAGGCATAAATAAGACAAGTGTTTTAAGTGTTCGGGAATCTTCTGTGGATCAAAGAAGTTGTATCAAATTTTGTGCACAAAAGGGAATTAAGTGCTCAGAAACACTTGAAATGTTGACAGTGGCATACGAAGAGAGTACTCTGAGTCAAAAAACTATTTCCAAGTGGTACAAGGTTTTCACAGAAGGTCGAGAAGATGTGAATGACGACGCTCGTTCTGGACGCCCCAGCATATCAACAACCGATGAAAATGTTGAAAAAGTGAAGAAAATTGTTATGGAGAATCGTCGAATCACAGTTAGGGAAGTTACTGAGGATATCGGCATATTGGTTGGCCATGCAATCTTTTCGAAAATTTTGGGCATGAAGCGTGTGGCAGCGAAGTTCGTTCCAAAATTGCTGAATTTTGATAAGAAACAACGTTGCATGAGCATCGCTCAGAAGTTGTTGAATGACGTCAACGATGATCCAGATTTGCTTAAAAGGGTCATACCTGATGGCGAATCATAGGTGTATGACTATGACATCGAAACCAGAGCCCAATCGTCCCAATGAAAGAGTCCAGGAGAGCCAAGGTCAAAAAAAGCACGCCAAGTTCGATCAAATGTCAAGGTTTTTCTCACTGCTTTCTTCGATTACCATGGCGTAGTACATCAGAAGTTCTTATCACAAGAAATTCTTATCACAAGGTCGTAGGCAAAGGCAAATACGGAGTGTTACCTTGAAGTTATGCGCCGTTTGCGTGAAGCAATAGGAAAAAAACGCCCGGAATTGTGGAAACAAAACTCATGCCTTTTGCATCATGATAATGCATTTGTTCACTCATCTTTACTTGTGAGAGATTATTTGGACAAAAACAATACCGTTATCATGCCTCAGCCACCATATTCACCAGATTTGGCCCATTGCGATCTTTTTCTGTTCCCAAGATTGAAGAGACCCATGAAAGGATGGCGTTGTGCGACGATTGAGGAGATAAAAACCGAATCGCTGGGAGAGCTCAAAAACATACCAAAAAGTGCATATCAGAACTGCTCCGAGGATTGGAAAAAACACTGGCACAAGTGCATTATATCTGAGGAGACTACTTTGAAGGACATAAAATAGAAATTGCAGCTTACAATATAGATCGCAGGTAGAAAATTCGGTCCAGTAGAAAAGAACCAAAACTTGCCCATACAAGGCTTGGATCCAGCTTTGATATAATGAGACTTTTTCCTGTTTTTCGACTATTGTACAATTTATTCATTAATCGAAAACTATTAATGATGAAATAAATACTTTTTGAGAAAAATTATAATTATTCAATTTTTTTTTTGAACACACCTCGTAAATTAGCCGGTTGTGCAAAAATCAGTGGTTTCTCTATAATTTCTTATAAAACGTAGCTCAATAACATATAAATTATCTTATATATTATGCATTAATTCAGAATCACCTCTCACGCTTTTGCAACTGAAATTTCTGTACTAGTTTTGGAATTATTCAATAACGACTCCCACAACTAAGGCAGTCTCCGACAAATGTATACAGATTGGAGCGGTTCCTTTCCGGTTCTCTTAATTGAGAAATGGTACAAATATTTGAAAATTTCTGACAAAGGATCATATGCTAAAAATTGGATTTAGTTATTCTAAGAGCAGATATTTTCGTATTGAAGTGAAGTGCCACACTTGCAAGCCATAGCGTTGACGACGTATTGCCTCATTGCCACGCTAGTGGGAGTATTTCTCATACAATATATATAATCTTTGTTCGCTTTTTTACGAAAATTTGTATATTTTTTTTTTTTTTTTTTTGATATTTTTCAATAATCATGCCCATAGCTGAAAGATGTTATGAGTGGGTTTGATTTTTTCTAATATACATATACGAGTATTAATTCACCATAAATAGCTTTCGATTAATGAATAAATTGTACAAGAAAAACATGGAAAAGTCTCATCATTTCAAATCTGGATCCAATCTTTGTTTGGGCAAGTTTTTTTTTTCCTACTGGACTGATTTATACGCCTGCTATCTAAGTATATTGTAAGAGATGTCGTAGCAATACATCACCAGATAAGTAGACGCGTCTGAAGCTCCTCTTATCATACATTATATAATCTATTAAGTGAAATCTGTGTTTTCTTAAGTATTTTTCAAAAATCGCGCCGCCTCTTAAAATGATAATGCTTCCAAAAGCGATTATTTTTAATGATTCATTCAATATATTGCTTTCGATTAACGCATAAAAACAGTGAACTTGTTAGAAAATGACTGCAAATGCCCATTTTCTTATGCACATATGATGCCAATAAATTACAACTTTCAAAATACCACTTAATATTTCAGGCATGACTGGCAATGAATCATCTGGCAGATTTAAATTAATTCATGCATTAAACATCTATAAGGTACTTGAGCTTATGTTGGGAATGTCATATGCACTCAGAGAAAATTTATCATTGTTAGTAAAAGTAGCTAAAGAATTAGATGTTGAAAATATGAATACTGTGCATATGTTTTACACAACTTTCGAAGTAGATTTTTAATTTTGTGTCAAATATGTTCATATCGAAACTTGGATCCGATGCCCAGTAGTACAAAAGTTATTTAATGCGAATATCCGACAACACAAATGAAAGGCACAAGGCAAGAATATTACAGCGTTAGGTTTTCCAGTTGGATTTCAAGAAGGACTGAGTGAATATTTTATTGATACTGTTTCTGAAGTCTACAATTCTTTATTCTGAAAACATTCTGGAGTTGCGGCAGACCAATTTAACCCTATGCACTATACTCGTATAATGTGAAAAACTTTCGCTATGTCAAATCGCCAACATATGTTTAAATGTAGTTTATCCGCATTCTAGCTCGCAAACAGTTCCGCTCAATGTCATGTGTGTTTCTCTTGCTTCTTTATTTTCTTTCTACAACATTCATGTCTTCACTTCATATATGCAGCTGTTCAAATAAAGTTATTTTGTCAAAATTCTACTAAATTCTTGGTTGTATTATACAATTTGCTCATAACCTGAAATCACCATTCCATTCGTTGCGTTTTTTTTTATTCCTTCAATGAATAGAATATGGGGGATATGTATATGAAAAATTGCTAAGGTAAGACACAGATGTCACCTTCAATAAAAAATATATATTATTTTCAGAAAGTGGCTACCTTCAAACAATGGCTGTCAAAATTTCATTTCAATCATGTGTTTGAGTTACAGCATTCTAACTAAATTTACTTCTAATTTTTGGTATACAATGAAGCAAGCTAATTTCGTTTTTTGATAAATCCTTTTTTTCGATCGGCGGAAACACCGCAAACTTGGTAATGGCTTAAAAATTGTTATGATGGCTCTCTTATCCGTCGATAAGAACCATTCACGATTGGTTGGTTTTAAACGATGTCGTGTGAGTGCGAATAAGAGCAGAATAGGCCCAAAAGAACGGGGTTTACTAGAAGGCATCCAAAACTACTACAAATTATCAAGGTGAAGGTGAAGTTGAAGGAGACAGCTGACATCCTAAAGATATCAACGGGCATTGTATTCATCATATCGCATAAAAATTTGATCATGAAACAAATGTTTTTTAAATGGGCGCCGCGTTTGTCAACAGTGGATCAAACAAACATTAACATATTATTGCTTCGGGGCGATGTTTGCACCATTTTGTTTCTCGAAAGAAATAACTTCGGTTTGTCCTCGTTTACCGCCACACAAAATTTGCTCACTACACAGTAATTGAATAGGTTGCAGTAATATCTAGCAGCTTTCGGAAAATCATTTTTGTATCATCAATATCACATGTCATTTATCGAGGATGGTATCAGTCATGTTCACTTCATGATCCTTATCAAACTCAAATTGAAGAGATTACGCGATTTGTTGTCGTACTGATGCGTTTAGTGTAATTCTTATTATTAAGATTTTTGCCTATCTCCACTGACATTGATTGTCAGAGAATCATCCTACAGTAATATCATACAATTTTGACATATCGAACTGTTGCATGTGTCGAAATATTTTTCTGGGATGTTCTCCTGAATTTGCTATAGGGTAAACATATGGTTAGTTGTCAATTTTCCGCGTGAAACACCACACTGGACTTTCGACTAAATGACTTCTTATCGTATAGAAAAGAATAGAAACTTCGAGTTCTGGTTTTGTATAACAAAAAGGTCGGTTTTTTCGATTTTTAGAATCTTTTTATTGTCAGAAAGATTTCTTGTAAGATGTAAAGATATTTACAGCGGTACCAGCATAGAGAAATAGTATCAATAAATGTCCATAGCTGTAAGATCTAAATTTATAAACCTGAACATTTGGCGCAAGCCATCCGAGATATTCGGAAAAGAATTGACATCATTTCTACAAATATTTCCGATCAAATTTTGCAAAAACAAAGTTTAAAAAAAAGGTATGGCAATGGAGCCTATTTTCTTTTTCAAACTACGATACTTATTGTGTACCAAATTTGACTGAATTTAATTGAATTGAAAGAAATAATTAATCTAAGAAAATACGGGTTGATTCGTATTTGGGATACCAGAAGGGGAGTAATCAAACGGCTGAATTTATCCACAATTAATTACGATTTAAAAAGCAATACAAAGCACAACGGCAAAGCAACGATCAAAAATTACAGGGGAACTGATCAAAATACATTTTGTTGCTGTATCAGAAGAAATACAATCTCATTCTTTCTGGGTGAAACTGTAAAAACTCTACAAAATTTTCCTAGAGAAATAGATTTTATTTCCAAAAACATGAATTGAAAACTTTAGGATTGTGTCTGTTTTCACTACCCATAATATATTGTCTAACTACAAGTCTAAAAGTTAATCCTAAATTGTTTATCATAACAAATGGATATCCATATGTTTGCAAAGTCGTTAAGGAGACCTTGCCTATTATTGTCATCTTAGTTCTTACTGTCTTAGGCTTAGTCATCAAACAACTTTTTGTGGTAAAAGATTTCGACTTTTGTAGATGGGATAAAATTCACTTGAAATAACATTATATGCGAGGAATAAATGATTGATACTCATACTAATACAAGCTCTTAGTGCATGTAATCCATTAGCCATATCATGTTTAAGAGTTAATGCGTTCTTATTCTCAGCCTGTCCTGAAAAGTATTACCGACGTGCTACTGGCGCCCGCAGTCCTGACTCTCTTTAGCCGTAACATGCCTGTACTGACCTTGTTTCAACTCTGTGTTAGGCAGCCTATTCCATTTTCAATTTTTGTCATGATTTATTCACTTATACTACCCTCTGAAACTATCAATTTTCAAAAGTATTTTCACGATATTTGCGAGCCATTCTTTGTATCCGCGACAAATTTTCGTCAGTGTCCTTTAAAGAGAGGATCATCGTACCGCATAACTAAATTTTTACCTTCTGATTTCATCAGAATCCTTGTTAATTTCTGCACCCTCACAACCTGGTTATCCCAAAACCGTTTCTTCTTTCAAAGGGCGGGTTTATCTCTCTTGCCTTCTCCTTACAGATTTCCCTTACTGTACGCTTGTCTATTTCCTGGAGTGCGATATCCTACATCTGACTGTTAGAATAAGGCTAGGGGTAGGCGGGTGTTTCCTGGGATGCTTTGTACCTTTTACCCCTAGAACGCAGGCCACTCTACCTGATCCTGTAATTAAACAGGTAAAGGGTATGATGCTTGCGATTAAACAAAGTAGTGTGGCCTTGTGCCAGGCGCCCTAGGGAAAGGTGGATTATGTCTTGGGATTCACCTATAATATGATATCAAACTGATCTTGGAACTCGTTTTTCGAAAACCAAGTAAAGGGGAGAGTCATAGTTAAACAAGACACATTCTGCCAACATGTGCGACATAGAGAAGCCGTCGGGAGGTGTCAGAAGATTTATCTTTTCCGTAAATATAGTTGTATGACCAGAGAGATCTGGTTAATGAACTATGATAGGAGCATGGTATACTTTGCTTTTGCTGTGTTGATATTCTCTCCTCGGACATTGAAAATCTATGCCGTATTATTATGGATTACCAGTTCCATGCGAAGTATGATAAAGCAAAACTGGAGTAGCTTGTCTGCGAAACCCAGACCAGAGGGTTCTTCTCTTCTGGTAGCACGAGTGACCAGGTGCCTAAGGAACATTGTTCCTTCCTGGTCAATGGTGTTGGACCCCTAGTGGGAGCATCGTGCTGGCTGTGGTTGCCCGAACAAGTGTTTTTAGTGCTTTTGCGTTGCTCAAGCGTTGGTGAAGGAAGGCATCGGCTTGGAAAACACTGTTCATATCTATCCGAGGTTTTCCTAGATACCTCAACTCCTACCCGGGAAGTAGTTCACTTCATACCAAGTGACTACAAAGGTACTTTAGCTGAGTGTGGGGGTGGGACCTGAGGAAGCTTTTCCAAGGGACCTACTTCCAATCTCTGGTAGTCTAACTAATCCTCCGGGATTAGTGTGAGTACACCAAAGGGGTGCCGGCCGTCACCTGAAGAAAAAAAGAACACATAACCAAGAAAAAGCATGTAATTAGAAACGGCACCTGTGTGGTGGCACACCATGGGTAAAGCTTTTCAGCAAGACTCATATAAAACCTTCACATCAGTTGTTAGAATAAGGCTATATTTCCTTCTTATTTTGGCACTGAAATATCTCAGAACAATTTTAATTTCGTGGCCAGGGCAGCGGTTGTATGTTTCTGTTAGGCACTCGCACAAATTATGGTTGATTTAATCCGCTTTGTCTTCCAAAGTGGCGTGCTTGAAAAGCGTAGCTTATTTAATGCTAAAAAAGAAATAGAATTGACATTTTTGGAAATTTCTAAGAGTAGTATCTCGTGAAGAAAATGTTAAAATATTTTACTCAGTAATAAGTAATAAGTTTTTTAAAATTTTGGAATTATACAGTAAATTAGAGCACAAAACTTCCGGTCTTTGCAGACTACGTGTTAGGAGTTGCATGAAAAAATTTTAAATTTGCAATATCGGCCAAGTTGTGTTGGAGGTACCAGAATGAGCCTGAGAATGCCATATATTTTCATTTCGAGATGCGTCCTTTGCAAACACGTAACTCAATAACAGCTTCGCGCGGGTAGAGCAGTTCATAATATACCTATACGATACACATCATGATTTTACTATTTTCATGAATGTTTGGTTTAGCTGTCGATATTGCAATATGGCCCCGAAGTTTCCTCTATTTTGAACTATCGTAGGGGATCCATTTTTCAGTATTGCTGCTTACAAAATGGGAAAACTATTTCGTTCATGCTTAGCAAGCAGCGATTCGCATATGCAAAATCTATATTCAACATTTCTGGGCGTCAGTTCATATCGAACCCAATTTCCATCCTGTGAACCATTTACAAAAGTTTTGGACAGAACAGCTTATTGAGTCACTCCCAATGCGATTGCAAGATTTTCTTGCATTTGGCACGAATCTTCCTTCAATAAGAGTTCCAATTCCCCGTCTTCGTATACTTCCAGTTTTCCACTACGTTACTTGTCTTCGATGCCAAGCTCTCTATTCTTAAACTTTTGAAGCCGCTTACAAATAATTCTGATATTAAGAGCAACTTAGCCATACCTCTCAAAAAGCAATCGATGCGCTCCTGCTGTGCATTTCTTTAAGGTTAAGAAGTTAATCAAAAATCTCTCTCTCGACATTTTTAGCCAAAAAACATTTGAGATTTCACGGTTATGACGTTGCTAGATGTCCAATCGTACAATATAACGTTTTACATTTGGCAATTTCAACCATGATTTACTGGTGACACCATCTTTAATCAAATGACAGAGACTTATTTGCATTCCCAATATTTTTAAATATATGGACTGGTGTTTTCCTCTTCATGCCAATAATTTTAAGAACAAGGTTTGGCTACTCTATGAAACTGTGACGATTCCTTGGGGACAATCTTTTAAGAGCTACTGCTGCACGTTTTACGTTATACAATTACGCAAATCATATTCTTGCTTATCAGTTATGGCTTTAATTACCATACCCTGGTATTCCAGTGTCTTCAAAATATTATAAAACCACCAGCAATTTCAACAGATTAAAAGTTCACCAAATTCTAGATATGAGTGATTATGCCAAGCCCCATTCTCATCGTGGAAGATTAGCGAAAACCGCACTTACGATTCTTTTGTTTTGTCAAACTAATTAACTGATAATAACGTCTAAAGCTTTGAAATTGTGGTGTTCCGATCATCGGAGACCAGTAGTTTACTGTGAGCCGCTGCGAAACAAGGAAGACAAAACTGATTGTGTGATCATTTCTTAATTTCAGAGTTCCTTTTGATTTGACTATAAAAAACTAAGAAAATGCCAGCGCCAAAGCCTTATGAAAGACCAAAGGATTTCATAGATCCTGGTAAACCATCGAGATGTCCCTGGAAATTAGGCACCAAAGAAAAGACGCCACATAGCCAAAGAGGAATGTAAGTTATAGCCAAATCTAGAGATTGATGGTATAAATGGATTAACTCGAGTTTTACTATTTGCAGTGCTCATCGCCAAAAGATCACACCCGACATTTTGCACGTCATCGGTTGCACACCTCTGGTTAAATTGAATAACATACCCAAATCGGAGGGTATAAAATGTGAAATGTGTAAGTGAAATGGAAATTTAGTTGAATAAAAGTGATATTACTCAACTCAATATGAGTGTTTTGAGAAAACGAATGTTCTAGTAGTTGTACTTGAAAACAACGAAAGGTTTGATTCGGTGGGTTTTGGTTCAGTCTTTCATTTGTAACGTTTTCTCTATTAGTATGGAATGTATACCTATAAATTATTACAGTGCTATCCCAAAGCAAATGAAATACATAAGTCCGATTTATAAGTTAAAAAAAACGTAATGTGAGATTTTCATAATGTAGATATTTGTAAGAGAATTATTGTATTCTTGATCATTTAACCAGTACAAAAATTTCGGTCATATAAACTGGTTTATCTTCATCCGACGTCTTTTGCATCCGTGTAGAAGTTTGTGGAGTACTAGAAGGTACGTGGAAAATTCCTACATTCTTATTAACAAACGTTTTAAATTAATGCAAAATGATGCGTTCCAATAGTATATATAGGTAGATTATTGGTGCGGAACTAAGTTCTCGTTGTTTTCTCAATAAAAGGTGACTTTTTAATGGTAGTTTTTTTAAAAATCGAATAAAACACTCAAATTTACATCATATATTAAAAATTTTTATTGGAATCGATAAATTGGTCTTTGCTATTTAATTTTTAAAGATAATTTCATGTAAATGTTGTCCGCGGCTCCGTCACAAAATGTCCATTCGGAAGATCCAATTTTTCGCCACTTTTTTCAGCATTTCGGCCTGTATTCCACGAATAACGCGTGTTATGTTATCCTGTAAGGCTTTAATAGTGTTCGGCTTGTCCACATAGACTAACGACTTGACATAACCCCACAAGAAATAGTCAAGACGCGTTGGCCAACTTACAGGGCCATATCGAGAGATAAGCTGGTCACCAAATTCATCCCTCAACATATCCATTGTTTCACGAGCAGTGTGGCATGTTTGCATCGTCTTGATGAAACCACATGTCAACAAAGTTCAACTCAGCAAATTGGGGCAAAAAAAATCGCGTATCATGGCTCGATATCGTTCGCCGTTGACGGTAACGTTTCTTCCACGGTCGTCTTTGAAGAAAACTGGAACGATGATGCCACCAGTCCATAAACCACACCAGACTGTCGTTTTTTCAGAATGCATCCGTAATTCATGTATGGTATGTGCCTGTTCATCACTCCAGATGCGACAGTTTTGCTTGTATACGTATCCGTTCAGCGAGAAATGAGCCATCGCTGAACGCAATTTTTCGATAAAACAGCGGATTTTCATTGAGGTTTTGTAAGGCCGATTCACCAAAAATTAAACGTTGTGGTAGGTCACTCGGCTACAATTCTTGCGTGAGTTGAATTTTACAGGCTTTCAAACCCAAACCGACGTGTAAAATTTTCCTTGTGGTTGAGTAACAAGCACATGCCCAATCGCTAAGAACGGCGACGAATTGACATTTCATGATCGTCTTTAACACTGGTCGCTACGGCTGCAATATTTTCTTCGATACGCACTCTACGCATGCGAGTCGATGGTTTTATGTCCAACAAAGTACATTTGGTGCGACATTTGGAGATAACAGCACGAACTGTTGATTCAACAGTTCGATTCTGACGACCATAAGATGGTCGTATCAAACGATGCACTTTTGTCACTCGTTTGTTAGTCTTTCCATGATAAAATGGCAGAGTATACTGTACACTTTTCACTTTGACAGATGACGTTTGGACGCTATTAGCAGTCAGTGCTGCCAACCTGAAAAACTTATATCTTTAAAAAGCACCCTATACAAATGCAAGTTTATCATGAATACATGTTTAAAAATGATTGTTTGAAAGTATTGCCCATCGCTAGCTGCTACTTTTTCCATCTTTCTGACAAAGTTCGAATTCCGTCACGGCAAAACTGTTCATCTTTTGAGGCTATCCACAAATCCAGCCATTCCTTGATGTCGTCATATGAATGGAACTGCTAGTCAGCCAGACCGTGTGCCATCGAAAGGGATAAGTGATAATCGGACGGCGCATAATCTGGAGAATATGGCAGTTGGGGTAAGATTTCCTATTTCAGCGTTTCCAGGTAGATCTTAACGGGCTTGGCCACGTAAGGCCGAGCGTTGTCGTGTTGAAGAATCACTTTTTCGGGCCTCTCCACGTATTATGGGCGTTCATCGCGCAGAGCTCGGTTCAATCGCACTAATTGAAGTCGATACCGATCCCTAGTGATGGTTTCGCTTGGTTTCAACAGCTCGTAGTAAATAACATCGATCTGGTGCCACCAAATACACAGCATAACCTTGTCAGCGTGAATATTCGGCCGGGGCGACGATGTAGCAGACTTCTTTTCTTTGGATTGGATTGGAATACGATGAAGAGAAACCTTCCTTTTTGGTCGCTAGAGCATATGTTCACATGCGAAAAAACGACACTCAACGTCCCTCGGCTTCAACTCATAATGAATCCAAATTTCTTGCTTTTGAATCATTCCCAACGCATGCGATCGTTTGGAAATGGCTTGGCGGGTAACTTCTAATGCTGAAGCTAGCTCTACCTGCATTTGATACGGATCCCCATTAAGCAATGTTGTCAATTTTGTGTCTTCGACGATTTTTCGTCTTTATTCACGCGAACGGTCGTTAACATCAAAATCACGGTCTTTAAAGCTATGGAGCTAATCTGGGCACGTTGCTTCACTGAAAGCAGCATCTCCATAAACGTTTTAAAACTCTCGATGAACTTCAGCCGCCGTTTTCTTCTATTGAAAGAGGAAAATAAATACATCCCGCATATGACGATTATTTGGCACAAAATCATACATATTCACACAACCAAAAGGACATGACGTCAAAAGAAAATTACCATTGTGTCGAGGCGGTATTTTTACTACATGTGTATGCTTAGATCATGACGTTTAGGTTGTGGCAGAACCAACATGCACTTACGATTGGCGTTGTCTATTGGCAAACAACCGAAACTTAGTTGCGCACCTAATAAATAGTTTAAATGTGAGGTACCAGAAATGACGGGGTTATCAGGTCAAATATTTTCAAATTGTGGAACAAAAATGCAGGTCTCTACAGTTCACGTATTAGGAGTTCTATGAAAAACTTTGAGATTTAGAAGATCGGCCATGTTGTATGACAGGTACCAAATAGGGGCCTGACAATGCGATATGTTTTTATTCTGAGATACAACCTTAGCAATCTCTTAACTGGTATGAAATTTGTCGGAATTTAGCGCAACCGGATAGAAGATATGAACCTAGGAATGTGTGGATTGAATCGGTCTATTGTTTGGCAGGTATCATAAAGGGGCGTGATGAACGATCGATTTTACCAAGAATTATAGATATCCCGTACAAAAATTTTAATCAGGGGCACTGACTTTCATATACCTGCACCTTCACACAATGAAAGAAGCAAAATTGCAACTTTCTGAAATCCTGCGTTTGGGGAATGTTGACGGATCGCCGATTTTTTTCTAAACCGGGCCCTAAGGAGCACGACAGTGCAATTTATTTTCATTTACAGTACTAAATGCCGAATGTGAACTCAATATTACTACATATAGGGGAATTGAATGAAAGGTACGAATCTGGGAATATATAAGTTAAATAACATAAGTTGTATGGGAGGTACTAGAGAAGGCGTGGTCATCCCGTTGATTTTTTTTACATTTTACCCAGTATTATAACGTAGTATAATTGACGAGAATTTAAGTAACTTCAAGCTACAAATAGGGGATTACAGTGGGTAATCTAATTCCAGAAAGTCAGTCAATCAATTTGTATGGGAGGTAATAGAATGGGCGCGGCAATGCCGCTTATTTTCGTTCCCAAAGTTTAGATTATCAAATGCATGATGTCTGGCAAATTTGATGGAATTTTGTACAACAGATTGGAAGATATGGAGGCAGAAACATATGGCTTATATAGATCATTTGTATGGGAGGTGCCAGAAAGGTCATGGTTATCTGATCGATTTTTCTCCGATTTGTTGAATATTGTAAAACAATATATTGGATAAAGACATTCACTGCTACAACCGATTATTTAGAAATTACAGTGGATTCAATTTCCAAAAATCGGACAATTGGTATGCAAGGTAATGGAATAGGTGTAGCAATGGAGCACATTCATTCTGAAACTCTACATTGGCAAACGTTTAACGTGTGCCAAGATTGACTACATTTAGTGTAGTATATTAGTATATCTACCCATTGGTAGATATACGATATAAGGTCAAGAATATATGAGTTAAACCTGGAAATTTGTATGGGAGGCAACAAAAAAGGTAAGCAGAAGTAGTCCATTTACCATCTCTAGCTACGATTTGGCAAAATACCAGGATGTGCCAAGATTACAAAGTTTCGTAATGATTTGCGATAGTTATCATGTATACCAACCAGCAAGATAGACGGACACCGCTCAATCTATTTAAAAAGTTGTGAAACACATTTGGTCAAATGATACTTGATACCTTAGACGCTTCCTTCTAGGTGTTACATCTTTACGTGTCAAATGATATACGAGTATACCTTCATTTCCTCCGGTGAAGGCGTAAAAATCGCATTGATTGAGTTGTGCCTTATTGGAAGAAACGACTTGAAAATGAAACGATTCCCGAGCAACGTCCTCCGCAAGGTTGTATCGTGCACAAAACAAAATCCGTGACAAAAAATTATGTAATTGGTAGCGCACTGAATATAATTTATATATAATTTATACCCAATTCAAAAATTAGGTAGCTTTACTTTATAAAAAATTATAATTGTATTTCTACGCTGCCTCCCTTTCAGATGCCAAATGTGAATTCCTCAACCCCGGTGGTTCGGTTAAAGATCGCATTGGCTATCGCATGGTCCAGGATGCCGAGGAGAAAGGTTTGCTCAAGCCTGGCTGCACCATCATTGAACCCACCTCCGGCAATACCGGTATTGGTTTGGCCATGGCCTGTGCCGTCAAGGGCTACAAATGCCTGATCGTTATGCCTGAGAAAATGTCCAACGAAAAGGTTTATGCCCTGCGTGCTCTCGGCGCTAAGATTATCCGCACTCCCACCGAAGCGGCCTACGATTCACCCGAAGGTTTGATTTGTGTGGCCCAACGCCTGCAAAAGGAAATTCCCAATTCCATTGTTCTGGATCAGTATCGGAATGCTGGCAATCCTTTGGCCCACTACGATGGCACTGGAGCTGAAGTTTTATGGCAACTGGACAATAAGGTCGACATGATTGTGTGCAGTGCCGGTACAGCTGGCACCATTACTGGCATTGCTCGTAAAATCAAAGAGGAATTACCCTCTTGCCAAATTGTAGGTGTCGATCCTTATGGTTCCGTGCTAGCCCGCCCGGAGACCATAAATAAAACCGATGTGCAATTTTACGAAGTGGAGGGTATCGGTTACGACTTCATTCCCACCGTCATGGATCACTCGGTGGTCGATGTCTGGACCAAGGTCAGCGACAAGGATTGCTTCCCCATGAGTCGTCGTCTGAACGCTGAAGAGGGTTTACTGTGTGGTGGTTCTTCAGGGGGTGCAATGACTGCAGCTTTGAATTTCGCCAAAAATTTAAAAGAGGGTCAAAGGTGTGTGGTCATTTTACCCGATGGCATCCGCAATTACATGACCAAGTTCGTTTCGGACAATTGGATGGAGGCTCGCGACTTCAAAGAAGTTGTGAATGAACACAAACACTGGTGGTGGAACGTTCCCATAAGGGACCTGAAACTGAAGGCTCCTATTACCGTGAAATCGGATGTGAAATTCTCGGAAGCCATTGACATCATGAAGGAGAATAACTTGAATCAGCTGGCTATGCTGGATGAAGAGGATAAGTGAGTATTTTGACTGAAACGGAAGAAAACGGATTTTCATTGGTTTTTGTTTTCTATTTCCCAGTTCCATTTTGGGTACCGTCGGTCAAGAGACTTTAATCAATCAGATTGTTAGCATGAATCGCCAGCAAAGCGAATGCGCTTTGAAAGCCATCAATAAACGTGTTATTCGTTTACCTTCCTCCGGTATTTTGGGTAAATTATCCCGTGTCCTTGAAGTTGATCCTTGTGTGTTGATTGTTGATAAAGAAGGTAAGGAAGGAACCTGTATGGAAACCGGATGATTCTTCGCAATGCTGATTATTTCTTTTTCATATTTTTAGATGGTAAAGATGTCTTAAAAGGTGTCGCCACCAAACTTGATGTTCTAAGCTATATTGCCGCAGGCCCACCTGCCACAAATGGTGTAAATGGTAGCCATTAATTTTAGAAAAATAACTGAATAATGTATTTAAAATTTTACTATGACATTTGTAGATGACAATTTTATTAAGGTAAATAAAAGATTAAAAGCAACATTTCAATGCAGAATGCGAAACATTCAAATAATTTGATTTATTTTACCCCAATATGCACTAAACAATTGTTCCTTCTGAGTTACAGACTACAAATTATTTGATAAAATCCATCACATTTTATAAGAAACGTAGGATCCAATATTTCGGTGAAGTAATGCAGATTAGTAAAGGGATTTCTCCGGGTCATTAGCCAAATATTAACATCAATTTGTAAGAAAATGAATTTGACAGCTCCAGCTAAATGTAACTCGTATATTGCACCAATTGAAAATAACAACGATTACCAAATTCACAAAGGTCAACAGTGAGATAATTTACTGTAGAAAGTAATTAACTCTACACAACACCAATAAGCCAGGGTGCAAACTATGATATTCACAGAAGAACTGGAATGTTTAATGTCGAAACCGAAAGCATGCAAAGCGTGTTTTTTTAAGAAACCGTCCTTTTCGAATAACCAGTGTTTTCGCATCGTTTAATCAGTTTTTGAAAAATTACCAACAAAAGAAAATGAAAATTTCATGAAAATAATTTGAAATATATTCTGACCTATTTAGTATAAAACTATAATTTTGATGATTTCAAACCAATAAATAGAATAGCAATAAAGAATAGACTTTTGTAATTAAAAAATTTCATGATTTGGAATTTTACTTAACAACTGGATTCGTGAAGAAAATAGTTATTCATATTGGGATAAACTAAAATGTATAACATTTGATTATTCATATTATTAGCAGAAAACTTCTTTAAGCGGCATTTTGCGGACAATAACAAAACATTATAATATTTATAAGAATATGTTATATATTAAAAGTGAATCCGAACTATTTAATACATATATATGCAATCTATTTAACTAGTTACATTTAATACTCGTCATCTTTTTAATATTGAATTTTCAAAATACTGTCCTGATTTGGCTTCCAAAATTAACATCGGAATGTATTACAATATATAGAACTTTTTTAACTTTTTCTCTTCTGCCTCTATCGTAGTAGGTTTCTTACTAAAATCTTCCAAAACTTATTAAATTAATTTATTGTAAGTACGATGTCGCGTCCGTCAGGAAATATGTACAGTCAATTTTGTACCCAATTTTTTTTGTTTTAGAGCAGCCAGTTTCGGTAACAAACAATACAGAAAAACCATATGCATTTCAGGCTTATCAATACGATATGATGTAGTCTCGTATAAATACCTCTGATTGTGATAAAGCTTTGGCACCTAGTTTCTTAGCTGCCTGAAATACTATCTAAATGGATTCGGTTACTGTGCGAAGATTGAAGAACAAACCATTTCAATAAACGTGGTCTTCACACTTACATATCTCAACCTTACTCCATAGGGAAATCCTGAAAACCCAGTTTATCTGGTTTGTTTGTGGGCCGACTACCCAAAAACCGAATTTTTGAGAAATGTGTTTTTTCAAATCTTTGGCGTTTGGGAATAAGGTCTTAAGTCATATACTACAGTTTTTCGTAATGTAAAATTGAAACTTATTTAATTGTTTGCAAATCAGGATAAAATTTGACTTAGTGCCTAAAGAAAGACCAAATGATTACGATTGGATGCAGTTGTGCTAGATTTCAATTATTGATACCAAACGAAAGAGAAAAAAAAATTGAGTTAAACCCAATCAAAAACTCAAAATGCATTTTTTTGACTTAAGACCTTATTCCCAAACGTGAAAGAAATAACTTAGATCCCGCTTTTTTTAAAGTCTGACTTTGAACACAAGACCACAAAACCAGAACCAGTACAGAAGTTTCAGCAAGTTGATCTGGCTTACATATAAATTCCCCAACGCCCATTTGCGTTGATACAGAAGCTTGTGGAGTGCCGGGAGGAGCGAGTTAAATACTAGATTCTTATCAAAAAATGCTGTGAATTAACGTACAGTAAATAATGATAAATTATAAGTTATTGAACTTAGCTATTATAGCTTAATTGTAATTTTATGTCTTTGGCTAAATTGTATGTGAGGTATCCTAACTCGATTTGAAATGCAGACCATTTTCTTTTGCAGAACTAAGTTTAACAAAAGCCCGATGTTGTATAGGTTATTTCGAATTTAGTATAATTGAATGAAATACATGAATGTGGGAATGTATGGATTAAAATACTTAATTTGCACAGGAGACACTGAAAGGGAGTGGTTATGCGATTGAGTTTTTCAAATTTTGCCGAACATCGCAATTTAATATAATCGACAAAAATTTAAGTTAGTGAAGTTTACTAACACAGTACAACAGCCAATCTGGGGGGTGAGAAATTCCAAGTCAGGGTGATGGTACTAGGTCAGTATAGTAAAATCCTCAAAGGGTTTCGCGTTCGTATGTGTCAGTTTTTTTTTCTATGAAAAGAAAAACCAACATCAATAAATGTATTTAAGTCAAAAAAAAAAAAAAAAAAAGAAAATGTTGATGTGGTAAATTCTTATGAAAGGAGGGGATAACCGAATGGTAAGGGCTATGTGAGGTGAGGTTGCGTGTGTAAGGAAGTGGGGTTCATTACAAAATATGAAGTGACTATTTGGTAATCTAATGGACCATGGAAGGGCGGACAATAGTGTGGGAATACGTCCATCAAATTCCCTCTGTACAAGGTATATTCAGTGTTTTGTAGTGTTTGTCTATACCTGTAATTCCCTCCGATGTAATTCCCTGGGATGACCGTGAGCAGCTGGAAGATCTGCCAAAGCACCATTTTTGTTTTGTAGCGGTCTACGAACTGGGAGCTGCAAGGAGAAATTTTAGTTTCGCAAAATTTGTAAATTTGTGGGAGATACCAGAAGGAGTGTTGCAATGCTTTTGTTTCGAGATTCTACTTATGGAAACATTTAAAGTATGCCAAGTTTGAGTGAATTTACTATAAATGAATAAAAGATATAAACCTAAGAATATATGGGTTAGGCCGGCCAATTTGTATGAGAAAATATTAGGCAGCCAACCAGCCAGCCAGATAGATTCAGCTCGCTCAACCGATTGAAGGCATACATATGCTCAATTAATGCTTAATTCTGAATAAAAATACAACATTAAAATGCTTTCTTACAAAAACCTCAATTTTACTTTTCCTATATTCAAAAAGTTGAAAGATCGGCTTTTGCGTATCGGAAAAATTGAATTTGAAAAAGCTTTACTTGAAAAGTTCAAGCTACAAAAAGTCAATAAGTCGACTATTTGTGTCTATACTAATATATGTATATATATATAGGTATATGTAGGGTTATTCATTTAATAGTTTCAAAACAGCCGGTATGGTAAGGCTGGCAGCTATTAAAAACATGTTATCTGAAGTGTTATTTATTTAGTAAAAGGTTTGCTATTTACGAATATGGACCGTTTAAAAACCGAAGAACGTAAAAATAGTTAAAACTTACTACAAAAGTGGTGATTAAAGTGTGATTCAACACGACTGATTTTGGCATTATTGCATGACAAGTTTTCATAAAGCGTAATTTCACGTTTTGGAGACGCCAATTGGCCACCAAGTCGCTTTTTTTGCGGGACTATGTCAAAGACCGTGTTTATCACTACTGCAACCAATCCAGAGGCGGTCATTTAAATGACATTGTATTTCATAATGGCAAGTTGCAAGTATTATAATGAAATAAAAGTTTCATGGAAATCGTAGCTTTATGTGGTTTTTATTTAACTTTACTTTTGAAACCGAAAAATGGATAACCTCGTATATATACATATATATATATATATATATATATACATATATATACATATATCATATCATATATATATATATATATATATATACATATATGTATATATCTTTCACGTTTGGGAATAAGGTCTTAAGTCAAAAAAATGCATTTTGAGTTTTTGATTGGGTTTAACTCAATTTTTTTTTCTCTTTCGTTTGGTATCAACAATTGAAATCTAGCACAACTGCATCCAATCGTAATCAATTGATCTTTAGGCACTAAGTCAAAAAATTTCATAATTCGTTTGGTATTAAATAAGTTTCAATTTTACATTACGAAAAACTATAGTATATGACTTAAGACCTTATTCCCAAACGCCAAAGATATATATATATATCTGTGGTCACAACCCATAACAGCCTAAGTCTGTTTTTCAATATTTTCAGTACAGGAGTTTAAAGTTTTGAGTCTTCACTGAAAATCAGGGGAAGGTGTTTTTGGAAAACTTTGCTACAGATTCCAAGGAAACGAATTTCTTTACTTAGTTGTTAACAAAAAATAGTTGCTTATTCTCGCAGTCAAAAGACATTATCGAAAAAGACACTTAGGCTCTTATGAATTGTTGAACGAAAGAAAGTCAAAAAGTTCAAGTTGAGTTAGGCTATTATTTCAGATTAAATAAAATTTTTTTTGTTTGGAGAAAGACCTTAACTCAATTTATGTTTATCAAAAAACCAAATTGTAATTCGGAATAAGAGCTTAACTCAAGTTAGGAAAATAAAATTGTTTCTTTATTTTTTTGGATTAACGACTTAAGTTGATTTAGGCAATGATGAAAAAATAATGTTTATATTTGTTGTAATCCTAAATTGACTTAGGCAGTTATGCCAAAACAGTCATTTAGAAAAATAACTTAAGCTATTAGGTTTTTTAGGATTAATTGCCTTACTAGAAGAGATACAAACATGGAAAATTTAGAGGAAATAAATTTAGATACGCTGAATACGATGGTGCTAATAACTCAATTGTGTCCTAACTCGAGTTAGGCTGTTACGGGTTGTGACCACAGATATATGTATATAAGACTTATTGTCTCTTTCTCTCATATGTTTGAAATAGAACTCAATCATATTATTATTTAGCATAATTTCGAATATTCTATGTTCGTAGCATAATAGTTATAAATGAATAATGTGCTGATGATTTTGAATTTAAATTTTTGGAATGTGATGAGGGTAAATGTGCTGTCCCCCTCAGTTTAACAAAAACTTAATAATCTAACCTCGTATTGAGCTTTTCATTAAACTGATACTTTATTAAATCAATTAAATCACACGGGCTCAGTTGTGTGTTGACATGAAGGGTAAAAAGCTATCATGTATCTAAGTGTACCCATCTTGTATTCTAAATTTGTTTTCACAATCTCTCTCTTTCTCACTTTACAACGATTGCAAAACGGATAGCAAAGAGTTCTTTCTATTCAGTGGTGCCCATTATCAAGAAATACAAATTGGTTACACTAAAACAACTATTTCAGGACAGACACAAATTCTTAGTAGTGTCACGTTTCGGTGTCAAAGACGTTCATTGGACTCGCGTTGTTTTCTTATATAAAAATGATACAATAAGATTTAGCTTACAAATAGCAAAAAAAAAATCGGGATTGGTACGATGGCAATTCTAAAACTAGCTAAACAAAAAAACAAAAAAGACAAAAAAATCGGCAAAGGTTTCTTTGTTTTTTAACATAATCTCGTTTTAGCTCGATACACTTTGTCCAGCGATATTCAACAGCTTCTATACTCTGTTTATAGCAGGAACTGTCAAACTCCTTAAAACAGCCATCAACCGCAGACTCCACCATTGTTGGTAAATCTTTTACCGCCGAGCCATTTTTTAAGTTTGAAAATAGAAAGTAGTCCTAGGGAGCTAAATTTGGATAATAAGGTGCGTGATGAAGCAATTCGAACTTTAATTCATTAATTTTGACCATCGCAATAGTGGATGTGTGAACTGGAATATAGTCTTGATAAAACAACCCTTCCTTGTTCGCCAAATGTAGCTTTTTCCATAATTTCATCACCTAAACGCTGGAACAAAATTGACAATCAATAAAATAATCAAATGCGTAACCCAAAAAACAGAAGCCATGACCTTGCCTGCAGATGAAACCGTCTTCGCCTTCTTTGGGCACGATTCTTCCATTCCAGTCCACTGCTTCGACTGTTCCTTTGTCTCAGGTATGAAGTGGTTGACCTATGTCTCGTTCGTGGTTATAAATCGACGCAAATATACGATGTATAGCACCTTTTGAAATGCTTACTATTTCAGCTAGCTCATGCACCTTCAGCCAACGATCATCCAATACCATTTTGTGGATTTTCTTAACTGTGTCTGGCGCGAATTTCCCAATTGGTCGACCACTACGGTGTTCGTCTTGGCAACTCGTACGGCCTCGTTTAAACTCTGCTACACAATATTTTACAGTACTAGAATTGAGCTCGGCTTTAACGGTGGTTGAACTGAGATCTTTAAAATGGTAATATTAAATTACATAACGGTGACCAATTTTTTCCATGGTTACAAATTTACTGAGATCGTTTACTTCTGACGATTCAAATAAACTTGAAACATTGAAACTTGAAATATAAGTTTTGTAAGGTTGCCACTTTTCACCAAAATATTATACTGGTACTATCTATACGTCAGATCGGCCAGTTTTGGGACCGCCCTCGTGCAAGTTTAAAGGATTTTGCAAGGAGCAAACACCTATTTTGTGTAAAGGGGTTTCTTTCTCACTCAGCGGAGCGTCATAAAATTAATACTGGGTGCTAATGCTGAATACTGCTATACTAACTACTATGTTCGAAAAGAAAGATCACATTTTAATTTTTTCAAACAACCAATCAATCAATTTTAAGAAATAGCCAGAATTTAGGCGGAAAGCACACGAAGAGCCAATGTGTGTAAAAACCCGAATTGTTTTTGCGAATAGCTTCGCACAAAAAGCGCACAGTACTCAAATAATATTTCTTGTTCACATTCTGTCCCAGCGGAAGAATCTCATAATGGTAATCAAAGTAAACTGTCGGTATATCGATTGTTTTTGTACCAATCGGTGTTTCATGTCTTTGAAGTCCAAAATATGTTTTACAATGGAGTTATGTTTTGAAGTGCCATTGTCATCAAAAGGTCCTTAATTGATGGTCTTTATCCTCATGCGATAAAGCCAAAATCAGACGTGTCCATATCGTCCAGCTAATAATGTTCAATTGCAGGCCAAAAAACTAGGCTTTCATACGGCCGTAGCGCTCTGAATTAGTGGTAACGGTTTCTCCAGCGTCATTTTCGAAAAACCGATAATTTCGGCAGTGTGTACAATGCGATGATGCACAGGCCTGACCACATCTGTAACGCTTCCAGTCTCTTCAAATTTCTGTTGGTTGATTATGACGACCATAATCACCCCTTAATGCACGGAAAGTGCCCTCGGTTGGTAAACAATTCATATTCATAAATCGCAAACCTTTCACTAAATAAATAACACTTCAGATGACAGGTATTTAACAGATGACAGCCTTGTCAGACCGGCTGTTTTGAAGCCACTAAACGGAATACCCTGTAACATTCAAATGCTATATTAACATTTTATTCTCTCAAAAAATTGCCAGATCTGACATCAAAATCACTAAGTTGTCACCACTTTTTCTAATTGGAAAAGAGCAATTGATACACCCATTCATTCATGCAAGAGCTTTTTGCAACAAACTATCATTGAAGAGGTGGGCTCTATAAACAAAATTATGTCACCAGTGAGATTGGAGTGCACTTACAATAATTGCGCTGCATTTACTATCGGATCATTGAAGTGAAACCACGCAACGTCAACGCGATAGTTATTGTCGTAGTGTCAAAATGCAAGCGGAAATGGTGCTCGTATTAATTTTGTGGCTAATAGTTGCAGTGTTTGGAATAATATATCTATTTCTGAGATGGAATTTCAATTATTGGTGGTACAGCGATGTGAATGGACCAAAACCTGAGATCTTTTTTGGCAACTTACCCAGTTCTGTAACCAAGAAACGTCATGTGATGTACGACATATGGGATATCTATGCGTACGTTAAGTCCTTAATTGGAAAAAAAGACAATTGTTTGAATATATTAAGGTTTTATATATAATATTTTCCGGTTTTTCGCAGAAACTATAAATATACTGATGATTTTGTGGGGATATTTGATAAACGGACACCGGTGTTGTTGATACTTAATCCAAAATTAGCGAAACGGATTTATGTATCCGATTTTAAACATTTTCATGACAATGAACGAACGAATATGGTAAGTCTTTGTTAGCGATAAAAAATATATATTATGGGAATTATCGATAGCACAGAGCAAATAATCACGAATGTGCCAGTTTAACTATTAATGTGGCTATGGGGCAAAAGTACATAACTAACATAAGAGGTGTTTTTTTTCGAAAAAAAGACAATAATTTCATTGGTTTTATATTGTTTTATTTCATTTATTTTATTCATTTTTTTTATTTTTTTTATTTTATTTATTTATATTATTTATTTTATTTCATTTCATTTCATTTTATTTTATTTTATTTCATTTTATTTCATTTTATTTCATTTCATTTCATTTCATTTCATTTCATTTCATTTCATTTCAT